>CM051520.1:66124693-66704169 GCA_028015205.1 Mytilisepta virgata | reverse complement strand
AGGTAAATGTAGTCACAATTTCTATTACTTCAAGGAACACATGACATAAACAGGGTATTAAACAATTTTGTTCTGTGTTGAAGGCCTAACCCATGAAAAACTGCAATAAAGTTACTTGTTTAAACTTTTAATGTGCACATTAGAAATTTTGCCATGAATAATTCACTTTATATCATATTAATCAGTCATATAAGTGGTAGTTAAAAATATTCTTAAAATGTATTATTGCAAGGCAGTTCTTCTAGCAATTTCATATGGAATTTTCATTAGTTTGTATAGTTGAGTTATTCTTCATTATTTTGGTCCACTGAAGATTGAAGGAAAATCCTAACTTCGAGACTTTTATCAGCAAAACTGATAAATATAACAGAATATAACAGAATTATTTAATATGTATAACAAATGAGGAAAAAATTTCTGCTTGCTCCTCAAATTTTTTTTGTCCGTGCCTGTTTTTCAAGGGCTTGTGTATGTGAACAGCTAATCAATTTGGAGTGGCCTAATCTAGCTGTCATTGAAATCTGAGCTTCTGTTAGTCATTGAATGTAAAATATTTTTACTTTCTACAAAGTTTCATTTATTTTTCTAAAATTCATTTACTATTCTTTCATATACATAAGCATTTTAATTTTAAATCCTGAAAATTTTTTTACTTTATGTACCAATACCAGAAATAAAAATAGTGGTTGAATTGTCTATAACTAACATGGTTTTGGTTAATTCTGGCTTTTAACAATAACTTTTACAATAAATTTTAAATTTTAATATCTTCTTTTATCATAGGTGATATCATTTAGGGTTGGTTGGTCGAACGGAAACATGACTGGATTTTATTTTGACCTAATAACAAATGCTGTGGTTGGGTTACTTTTTGCTTATTGCACTGGCTTATTAATGCTCTTTTTAAAAGTGTAAATTGTCAAGAATGTTTCAGATTATATTTCCTAGGAAACAAGTCTTGACATCTTAAGTAACACTTACATGCCATGAATTCTCTTGTGTATGTTGATGGTGCATTCTTTTGTGATGACTTCATTGGTTACCTTCTTTTTTTTCTCACCCTTACCAGCACCCTTGCGTGGAGCCATTGTTTATTCTGAAAACCAAATCAGATTAATATTTTGGATTTGTTTGCATCTTAACACTGACTCAAAAGATCAATTTTTCTCAGGATTCCATATTTCAACACTGTATACACGTATACCAACACATGTATTGGCACGCATAACTCCAAGTTGGAAATTTGTTTTGAAAAATATTACAAGTGTTTGTTCGGTTACTTCCTTGTCATCCAACACTTCTAAAAACTGTGGGGCAGGTGAAAGAAATTTATTCTATATTTTTTGTTATTCCATGATTACTAAGGCCAAGGAAAATTATTGCTCTTGACAAATCTGGTTTTGTGGTCGAATTGATCACTCATAAAGTCAATCTATATGTCAATTGACTTAGCTCATTGCATCTTTCACCCAGTAACTAGACAATTCACATTAAGGTACTCATTCTGAAAAGTCCATTTTACGAACTGAGGTGTCCAGACAGAAGTTTTTGTCAATACAAGATATGAAAAGGTGTAAAAATAGTAAAATCTGAAATATACCAAATTGAATGGATGGATGAATTATTGTTTAACATCCAGTGACAACCATTAGGTGCATATCAGCAAGAACATGTTGATATGATACGAATATGATCCCTGCTTTGTACTAGATCGACACGCTGTGATTTATGCTGATTTCCAGCATCTTCGGAGTCAAAATCAATTAGCTGAGACAGAAACTGTCATAATGTCAAATAAGATACCTCTGCTTCAGTATTCTTTTTGTAAACTATCACCAAGAAAAATACCAGAGAAATTGATTTGAACATTACACAACTTTTGACATATTACATTCAGAGGAACCTATCAGTTTTAGGATGGAGTTCCCTGTGTGGTGAGTAATATTGAATATAGCCAATATAGGAATTGTCAAGTTGCAAACCTCCATTCTCGTGCTCTATTAGCTACAATAATGTAGCTCCTGTGATATCTTTTGACTCGGCAGAGCTACAGTGCAGTCCCATAACTCTAAATGGAGCAAGCCAAGTGTGATTCACACCCAGGAGATTTACACATATTCTGACGGTTCAAAATTTTCAAATAGTATATACTAATATTGACTATATAAATAAAATAACAAAATTATTAATGTTATTAACTTGATAATCTCATATTATGTGTTTTAAGGGCATTTCAAACTTGTAATCTTGAACTCCCTGAAATCAAAACAATACAATAAACTCCTAAATTGTCAATTTAATTTAATGTGCATCATGGATCAGCTAAACTTTTCATTAATCTACACAAAGTTTTTACATATTTAAAGATAATTCAATGTGCTAAATCCCCGGTTTGAATGATATTCCTTTGCTCCATTACGAGCAATGGGACAGCTTTGTAGCGAATTACAGTTTGTAGCTCCGACGAGTCAAAAGATATCACAGGGGCTACATATTGTAGCTATATCAGTCCTATATCAGTCAAAAATTATTGAACACATCTACACAACTTCTAAGTGTGATGATTTATCTATTTCATAAAGAGAATATATTTTTTTTTAAATTACAATAGAAGTCGGCTGTTGTAGTAGAGAAAACGAGGTTCAGAAGGGGAAAGTGGCTGTGTCCTGTGATCCATTAAACACTATGTAATTCATACACAATTCAAAATTCCTGAAAATAAAACTGCGTAGGAGTTGAGATTAGAAAAGATCACTGCTTAGCTTTATCTGTTGTGTATAAACTTTGTCGTCACATTTTGGCGACCGATTTGGTACCCCATTTCCCGTTTTTGAATGTAAATATGTAGTTATTTTCAATTTAAACAGGTTTTTATTCATAAAATTTTCAAGTTTTCATACTGGTCAATTTAAATATTCTCTAGTTTTAGAGGATGGTGATAGATTGTTAAAGTAAATAACTTTCAACCCACTTTCAATGTGTAAAATTCGGAAAAGGAAGTTGTAAGCAAGGGAGGTAAGAAAAATGAGAAAACTAAAAACCAACGCTACTAAGAATAAGTGGAAATGGTACGAACTAATATCAAATTGAAACATTAAATTTCAACAACATTAATCCATATGAATTGGATGTGAACATCATTATCAGCTTTTGTGATTGTTAAAACTACACTGTCTTAATTTGATAAAAATTTCAATCTCCATATGTATTCATTGGTAATTCTTTTTTCACCAAGAATGAACAGCTATGGATTTTTCAGGAATGAAAAAAATAACCGGTCAGTAGACACACACCCTATTTTAAATCAGCTTATTTAAAAAAAATGGATCTGAAATATTAGTCAAAATGCAGGAGTACATTAAATTTTCGCGCGGATATACCCGAATATGTTTACGCAGATGTGGTATTGTTTGTTGTTTGTAAATATATAGTCTTCATCTTTCTATGAATTTCCCTTTTAAATAACTATTAATTAAAATAGCGACATGAAAGAATATAAGTTTGTTTTTTATAGTTGTGTACGTGTTTCCAAAATAAATATATATAAACAGAGTAATACGGTTTGTCGCGCTTTGAACTTGCTTACCGTCAATGATTATTCATATATTAATCATATTTTGGTGAAGTTTTATGATCATCTTATGAGATGTTTCATGTGTATTGTTCTCTTAATCGTAACAGTACAATAATTTAGTAAAGATGAAAAGACACGTATCAAGATCAAGGTAAACTTTATTTCATGCATTTTATAAATAAAGTCAAGAAATACCAAAGGGATATTCGAAGGAGGGGAAAATCAAAACAAGTGACAAATTCCGGAGAACACGAAGACAAGACCAAAACAATACGTGCACTTCAATTAAAAACTAAAAACATATGAACACCATGGACCCCACAAAAAAACCGGGGGTTGACTCAGGTGCTCCATAAGAGTAAGCAGTCTCTGCTTCCTGCAGGAGACCCGCCATGCTGCCCATGTCAAATCCGGTATGATAAAAGAATCAATCTAACTCTGTAACATTTACCTATAAAGTCATTCATCATATAAAATTGAATACAGTATATTCTGATATCCAGCTCTTTGGACAGTTAACGGAGGAAGACAATACAGACAACGCCTTGAGCAGAAAATAATTTTTAGCCTGGGGACACTCGACCCCGTGGAATTAATGTAAAAAATTCTTAATTTCAATTCATTTGCTAACTTTTTGCGGTACAGTTATCTTATATATGGTACATTTTCTATACATCACGTCAATATATTATTTTACTTATTTTTACTATATAGTTTTACTATCTACCTTGCCATTTATGTATTTTCTATAAAGTACGTTTTACTGAAGACACCCACGTAAAATAATTTTTTGTTTTTGTTTACATTTTATGTACGGACTCAGTCTTGCTCTGGTATTCAAAGAGTCAACACCTTTTTATTTTTATTTTTTACATACTCGTGATCAAGACCATATTGGTCGAAACGTTGAGCATTTTTAACTTTTTAGTTTGTTGTTGTTGTTTTTACGATTTTATATTTGGTTTTGTTCGACTTGTGTATTTCATACATTTTAGTCGTTTTACGCCCCTTTTGACAGCTCACCATTTCCATTTATTTTTCTTGTTAAATTTCATATTTCGTACCGGTTTATTTAGGAGTTAAAAATAAATAATTACGCGAAATTAATTTAAAACTCTAAATAAAATCTTAAAAAATTATATATATATATTCGTATATTCGTCAAGCTCCAAATATTTCAGACGACAGATTTGCCAGGTCAAAACACGAGGATATCGATGTATATTTATTCAACTATCCGTTCGTGAGTGACAATCGGAAGAAACCCAAAGAAAGTTCGGGTATCTTCTATATATATATGAAATATCTCAAGGACATTAACGTTTAATTGACTATACCACAAGCCAATATAAACCAAATTAATTTAAACGTATGTTAATTGGAATATCTTTTGTTAACAAATGTCACATACATGAATGTTGTATGAATCTCTGCGGATATATCTAGTTGAACTGGGCTTTGACTGAGCTATGCGTGCATTGTTCTACAAAAGTTTACTACAAACCTCAATAGAAGAACATCTAGTCTGAGACTACATTAACTCTTGTCTATAATGAACATTTGATATTAAAATGGATGAAACTAGACCAGTACGGGTGAATATAATAGAAACTATAGACCAACGTGAATACAATATAAACTAGACTAATGTGAATACAATAATGAATACATATTTTGAAAAGAAAGATTCAATCTATCCAGGAGATTCGGCACTGAATGGCATAGCTGTTGAGTTGATGATGATAAGAATGCGTATATATCATGTATATATTGGTACGTAATGAAAATATGGACATTTAGATATACGTTTATTTGTTTGTTTAGTTGGGGTTTTACGCAGTTTTCAGCACATTTGGCTATTTCGCGGCGGCCAGTTTTTATTGGTTAAAATTCCCCCCTAAGCCTCCAAAAGTTGACAAGGTACAGTTAGACATCGATATTTATCAAGATTTATTGTAAATATATTTTATGAATGAAATATAAAGTCTAGAAATCCTTTATTTTATTAAGGATTAAGTATTTTCATTCCACAGAATCGACCAATCGACAACAATCTTTCTTATTTGAAAAGGTTTGTGTCGACTACTACGCATTTACGTCTACAGAATATTATTTCGTAATCAAATATAGTGGCGAAATAAATTCATTTATTTTGTTAGCTAGTTGGAAAAGTGGCATAAAAAGAAACATGATACAGATCACTAGGCTGAGGAAAGTTTAAAAAAAAATCGTATGTTATGTGAATTTCAAGATATACATGACTGTGCGTAACATTGCTTAACTGCGTATCTTTTCTTAGATTGAGTTGGCTGACAAGTATATATATACAATAAAGTCTTGCATTTTCATATACAAGTACCGCAAATGGTGTTATATAGATCCACGAGATAATCATATGCATAGATCATAGATAACTTAATTCGAAGACTAGTAGTCAGACGATAATTACGAAAATCGGCCGTTAAATGCGACTTAAACACGTTAAGGGAACCCATTGTTTGAACATTTTCTAAAGAAAATAAGTGACGGCCCTAAAAATATATAACCATATGAAATAATATTGGAGCCAATTTATTTTATGGCGAATTTTCTTTTTACAAAATCCATGCACTTGAAAATAAAACGGCCTCAACAATGTTTTTGGAAGTCATGATTAATACAATTGTTGCAATAATAAATATTCTCTGATGTTGGGAAAGAATAGCGTAAAAGGGTTATCTAAGATAAATTGATGCCATTGATGCCACATTTCATAAAAAAAAAAAACATGTTTATTTTTATATCTTGACCAAGGTAATGAAAATCGTTCGAAATCCAAATCCTTTGTTCTCTTTTTCATTTCCATTCACTGACATGTTTTTTAACTTGATTTTGTAAAAATTTTGGACTTACATCTGCTCTTGTAATTTTGATTGATGCCTGTATTTCAGATTTCCACATATTTATTGATTGATTTGATGTTTGCCTAGGGTTCAGTGGCAAATATTTCACGCTTCTTCAGGACGAGAACCAGTTCAACAATTTATCAAACAATTCAAACAGGGATAGAGCCGAACACAGAGGGGAACCAATTATGACTGCCACTGTAAAAGGGTGGATGGATGGGTAGGGTCGAAAAATTTAGCCTTCCGTAGCGGCATTAGCTTACTCTTTTTCGAAAGCTTCCCACAACGAGAGGGTCTCTCTTATCCACCATCTGCGGACGCGCTAATCAGTTCTGTGTTGAGCTCCCGTGAGCCATCATAGGTTCTAAGGCCACATATTTAGGCTTGAGTAATGCTAATTAAGCATGGTTTGTTGAAATATGTTTATGCATATAGAAAGTTCTTTCCTGTCATATTATTACTTTAAAAACATAAACTAATATTTAATTTTATTGGTTCCACTCCCATTTGATAACTTTGTACAATAAAATATCTGGTTCATTTAAGTACAACGTAGTTAAAGTTTGCGTTTTTCAAGTAGTTAATCAATTGCGTACTAATTGCTTGGATTTTTCGATTAATTATAAACGTTTATAATCATTTCAAATATTAATTGTATGAATTTGGGTTTTGACAGTTACTTTACTGATAATAAGATTTAGTGAACAATCTCATTATGTTCGAGTTAGATTGTTACCCTACATTTGACCCTAAACGAAAAAGATATTTTGTTCTTTTTATTTCGCTTATTCTGTGGTTTATACTTTTTGCATTTAATAATTACATTGAATGATCTGCAAAGTAGACTAGAAAATTAAAAATACCCAAACTCATGTTTTGTATGTCTTTGTTAATTGCCAATGAAATCTCAAAATGTTTTTAATCTTCAGGCCGTTAATTTATGAAACAACTGTCAGTAATTTAAGGTTATTGTACAAAGGTTTTTTTTTCAAATTATGTATCTGCCTTGTTCTACAACTTTCGGATTACAAAGAGCAGTTCGTTAAGTGCTATATTACATTGCATGATTACGACATGGCTTACCTTTTCAAAAGAAATAAACCCCAAAACAAATGAATGATACATAGAAATTTACTGATTGTGTACTTTTGTACAGTAAATAATGCGTGTCTCACGTCAATACCACCTTACGTTTTCATGTTCTATAGTCCAGATAAATCTGAAGAACCGCAAATTTGAAATTAAATTGAAAAGCTTACATGACTATAAGTGCACATTTCGTTTGTTTGAATTAACTAGATACGAGGTACTAAATATTTATGACGAATATAAGGACATTTCATTTTCATTTTCAGAACATGCCTTAAGATGAGATGTGTAATTCCGAACAGAATTGACTGCCCATTGGCAACTGACCGTTGGTACATGTATATATGACATTATCTTCTTATACATTTAGTATCAGATAATTTATTTTTATGACGTTATGATGTGAAATAAATTTCGATCAAAATGAGAAAACTGATATTTTCAACCATCAAATGAAAATTGATACCAGGAAAAATTAAAACACAACACCGTTATCTCCAATTTAAAGCAAGTATGTAAATATTAAATAAAACAAGGTATTTCTGAAATTCGGAAGTGACGCTTTGCACGTGCCGTCATTTCAGTGGGCATCAATTGCAGAACTGACGTTCTTCCGTAAATGGACATTTTCAATGTGAGCTGACCCGTTGAAGATCGGTTCACGCAACCTCATCTCCCAGTGCACGAGGCTTCATTTTCCACTACTTTTAGACCAATCAAATCGCGCCGTTCACAAATGCAGGCTTAGCGTTATTTAACTTCAACGACTGTGCTCATTGAATTTACCTAGATAAAGGAAACTTAAGGATGTTCGCTGGTCATGTTTTTTAATTTTTGTCAGATTGCATGCAGAATAATAAGCCATTTGTAAAAATCTTATAAAATCCTTGTTATTCTTTAATGGTTTTTGAAAAATAAAACTTGTCAATGATAAAGCTATCGGACCTATATTTTTTTCGCACTTTAAGTTTCTTTATTAATTCACTATCAATATTTACCAGTGTTTTGAAAAGCTTGTTATTTTGAAACTGAGCAGCCAACATCCTTAAAAATCGAGTATTTATGGAAGAAATGGATACTTATACATACCCGTTCAAAAGCGAACAACTGGTAAATCTTCAACACGTTTTTAAAATTCAGCGTCTTTTCCCTCGTTCCGCTGAGCTCCTCTCGGGAAAGAGGTGAATTTTAAAAACTCGTTGAAGATTTTCTAGTCTTCTGACTTTGATCTCTTAAGAACCTAACAGTCTGAAATTTTCAACTTCATCCAAAGAAATCAATGTCACAAGCAACTTTTTGAGCGGAATTCTTTGCCAAATGTCCATGGCAAAAGTCAAATCTGTATTTTAAACGATACAGCTTTAATATACGCGTGATAGGCAGAGATCCAACAAATACTGTGACGGTCATGATTTGACCGAAAATATGCCAATTTATTTCAGCAAAAAATGTTAAGCTCGTTGAAATCATTTCAGATTAGATTAAATTTTCATTCATTTACTGCATAATCAATACATCATCAATTAAAACACCATCGACAAAATTTCGATCAATGCTCAATTATATCAAATGCTTTATTTTTCAGCATTTTAAAGAGAAATGTACATAGAACAATTTTCAACGACAGGAAACGAAACTATTTAAACAAGCACTCCGTTATAACTCTTTTAAGGAAATGATAAAACTATATTGTTTTAGGCACTTTAAACTATAAAAAAATAACCACATGTGTATAGTGGCGTGGAACAACACGTGCATTTATAGATATACCAACCAACTATTTACATAAACAATCTGGGTTTTGTATTGAAAGTTTTTATATGTGGTATTGTGTTTTAAAACACGGACACTTTTCAAATCTTAAAGATGTTATTTTTTGAATACATTCTCTTGTATATTACGTTTCAGTTGGTGCTTTGTAAATGTTTTGTTATTTAGCATTAATTACAATTAGCTTAAATTTAAATAAAATTCTAAAGTCATACTTAAAAGAGAAGTATACCTTTTTTTCTCGGACATTTTTTAATTTCACAAATTATTAATATGAGACATCTAAGAGCGTATTGTGTAATGTCAGCACATATCCGCCCAATATTGTAGGCCTTGAACAATTAACACATCTACACATAAAGATAAAAGAGAAAGTCAACAAGAGCAAAACCAAATAGAATCGAAATCATGAAAACAGCAACAAAGGAATAAATACTACAAAGGCATAGATGGATGTTTTAAATCACACAGCAAACTACAGAAAACACAACCTCAACGCAGTGAAGTGAACCGACACATGTTGGCATGCATCTATGCTATTAATTATATATTCACCATTTGCATTATATAAACCCTCAATGTATGAAAAACAGATGTCTTTCTGCTTTGAATATTTCAGTGAGTTAAAGATACTTAGATATACCAATGCCATAAAATAAGGGAACTATAGCTAGTTGGCAGATTAATGCAATGGTTTACTAGGTTTGTATATAGTGGTTGTTTATTATTATTATTTTTTATTGTTGCTATATCTCTCGTGCAAGTATTTTTTTTGTCTCCGAATATTTGTAGATGTGCATATATCGTTGGATTTTTTTGTATTCTTTTGTCAGTATTGAAAACTTGTTTTATTTTTCATTGTATTTTGTCCATCATATTCCGCTAAACCAGGAAAGACCACTTTGATCACATTACTTCTGTGTGTTTAAATCAATATTATGATACTATATGGAGTTGGTTTACAATTTCATTATATTTAATGATTGATGATGTTATATCATGTTCTGGCAAAAAAAAATTATATTATTTTTTAATCTGGTTTATAAGCTGCCTTGTGGAGATATGTTTGAAATGTAAATCTAATGTTTTATGTTAAAATTCACGTGAAATGCTTAATATGATTTTTATTTTCGCTTTTGATTGATGTATTCCTTTTATAAATAAGTGAAATTTACGTTTTGTTCCGAGTTCGTGCTGTTTCAAATATTTCTATCTACTCCTATATTTTTCTGTCTTTAACTGAACTTCACTTTCCTATACTACTTCAATATTTATTAAATTCGTTTTATTCTCCATATTTAGTAGACAATATTATTCCTGGGTATCAATAAAACATTATGAAAGGTGAATCTCGAAAGCAGTACATTTTCCTCCATTAAATTACAAAACAAAATAATTGACCTCTTTATTTGATATTTCCCATTCCAACTAGAAAACAATATAATTAACCGACAGAAGCAATGATCATATATCATGGCTGTAATTTTGTTTACAAAGTATCTTTTTACAGATTAAATTTACACAGATTTTATTATACAAAATTAATCCCCAGCTCAGTTGCTAGTATTTAGGTACTAGCCCCAAATTGATACTTAAAATTTACTGTTACAAAATTGTAAAATTTGTGAAAACTACTGAGTACCTCCCTCGTGCATAGCTCTGTCTTTAGATGGTTTTGGCTTTACCCCTTTGGTAATTTTGATATTTTTGAATTTGCTCTTCAATCTTTTGGATTGTTGTTTTGGTTTTCAACATTTTAGGCCTTGAGCACAACTGATGAGACGTAAATCGACGAAATGTGAACATCTTGTGTATCAAAATAGGTATCAAAGAATTTTATTTTTATCAACAGTCGAGTGGAAAGTTACTATGACTTTCTATTCAAGATATGCTTAATATTCGAGATGCTTACTGTTGTCATTAAAGTTATTCAGCCACGAATAAATTGATCACGCCCAGTTATCTTTCTTATTCATATAACAATCAGTTGTCGTTAATTTTTTACAATATTTAGAGTAATTTCCAAATTTGGGAAATGTGATTAGGTAAAATATTTCCCGATTTATGTCTGTTTATTACCTCATTTATATACATACAATTGTGGTTGAAACATCTGTTCCGAACTAATATTGGCAATGAACAAGCTCTCTGAGCGTATTGCTGAGCAATTCAATGTCCCCTACCGACTAGAGCTGTGAGAAAAAACACATGCTTATTTTGGAAATAATTTATATTTCCATGTGCAATAAATCTCACAAAAAAATTATCCGATCAGCCTGAATCTCAAAACTGATCCGTAGCTGATCATTATAAGCCCACATACCAAAAATAAGACCAGTTACTAAAAGGGTTCACGAAAAAAGTCCAGAAAACTAATTTTTTACCACAATTCCTATTTCCAAAGGCTATAACTCTCACAATAATTATCTGATCAGCGTGAAACTCAAACTTCATAGTAGCTCATCATTATAAGCTCACATACCAAAACTAGGATCAGTAAGTAAAAGGATATTTGCACAAAAACTAATATTTTGGCAATAATTTCTATTTCCGGGGGCAATAACCTTCACAAACATTATCCAATCAGCGTAAAAAAACTCGAACTTAATCTGTAACGCATCATTATAAAGTTATAAGTTGGTTAAAGGGTTTGCGAAAAAAGTCCGGTTTCGCATTCTAGCATTTTTGAAATAAAACATAATAAGGAGAATATACAAATGCACTTGGGCTCTTCAGCTCTCGTAACACATAACGCCGCTCCAATGATATGCGACTACTACAGGTTGTCATATACGAGGCAGGACATTTTTACTGTTTTGGAGCACATGGGTTTACTCTTGATTGCGTCCTAGGTTTTCTTGTCTACTTTGTAAGGTCACTTACCTACGTTTCCTTCATATAACCGATCGAATAAATTTTTGGCATTAACTGATTTACTTATAAATTTTTTCATGTTCTGAATAACCACGGAATATTTGCTTAATCAATCTATCAATTAATGTAGTTATAGAAAAAATATTGACTCCTCACATATTCAATTCAAATCTCCCAGCTCCTGAACGTCTTGAATACCAGTGTCTTCCAATACCCATAATACTGTTAATACTAGTATTTCCAGTATTTTCTAGTGCGTTTTATTTTGGAATATCAATATTGTCCAGTATCTTTCAGTTTATTTAACTAAAATTAAAAAAAAAAACAAACACAAAAAAGAAATAAACAACCCTCTAGAAAATGACAAAAACAGTAAGGTGTAAAATGTAGTTTAATGACAACCGTATTATACATATCATCTATCCCAGTGAGCTTGAAATACAGAATAATACTGCCTTCTTTCTTGACCTTTATTTGCTTGAAACTGACGACAAATGAAATTTGGAAACTTAAAATTATACGAGAAAACGCGCTGGTTTCACTTTTACAATTGTCAACTGCCCGTTCATCAGTAGTACTCAATAAAAATATTCAACGATTAGACAGACAGGCAAATGTAATTTCAAAATTATATATTGTACTTGCCATTCGTAATACATGTCATATCCTGTTGGCGGGGCCAATGATCCGAGCACAGCAATAGCCCTTTCAAGAAACTCATTTCCGGTATCATGATTCTGACTCTAAAATTATAATTTGAAGCACGTTATTTCCCTTACTTCCGTTTCCGGCGAACGAAACTTTTTCTAGCCTTAGTATATAGCACAATATGGCTGCCCCCATTAAAGAAAGACTTTTCTAAATGATCCATATGTAGAAAATGCATATGCTCCCCTAGCGATCGCTGCGCTCGCTAATATCTTAACGTCGGGACAAGTGAATCAAAATGATATAAATTTTATCCTTATTGATAATCATACTAGGGTAAAAAATTATAATTGTCTTCGACCAAGGATGACGCTATTATTACACTGTAGATACAAACATTTAACCCTATCTTTTAAGTTGCCTGTCTCCCAATTGGAACCTTTTCTTTTAAGCTCTTTTTGTGCCTGGACGATGTTATGTTGCTCGTTTCGTTGTTGACATTTTCTGTAATCATTATTGTAGAACCTTTTCAAAATATAGAAACATTTTGGCTGTTGTATAGGTATTATTTCTTATGTAAAAAATAACATTCTATGATTTATTTCATTCTGGAATTCGTAAAGTTTTTACAAAAGATATCGTTTTGCTTTATGGACCTTACAAGATTTTTTCTGCGTTCTTTACATCGTCGTATATTCACCTTCTGAAAGTGTCAAACAGTGTATCAGATGCACGTAGACATAAACAACTTTAATTTACAGATAAGCTAATCCTGTCACTTATATTTCCTATGGCACTGGGTCCTTGAACGTAATAATCGAATAACATAAAGAACTTCATTCGCCCGGAAGTTGATAACGATTGACCAATCAATGAACGAAGATATTGTTTATCCTCCCTTCATCTAGTATACCGGAAATGGCAGCAAAGCGATACGGGCTTGGTTTTATATTGACATTATTAGAGAAATCAAAGATAGTTGAAATATTAAACTTGTTCTTGCTAATTTTATTACATTATTCCGGGTAAAGCAACATATTACTACTTACACATTTGTTGCAAAACATTCGTGTTCTTGAACATAATTCTAATTTAAAGATCAAAGTACACGGTATGATCATGACTTGCATGAAAGGTACAAAGTCCATTTTTTCAAATTTTCCAAGCATCTCAACATGGTTTTCTATCATAAGTAAACTTGCTGATGAATTGGCAATTGATAAATTCTCAAGAGTGATAAAAAGACATGTAAAAACATCAGTGATTTGAATGTAGACTTAATATTTTATGTTTGTACTACATGTACGACCGAGAATGAATGTTTTTGAAACTGGCACCTGAAACATCAACATTTATTTAGTAACATGGAAAGTCGGCTGCGGAGTAAATACACATTCACTTGACCGTGTCTATTTGCATAGATAACTACCATGCAAGAACAAATAATTCAACAAAATGACCCCTGTCTTCAGCATTTGTTTATCCACAGCTGGATATTAAATTATTTAAATGTTTATTTCTTACCATATTCAACTTCTGTAACATTAATGATGTCGAAAGTACTTGCGTTACAGAACAACTTATACGTTATCATTTGTGACATCCTTCATTAAATTGAAAAAAATCTCTATGACTGACAACTGATTATTTTGTCTAGATTATTAAATATTATTAAAGTAAACGTTAATAAGACCAAGATTATGCCTAACATTCGTCAGAATCATATATTAACAAAAAAGGACTTTAAAAAATATATCGTTTTAGATTTCCCGTCTACTCTTTGCAGTATTTTTAGTATGATAATTGAATATAACAATCACAATATCAGGGTCTAACCCATATCAAAATACCATTGAGAAATGCTAATACCAACGTTTGGTCTGGAAATGCAAAATATTAAATTTTATACATCATCATCATAAGTGATACTCGGATCAAATAATTTTTGCTTAAAGAGGGTAAGTTTTAAACAAGAAACTGACACTTTCACTTGTCACATTGTAGGGTATCAATTGGAACAGTATACACGATCATTAAGCCAGATTGGAGGCGATCCCTGAAAGTGGACAAAATATCCAATGTTACAGTTTCTGACTGTTAAAGTAATGTTTGTATATTACCCTCTTACATTTGTCTTATATATTGTAGTTTTGACAATGGTATCATGTTGTTCGTTTGTTATACCCGCACTTTCGGGTATATTGTCGTTGCGTCTGTCTGTCCGTCTGTCCGTTCGTCACACTTTCTTGTGATGCAAACTCCTCCTTCACTTTTGAATTTTTATCGGTTTTCTTTTGTACCATATTGTTGCTTACTAACTGCAGATGTGCAAAAGATTTTAGAATTCAAAATTTGTAAAAGGGCGCCTGGGAGGGATAAAAAGGGCCAAATTATACAAACAGCCTTGTGACGTGAACTCCTCTTTCATTTTTGAATTTAAACCATTTTTATTGTTGCCATATTTTTGCTTACCAACTGTAGATGCGCAATAAGGTTTTGGAATTCCAAATTTTTTTAAAGAGGTGTAGGCGGGACCAAAAAGGGCCGAAATAGAAAAAAAACATAATTATTAAAATAACTATGTCATATTGTTGCTTACTAACTGCAGATGTGCAAAAGGTTTTGGAATTCCAAATTTCTAAAAGGGGGCCTGGGGGACCAAAAAGGGCCAAAATAGACAAAGAGACTTGTGACGCGAACTCCTATTTCATTTTTGAATTTAAATCATTTTTATTTTTGCCATATTGTTGCTTACCAACTGTAGATGCGCAATCAGGTTTCGGAATTCCAAATTTTTTTTAAAGGGGAGTGGGAGGGACCAAAAAGGGCCGAAACAGAAAAAGATCATAATTACTAAAATTTTATCTAAAGAAAAAACAATTGAAGAAATTTGTGAATTTCAGTTTAAGGGGCTATAGGTCCCTAAAAGGGTCCAAATAGTTAAATTATTGTAAAAGTGGGTTGTGATATATTTGTGAAAAGTGTATTTGTTATATATGCAAACTGTAATGCTAAGCATGCTTTTTTTTGATTTTTAAGTATTTAAAGGGTGAAAAAGGGAAAAGAGGCCAAAAATTTAGATTACAGTAAAAGTGGGTTGTGATATATCTCAGCAAAGGTTATTTGTTACAGATGCAAACTGTAATGCAATTGAAACTGAAAATGTTAAGAATGTTTGTTTACAAATAAATGTGGGGTGCGTGTATAGCTGCCGTTTTGACAGCCCCTACCTCTATTTTTTTCCTGTTATCTTAACATTACTAGTTTTTCTTTGTACATAAACAATAATTAGGTATTACGTAAAGAAAAAATGATAATAAGTGAAACTTGGCTGTGTCGAAGTGCAAGGGCCTACATGAAAAGTTCGACCAACCAGCGCTTCGACACATCCATATTCGATCTTGTCGTACAGTTTAACATGATGTGGTGCATTTTGACTGTTAACACAGATGTCCCTTTTTTAATGTTGTAAAAAATGTGAAAAAAACAAGGAATTTAAAATCAGTGTCAATAAAAATAGTTTTTAAAATTATAAAATTTATAAAAAATAAATTACTTAAAGTAATAAGTTAGAAATAATTATATGACAGGAATCTTTTTTTCTCTTTTCTACGCCTTAAAACGTTTTCTACGTTTTTACAGCTCATGCTTAAAGTGTCAGGCAGTGTATCAGCTATATACACAAGTAAATTTAAAGATAAGGTAATCCCGTGACTTATATTTTCTGTGGTACTTAGTCCTTGAATTCAAGGTGTGCAAATAATATAATACGCACCGTAAAGATTTTCATTTGCCAGGAAGTTGACACCAACTGACCAATCATTGGAAAATCGAGATTATCCAACCTTCATCTGTACCGAAAATAACAGCAAAGTGATCGATACAGGCTTGGGTTTTTATTGACATTATTGGAGGGGAATCAAAGAGAGTTGAAAAACTATTGTTAAATTTTATTGGTATCGTTAGAACAAACTACTTATGCACGGTTGAAAAACAACCGTGATGTGCAAATAAACAGGATATTGCTATCAATCGATAAATATGCTCATCATATTTACTAGGAAATTATGTCATGGCACGAAAGGTACACAGTTCTTTTATCTAAATTTCATTACATGTGAAATTATGAATATGATTTTCCATCTGAATTGAAATTGCTATTGCATGGATTTTATTTATCAATTTTCCAGTTTAATGAAAAATCATCGTTGGTTCCATAATTGTAGTTACGCTTTGCTAGGGTAACGAATGTTTTAATAAGAAACGTACTAGTGGCGAAGGACACAAAGAGTTAAAAACTTAAATCAAACGAAAAGTGGGTTACACCTAGACCAACTGTCTAATCACAAATTGACAAATGAATATTTCTTCAACATTTATTTCGAAAATATAAATTACTCAAAACCTTGACAAAGGTTCATCATCATCATAAAGATCTGTCATGTGGCACTGTTTGTGCATTTTACGGTAATTTTGTGTCTTGCGAAAAGATTACAATAATATAGTTAGGTGCAGACATAACCTCTCACCAAGTTAACTTAGAGCTGTTATACTGACCGTCTAAATTAACTTAGAGCAGTTTATTACTGCTCTAGAATAAAATACTGGCTGCTCTAGAACACAATCCTGACCGATTCTGACTGCCCTAAACTGTCATGGTCAAGAACAGCTCTAACCTGTCATGGTCTAGAACAGTTCTATAACCAATCATAGTTCTAGTAACAGTCAAGATTTAGAATAAATAATAAATCCCAACTTAAAGTTTCAGTAAAGTCTTTTTGTAACACTATAAATAAAATTATCACGCTGAAATAAAGCCGATGATCAAGTGTCTTGACCAGAGCTGTTCTAAAAAGTAGTCGTGGACCAGGACTGGCCCGATTGTTGACCAGAGCTTTTTAAAAAAGCAGTCGTGGACCAGAGCTGTACAACTACCTGGCCAGAATTGTTCTTGACCAGAGCTATTTTTCTTCCTTACTGCTCTTAGTAGCAGTCCTCCGAACTGCTCTGCAAGTTAACTTTGACGAGAGGTTATGACTGGTCGCAACTGTATTATAATAAGTTTTTGAATCTTGAATTTTTCAGATTGAAGATCGATTCCTTTCTCTTTAAGTTTGTTTGATATTTTGTTGCCTTCATTTATATATTTTGCCGTTTTTATATTTCTTTGTTGTTATTTTTGTTGAATATTTGACGCCATTGATAACCAGTGAAATTCAATTATATCTATATATTGTGATATACATTTTCGATTTAAAAGACACAACATATTAATTTTGTTTGTACAAACTACAGATTGTAAGTCAGAATAAAAAGAATCAAAAGTTTTGAAACAATTTACCTTCAAGTTGGGAAAAAAAAACAATTCACATACATTTATGTAATGTGCGTTCTACTTATAACCAATTTCTATGAGCTAATGCGAACTAGTAACTATGTAAATTATATATTGTATTGCAAAAGAATTGTAATTTTTCTTGACGTAGTATAATTGTTGGATTTTTCTTTTTGGTTTGGTTTTGTTTTCTTTTTACGATGTCAGTCCAACGATCTTGTACATGTATATAATGCGAAATTTCAGTGAAATCGATAACCATACACACACGAAAACTTGAATGTGGGAAGATTTTAATATAAAATCAATAGCTAACTTTGTCATAGTAAACAGCAGGTTTTTTTTTATTCAAAATCCTTTGTTTTGATTGGTTTACAAATAGATGATAAAAATCCATAAACGTATAACCTAGTGCAGATTGATAAATCTTATCTATCACCTCTTGTGCAACCAATAACAAGTTACTGTGAAAATTTATGCCAGAATTGTAACATACCAATCTCCCCTATAGCCATGTAATTTTACGTGAATTTTTGGAGAGATTGACAGGCCGGATTACTGCCTCGGGAAATCAAATTTCAACATATTGCTCAACGACGTCGCCATCTACAGTGTTATATATACGTAAAGCAACTATGGTCAACAAACCAGAAAGGGGTGTTCATATTGAAAGTTTTTAATGGACCACACCTGATTTTTGAAATATCGGTTATTGTTACTCCTTTATTAAATTGACCATAAAATTATTTTCTCTGATGTTACTGATATCCTTGTTCAATTTTAATTACATAAAAATTCAATGAAATATTAATTAAAAATCCATTTACTAAATAATGTATTTAAAAAAGCAAAACAATTAGAGATATTATCGTTTAAATGTTTGGCTTTCATAAAATATTTGTTCATGAGTCAAATCTGAAAAACAATACACAAGTTATCAAATTAATCTTTCAAAACGTGTGATTGCACACGTGTGCCTTGTTTTTCGAGATGTTGGAAATATTCAAACGAAACGCCATAGGTTTCATGTGTCAGTGTTACAACATTCCACCATGGGATCTTCGTTGGTGGTTGTCAACAATTCATTACATTGTAAACCACGTACATCAAATATCATTATCCTAAAGAAGCACAACATTACAAAAATACCTCCAAAAGTTTAACATCTAACACAAGAAGAAGCAAAAATGTAAAGCTTTTAAAGGTAAATTCAGCTTTATATTTTACTGGTTTATGACATATTCTTCATGGAGAGCAAAAGCCCTCTACTCTAGAACTGTTTTGAAAACCCCTCCTCTGTAATGCATGTAGAAAAGTTGCTAATAACTCTGAGCAACTCTAGAACTGTTTTGAAAACTTCTTCCCTAGAATACATGTAGAAAGGTTGCTTATATCTCTGATCAACAACAGTAGGTCGATAAATCATTTTATGTCAAAATTTTGCTTTAAGGTTTAGTATGAAAGAAAAGAAAGAAAAACCTTGACATTTGAAGGTACTATAGATATTGAAGTAAATTTGTACCTGTGTACATATACGTTATTTTAGATGATAAATAGAGTTAGATCATAGAGATGTTCTACGAAGATCAGTTATTCTTTGATGACCAGCTCTTTTCTGGTACTGTGTCTCAACAAATAATGCTGTGATTGCCCAAGTTAGTTGATTTAATTGCTTCTGTGCTGCAAGTACAGTGTATCTTATTAAGCATTTACTAAATTGCAACTGTGGTTGTGTCTGATAGATTAGAAAAAAAATATTATAATTTAACTTCTGGTTTTTCATTGTATATTGTCATATTAAGCAGTCAGTACTTCCTCTAAATTTCAAGTTAAATTTTAAATTGAATTCCTTAGCCTTAGAATTGCAGCAATAATGCATTCAAATTGCACGTTTTTATCAATTCGTTTTCTTAACATTAAAGCAGAAAACTAAGTCCTACTTCTTGTTTGACAGAATGTGCATTAGAAAAAGTATTAAATGTTTAATTGCCAAGATATAGAAAAGCATTTTCAAATACATCCACTTCATCGATGAAAAACACACCCGTTTATAACAATTTGTAGTTATTAAACTAAGAAACATATGTCCACTTATTCAAGTTATTTCAACATTGATCAATTTCTTAAACAAGGAAATTCAACCTAAAGATAATTTCTGAAGAATTTGTAATCTGAAATACAGATACATGTAATTTCGTGTTTTGCTTTACCTCAGATCAAAATGTTATAAGTATATAAACTCTTTTTAGAGTGGCTCTTATTTTTTTTTTATATGTATTTGTATTTAATTATATTTAATTATTTTAAGGGGTGAGACTTAAAAAAAATATTGTCTTGTCTTGTAAAATCTGTACGTTTTTATCGTATATATTAGGTATATATCTGATCCAATTATACTTAAAAAATGTTTATTTAAAAAAATCGGACGATTTTGATTCATTCAGATATTCTCCATATTCCTTTAGTACATATCTGCCTTGCAAATGTTACACACACTATCCTCCAGTTTACGTTTCATGACATCATATGATATTGAGTATTAAATAGAATTTGGAAAATCCTTAATCTTTTTTTCTTCTTCTCTTAATGTCAGTGATTATACCAACATCTAATTTGTGGACTGAAATAAAAATTGTTTGATACCAAATATTTCAACAAAATCATATCTCATCAACAATACCCAAAGCAACACATACATGTGTACGTGGGAAAAAGCTAAAACAATTACCCAAAATAGCATATTACAATCAAAACATATAAAACATATAAAACCAAATAATTTAAGGTAATCAACATTTGCACAAGTAATAAAACAGCCAACAAAAATATATTTAACGTTTGCCTTTTGTGGGTACTAGAACAGCTTCGGTTTGTTATATACATGTAAATTTAACACATATTTTAGCATCAATATGCAAAAAAAGTGTTATATCGAAAATAATGATTCTATCTATATATGTCTCATAATACTCATCTAAAATTAATGCACATTTCTTGTTCTGAAAAATTAAATGTATTTATGTCATGTATTGTAACTTCAGATTTTGGTGATGATGGCGAGTCCCTTAGAACCAGATTTGGTAACGTTTAAGAGACAGAATGTGGAAACATCAGAACTCCTGACGGAATGGATACTGCTTAAAAGTTTAGTATACTTTCGGATTGTTCTCCTAGTAAAAGTATTTTGATTCAATTGCATTGATTATTTAAGCTAATCCTTGTACCAATGTTTTATGTGAGAACATATCAACGTGTACTTGTTTTTTATTTTATAACTGAATTCAATTATTTTTTTTTATTTAAATTCTGTAACCACAACCGACTTGACTTAAATACACTCTTCGGTAGCACCATGGGAGTTGACAAAATTCTTGCATTATATGATTTAGTGAACAGCCTGCAACCGTTCTCTATAATGAACGTTTGCTTTTAACCAGATGAAGCTGCTGAAATCAGACAGAAGGAATAGACTATCTAACACACAGTTAAATGATTGAATGCCGATAAAGCTTAATCGTCAAGCATCAAGATTTCAAATGGATGGTAAATGGTCTGCATATCATGAAAAAGGTAATTATTAAAAAAGTTTTTTTTTCTTATTTATGTAAATAAAAAATTTCGAATTGTCTCTCTGCAGCCTTTTAAAATTAATTACATGTGCTACTTTTAATACATGTAACACCTTCTGGATAGAGAAGCCCGATCACTGACAGGGAAACAAGACAGAATGCTTCTTCTGCAGCTGATAGTTTAGTAACCGATATTAATACAGAAAACAACAATGATGAATCCTATTACCCCAGTGATAAAGAGCAGTCAAATCACAGTGTAACAGTGAATATTACAAAAAACCAAACACTGGTTTACAGAATATTTCTTCTTCAGCTGGTCTTTTTATTGTTATTAATGAAGAAGTCAAAGATGATGAATCCAATAACCCCAGTGATGATTCGAAAGAACCAAACACTGATGTACCAGACTTGTCAGGTACAAACTCGGAAAAAGAACCAGCAAATTATGTGCCTCCTGAAGAAAGTCAAATTGAACTAGAAGCAAACACAACCATTTCAGAATAAGAAAAAACTATGACCATAGTGATTCAGATTCAGGTGCTGATTCATACTACGCGCTTGAATTTCTATTTGACCGAAATGAAGAGACTTATAAATAATCAACATCAGTCACAGGGTACTTTTTGTTAGAATTATTGTGTAGTTTGACAAAATAAGCCTCATACGTACCTTATACCAGATTAGGCATATCTCTGTAGACCTTTTTAGTCCAGAAACATTGATGAAATACTCACGAAAAACAGTTTATCATGTGGGAGAATCGTATACAGTGTAGAAGAAACAAGTTTTTATGTTATTACAATAGATAAGGTTATTAAAAAAGAGATATACCTGTAACTCTTTACATTTTTAAGAATCCACATCTGATTCACACCACTAGTTGAGTAGGCCTTATCACAGTAGCTCTTGAGACCGTCCTTAATTACTTTGAGGAAAGTAGTAAGAG
Source organism: Mytilisepta virgata (assembly GCA_028015205.1). NCBI lineage: Eukaryota > Metazoa > Mollusca > Bivalvia > Mytilida > Mytilidae > Mytilisepta > Mytilisepta virgata. The sequence continues at coordinate 66,681,476 of CM051520.1, read as the reverse complement.
TTTTGAAAGGGGTTTGATAGTGCATTTGGCAGAACTTCCTATGAACATGAACCTTTGTTTGTATAGACACTTTACTATTGTCAGTATTATCAGCTTTTCAACAATAAGACAAATGAGAACCGATGTCTTGACTAGTACCCTACGATTGTAAAATAGTAAGGATATGAGGTGAATTTTTAATGGGACCATATTCCAATCTACTATTGAATTATCACTGCGACATAAAATTATCAACAATTTATTTATTATGACCTATAAACACTCCTCTGAGGAGTATTTTGAAGATTTTAATATACTGGAATTTCTAAATGACAACATCTTTGTTAAGTTTAGAGGACAGGTTTTTCAACATACGATCGGTATTCCAATGGAGACTAACTGTGCGCCGCTTTTGACCGTCTTGTTCTTGTTTTAAAGAGAACACAAAAAAAAACACCAACGTTTACTGCGTATCTAGATTTATACTTGTACATAGATTATAATGCGCGAATCTTTAATCAAAACTTTATGAAAAACGTGACGATTTTAATTTAAGTCGCCAGCCAAAGGAGAGTATATTTCACTGTGAATTCGTTACTGCCGTGCATTTGATTTATACGGCGACTTTCTCGACAGAGCGAGATTGTTGTCAATTAAACTTCTAACACACAGTTATGTTCAGTCTTTGTTAATTTCACCACTAAAAAATTTTTACGGTTGTCATCACGAATTGATTGGCACGTACTAGATATCTTAAGTTATATTTCAGGTCCTTCTGGAATTGATACCTCACCGGATTTGATACTTCACTGTAGTTGCACTCCACAAATTAATAGTACCATTTTCTATGTGAAGTGAGCTAACAAATATCATGGTCTTGTGCCATCTTCAGAGTAAATAATACCCATATACATACATATATATTCTGGAAGGCCATTATGTAAGCATTGTTTCAATCATGATAAAATAAATAAAAAATATCCATGGAAACCTAGTTGGCATAGCAACATTTCAAAAATTTTCATAAAAAAGCTTTAAAAATGTTAAATTTCACTCCACTTCGGCTTAAAATTGAGGTCTGATGTAGCGTTTCAATCCAATTGAGACTTAATTTTTCAGATTCTGCATAAAATTCCATTACATATGTGGGAAAAAAAAGGTTTACTTTTCCGGCTCTTTTTTCGCAATTTAACTTTCCGCACTGGAAAGTTAAGGTGCCGATTATCACTGTCAAAGTTTTACACACAACATGTCAATTCACAAGTCCCAGTTTATGACCTCCCATTACTTGTCAGAAGCAACATCAGTTAATGTTTTCGTATTTTTTTAACTAAAATCTATCCTCTTTCAGTCAATATTACAATTTTGAGGTTAAGACATTTATTATTTATCTGTCATGTAGTCAAACTTTACCAACTCTAATAATTAATAAAATTCTGGGGTTGCATTTCTCTGAAACTAAGATAATTAGTGGAGTGTAACCTGGTACTCACTGGAAATGTGATTGGTGCCGTTAACGGAGCAGGACATGTTTACCTTCTGTCACTTCCGGTTTTTAGTTGGAGATCACATTGATATTGCTTTAATTTCTGAGCTGTCTTGTTCTATTTTTGTTTAGTTTATTATATGTTTTTCGCTTGGTCATACATGTATCCTTGTGTAATTTGTTTGTTCTCATGACTTTTTGACTTAAATTTTGAATTAATGGACTTTGTCGCTTCAGTATTCTTTTGTCGATGCATCCAGTCTGGTAAAACTGACTTTATTGCAGGCGCCAATGTCTGACAGAAAAAAAATATCGGCATATATGTTGAATAAATATTCAATACATAGTCATTGTCGGAAAATATAAAATTTATTTGGGCGAGCTTTATATTTTCCGACAATGACTTTGTATTGTCTTTATCCTGCAATTCCCTTTATATGCGTAAAATGCCTTAAAATTACGTTTAAAGTTGAAATTTATATCCAGTGAAAACGCGGGAAACGCCACGAATTCATCTGGTATATTCGCTACGCTTCTAGCGCTCTTCGTGTTAACAAGTACCAGTGGACTTGATTAGGTCACAAAACACACAAAAAATCAACAGAGTCAAGATAGTCTGACTTGATACAGACACTGAACACTGGTGGGATTTAACCGGTTTAAAGGGTACCTAAACCCCATATCTATCCTGACACTCTGATGTGTAAACAATGCTATATAAGCCAGAACAGTATGATTGCCAACAAGGTAACCCTTGCTAAAACTGCCAAATTCGGTTGGACGGTACATTATTATAATATACATACTATATGTCCTTAAATTTTAATATCATATATGTAATTGAAATAAGTACTTTAAATCTGACACATCTGACAATATAACCTCTTCGTCATTTCATTATAGGTGCATATTACGTATAGGGGATAATACTACCTGCGGAAGTACTGATCTATTATTTTCTCATCTTCTAATAATTGTCAATAAGCACATTGAAAGTAATATATATTCTTAAACATAAAATATTGATACATCTATTACCATAAAATAAATTGTGGTTTATTTGCAAGGTCAAACACCTCTCCTATTTGAAACGTATTTATCATTTTCCAATTTAACTAATAATTACATGAATTACGACATTTAGCCAACAAACTTGATAAAGAAATATGTTTAGGTACATTACTTGTCAACAAAAAGGTAAAACTCAATTCAACCAGGGTATTTAATATGTGGTTAATGAATAAATGTAATTTATAAGCACTTAACAAGGCTTATGATGCCATTCATAGAAATCCTTATCTATATATTAATGGTTTTTATTCAGTGGAAAAAAATTAACGTAGAAACTCTTATCAAAATGAATGGAAATCAATTAGCAAAAGTTACAATTGTATAACGACTTTCCTTTTTTTGTTAACGGTCATTCATAAAATTAGATAGGTTTTTGGTATGACATCAGTGTAGCCATAGGAGCGAAAGCATCTAAAAAGCTATTTAATTAAGATTTTAGTATTGGGCATTTGTTGATTTTAAATGAATATATTAATACTCATAAAAGTTCATTGAAAGTTATACTGTGTCTATCAATCATCGCCAGATAAAGGAACGGAAATTCTGCTGATGTATTGATATTTTAATATCCTAGGATAAAATTGGAACGAAAAATGAAAAATACAGCTACCTGTAGTCTTTTTGAACAAGCCTCAATTAGTTTCTTTAAGGAATATTTCCAGGTTTTCAACAGGTTATATGATTTAACCTGGTCTGGGTCAGTTTACGCATAACAAACCGCGAAGCGATTTATGAATGCCTTAAACTGACCCAAACCAGGTTATTGAAGTATAACCTGTTCAAAAATTGGAAACATTCCTTATAATTAAATTTTTAAACAAGTACAATGATTCCTCGATTCAAGCATCAATAATGACATAGGATTATTTGAATTTACAAATGGCGTATTAATCCGTTGGTGATGTCGCAAGACCAAACCAGATTATACAGTATAATTAATGTTGCTCATTGCTGTTCGGCCAATCGAAATGCGTGTTCAAATCAAATTAAATTATTTTCGTACCCTAGACAGATATAACTAACATACATAATACATACTAAAGCGTAACTGTACTTGATACTGTTACATGTATTATATCCACTGCATAAATTATACGTGGAGAAAATAAACTGGCAATTAATTAAAATGTATGCAATGTTTTGACATCAGGATGTTCTAATCGATAAGAATCAATTACATGTTTTTAGAATCTTTCTATATACATTACTTTACACCGAGTTTAAATATTAATTCTAAAATGGTTAGGTATTGTGAAAAGCATAGCAGTATTGTTGTCTTTGAATATTACTTACGGGAAATAATAATAGGAACTGTACCTCCAACTTAGTGCATCACAATTGGTATCATGGACATGCTACCGATATGTAGATGCTTTTACTGGTGGACTTAAACCTCGATAGTATTACCATCACAATGCTTATTTTTGATACAAGCAATGAACTGAATTGAATGTGATAATTTGTTCGTATTTTCAAAACTGAATGATTCATTTTCTAGCTTAAGAAAGAATTTGTAAGTGCTCGGTCATTTAAAAAAGTTCCCCTCACTACTGTTATAAATTTCTCTTTCCCATGAGCTCACCTTTCATTATTTATGTCGAACTAAATCTCAAACTAAATCTCTAACTAGAATATAACACATCCAAATGTACAAACAAAAACATTTGTATCTTTATATTGAAAATTTCAAGCAAAACCTTACAGATCCATACTTATTTTGAAATATTTCCCAGCTCATGCTACCATCAATTGACGAAGAAAATGAGGTTCATATGAGGTGATATCTGTAGAAGTTCCTTTAAGACATTTCATCAGTAAAAAAGGCAACTGCATTTTAACATTCTACGAATGTAAGAGAAAATGGGATAATATAATCGAAATTATTGTGCTATTATTACGGACGAACTAATGTCTGACTGAGGTATTCAGACTCTCGAGTTGTTTTCGAGTTAACTTTCTCTTTATCTTCAAAAGGGATATTATAAGCTCTGTAACAACATGTAGGGCCAATGATACACTTTATTGAATTAATCCTTTCGGGTAAAATCTTAGCCAAAACCATTTGTCTGATTATAAGATTCAAAAAGATATTAAAAGTTCCTATGGTTTATTTTATCGAAATGTAATCGAAAAATAATATTCCATATTAAAATTAGTATGACAGTCATAGAATATGTAATCCCAGCTCTAGTACATACATGTAAATTTACTAATTGATGTACCTTATACTGTTTTGTTGTTCATTTAAAACCTATTTCAATGTTTATTTTAAACAGCTGCATTCAATTTGTGCATTTATTTATGAGAATAAGCAATAACATTACAAACTGATCTGATCAATGTATAATTTAATAATATGTTTATGAGTCTATCTATGTAAAGGTTAAAAAACTGTGTGAAATTGTACAGCACATTAATCTTTGTACTTTTAAAGTATAGGCTTGTTTTGAGAATGTGACGCAACTGAATTAAAATATGCACCATACAAACTAACGTCAGACAAATCCATATAAACACGATTTTTAATAAGAAATTATTTGGGTTGTGTGTACTTTGAGTGAAAAATGAAAGCATGCATTTTCAACAGGACGTGCATGACTTAACAGACATAAAGAGAAAACAAAAGAAGACCAGTTCAAAAGTTTGCTCTATCCAGACGAGTTTTGTGCACGTGGAGTGAAAAGGTTTATAGAGGCGTTTGCAGCACACTTTAAGAGACATTGCAGAAATAAAAAACAAAACAAAACAAAACAAATTAAGGGTAATTAGTTTCCGTCTTAGAAACCCCAATTTGCTCATCAAGACATGTTCATTTATTTTGGACGGAAAGAACAGAATGGGACATTCGATAATTATGACAAACAGTCAGCTGATAAATATAATTTTAACATGAACGGCACTGATGGAAAAGATCCGTTTTCCTTAGTAAAAGGTCATCAACCTTAATGAACGTAGCATTTTTAAAAAGATATCAGAAAAAGTTCACTTCGAAATAATGAAAATTACAGTTCACCATCTCCATTTTTCTTACTGTATCCGTCTGCAATAGACAGACAAAAAGGTATGTCGACATTGTTATGTTTAAAGCAGTAAATGAAGGTAATAACCAAATTGCCAATAGGAATAGTAAAAAGAAGGTAGTCCATATATAGCAGGCAAAATCAAGGCAAGCACCGGAAAAGTGGAAATAGGCGTAATGGTCCTGACTTAGTACAGGCATTTCCGATGGAAATGGTGGGTTAAACCAAGTTTTACAGCGCGCTAAACCTCCCGCTTCCATTACGCTTAAATGGGTTCCGGTATATTGCAATATAAACAAAGTAAACTTGACTAAGCTATATGACAAGGAACAACTTAAATGATGCCACTTGGTAAGGTTTTTCTGGTACTGGCGTCCGCTTGTCCTCCGCGTATATAAAAATGATTTTTTCAACTACTTTTTCTACGCATTTTTAAACAGCTTTAAATGCTAAGAGTATAAAACTTTATCGGATTCGGATTATTAACCGGTACAATTGGAAAAAAATCAACAACCAAAGGTCTGAGGAAGGCCATGGCTGGAAAATATAAACCTCAAATAAGTGGAAACTTTGTACAACAAACTATGATAACATGACAAAGGAGATTTATTTTATAGTTTACATGTATTAGTTTGAATATTGACTTTGAACTGGAAATTGGACATCAATAAAGCTAATCTGATGAAAATTTTCCTTTACTTCCTTTATTGTTGTTTTTAACATACTTCCATTATTGCATGCTTTCAATAAATATAAAATATGAAATTAGGAAACTATAATGTATTAGTATACAATATAGGTGGTATCAATATAATGAGTTAAATGGAAGCATCCGCAATATAAAGTTCCAGACAATCGTAAATTATAATGCATCATATCTTTCAAATCCTTAAGATATATGATAAGCATAACAAAATTGTGATATGAAAGTTTTTGAAAACCTTTTATACAAAGCCCCATTTCGTTATTGAAGAGAAAGCTTCTAGCTGGTCTACGAACAGCAACATACCCAAATCGACAGAACTGTTTATCAAAGAACAGAATACGTTTTAATGATTTTTTTTGCCGTTACCATTGTCCAAAGTTAATAATTGATATAGTTGAACAATAGATCGCATTCTTGCCTGTGTTCCATTCATGATTAACACACCGTAATAATCCATTGACATTTGTTTTTGAAATGTTTGTAAACATGCATGCAGTAAATATTTATGAGATTCTTGCAGTTTTGCGAAGATAAATAAATTAGTAAACAGTTGTCCTATTTATAAATTTTTAATTGCATTTTAATGAAAATAGCGTACTTGGCTAAATAAACAGGTATAATCTTACTATACTAGTCAACAAAAGTAACGATACACGAGTTTGGAACCAAATATCTTGGTAATGCTTTAAAAAAAAACTTGAATATGAGGACAACAGTGGTTTGCTACTTCTTGATCTAATGGGTCTCATTGGCAAAAGAGGGTTAAATGAAATTTGCGGAAAATCGAGAAGAAAATCGACACACTTTTCGTAAAATGAAAATCTAGTGGCTGAAATCAGTAGAAAAAAACTCAAATCGTTTGTCATACAGACATTGTGATTCACATTACGGGTAAAAATACTGATTTTTAAATTTTGGGTTGAAAAATGTGATTTTTGAAATCTCAATAAACTGGAATTTTTTATTTCAAACTTTTCGCATAAAATCCATGCTTTTGATGAGAAAAAAATCTACTATGAAAATCAGAAGTGTGTACTACACCTATTTGAAATCATGAATATATGAAAAATGCATTACCCTGTATCGTTTCTTTTGTTGACTAGTATATTACAATGTAATTGAAAAAAGATTGACATTATAAATGATACGAGATCTTGTACAACTGTATTTCTTTGGGTAGTAAATAAGTTTTTGTTGGCACAGTGAAATTTTAAAAGCTAATTTTTCTCTTTCCTTTTATTTTGTTCTTTCGACATATTCAAAATTATCAAAATACAAAAACAAACAATGTCATCTAATTATCGGATTTATATATTCCCCGATTCACAATAAAGGATTTGTTAAAGATTTAGAAAAGAATATAAATGCCGGCATTTGACTATGATAAGATCTGTACTAACCGCTTGCACTAGCAATTGATCATACAAGCTATAGGACGAAACAGGACTCAATACACTCTAGATCGTATATGTTATAAACTTAATTTAAAAATAAATAAATAAATGAAAAAATAAAATAAGATAAAAACTGCAACACGTTATGATCTTTCTGTCAACCGAGACAAACTGTCTTAAACTAATAATACATTTTACTAGAATAACAATGGACAGTTACAACAGTAGAAATGAATAAGCATCCTGTGACGAACAGGATTTTCAATGTATACACTCAGTCTACTATTTATATGTTACGCTAATTTAGTCGTCCATAAAACATCATGGTAGACATTATGCAGTAGAATCTTGCCAACGCTTAAGAATATGCATTTACATGTCTGTCTTTACTGTTGTTGGTTGTTACGTTCTTGGTAATGAATATCAACTTCATTTCAAAAATGTGTGTGCATTAAACTGTGTAATCCGTCAACAAGTCTGGTAAATCCTCGTTTCTCTTAAATTCCTTTTTTCAAGGTTTCTTGCACTTAAATCTCTATGGTGTGTCTAGTTGACTCAACTAAAAAGTAGTACCTCAAAAACTGAAAATATGCAAGTTAAAAATACTGAATATGGCTCCTCAAAAAAGGAGTCGAGCACGCGTTTCGAAAGACCAGAATAAAACCAAAAATAAAATCAGAATTACTACAATTAAATATTTTATGAACATAAAAGATATTTTGGTCGTATAGAAAACCAACTACATGTATATGGTGTATCAGTAAAAGCTTGTTTAAACCTTAAATAGTTTAATATGTTACGATATTTAGCTTCCTGTCTAAAAAATTTTAAGCTATATTTTTGTTGACTGTGCTTAAACAAATTCAGATACGGTACAGTATGTTTTTCCTAATAAGAATGTGGCTTATGGATAAACCTTCAACAGGTACGCAAAAATATATGTAATAATCAAAACTTAGCGAGCAATTAAATCAAATGGGTGGACTAGAAAATAGGGTAGCCGAAATCCGGTCCAGGTAATCTCAGCATTGTCGGAGGCTTTAACCGAATTTTAAAATTTTTAAGCTGAAAATTTCAACAAATTTCCATGTAGAAGAATTACTACTGAGGTGATGATATCCCTGGGGACTTCCTAATTTTCATAATGTAAACACATTTGAATTTGGGTATGTGTTTTCGGTAAATAAGCACGTAAAAGAGATAAAAAAAAAAATGACCTTCACCTTCTTCTTGTATCAGAACTGTGCCATTTCGTTTATTTTTTTCTAGTACTATCTAATATATGTAAATACTAACACTTGGCTGCCAAAATTCATTTTGACAAATTTTGACCCCGTACCTTGAACCAATGCCCAGTTCAATATTGATTTATACAAGCTTACTTGCTAGCGAGAAACTATTGATAACATTAAGAAGTTTTCGATGTAATACGTTTGTCAATGATTAACAAAAACGACGTATCTGTCAATCTTAACTATATTCCTTCATTTGTCATTGTGATATGGTGTCAAAAATGGGTTGAAGAAAAAACGAATCTTTAGACGTGCTTTTCCCATTTTTATTGTAATTATTGTAATGTTCTGAAGCTGAAAAAGTTATGAAACTATGAAAATTTCATATAAGATGAAGGTGATGACCATGATCAACAGATGTCAATATGGGATGTGACACATAACAATTAGTAAGGAAATAAATAATATACAGGATTCTACATGCTTCTGATTTACGTTTATCCATCACGTTCCATATTTAATCATCTTAATCGTTCCAAATTATAACCTTGAGAGAGAAAAAATACAATTCCTTATCTCGTTTTGTTGACAGAAGCAGTTAACCTATGTTTTCATGAAGATCAATTTGGGAACAACATTTCAGAGTTCACACCGTGGTGATATTATCTAACTGTGCCCTGATGTAATCATAGTAAAATGAGTACGATGCTTAGCCCACTGACATGACCGACTGCGAGAGAAAGAGCGAATGCTTTCAATTCTAACGTAAGATTGCATTTATTTCATTTTAACTTGTTTGCAATATTTAGAAAATGAACAAATCTAAAACTCAAATGTGGAAGATTTAGGATACTAACAACTGAATAGTTTTCTTAATGTATATAATTCATATCATTTGTTTCGGTAAAAGGCACGAAATATATTTTATCAGCTCTGTTTCTCAAAATCGGTGATCAAGAGCTATCAATGGTCGATTTTATTGACTTTTCATGACGTCAAACACTATGATTTTATCCAAAAATTCTTAATTAACAATTTGTTGGACCAGAAACAGTAGTTAGAGATTATCACGTTCAGCTTAGGTTCTTACGAACTTGGCACCTGATTACACGTATAAGATTAACCACGAAATTTCGTTTTATACGGCCATTCTGGTCTTGTCCATTATAAATTATCATGATCTTCTGCATCACAAATTGTTCAAACAAAAATCAAGACATGTGGCATTGAGGTGAATCAAGACCACACCCAATAATAACAACTGGTTATTGTCAAAATGTTACAATATGCGGAGTAATTTCGAAATTTGGGGAATGAGATTCGATAAAATATTTCCTGTTTGATGTGTGGATATTACCCTATTTAGTTTGTTGTGTGTTTTTATGTTGCTTTTTTTTTGTTTGGTTGTGTGTTTGTGTCCTGCTGGCGTTTGTTTGTTGTGTTCCATTCTCATGTCTTTGTTTTTTCGTTTGGATTTCGAATCAACGTACTTTTCCCCACTGTTTTGCCACTTTGGTATTATCTTGCCGATATTTAGATACATACAATTATGGTTTGAAAAATCTGTTCTAAACTAATATTGGCTATGAAAGAGATTTAAAACACAATTATGGTTGAAAAATCTGAGTGTTCTGAACTCTTATTGGCTATGAAAGAGATTTAAAACACAATTATGGTTGAAAAATCTGAGTGTTCTGAACTAATATTTGCTATGAAAGAGATTTAAAATTAGTTGAGCAGCTACATGTATACTTGTATTCAATTAACTAGAATTAAACAAACACACTAATGCTATACTATAACAGCGAATCACATTCTTGGATATTTAATATTAATAAGAATATTAAACATTATCAGTTGTTAAGAATGCGAGTGATAAGCAGGATTAGAGACTATTCAAGTCTAGTCCAGTTAACATTCAACGATTTTGAGAATCAATAAATGCAAGATTAAAAAATTCAGAAATGACCGTTTAAGATCAAAAGCGTTTTATCATTGAATGTTTTTTTAAGTTAAAATATAGTTGAAATAGTTTGAGTAGAACGATTGGTCAAGGACTCGGCCAAAGACTTTCAGTGAATTTTAAGTCAGGTTCTTGACTAATTTGCACCATACTCGTAGAATTCTTAAAGTATTTCTGTTTTATCAAAAAGTTAACGGGAAGGAAATAGTACATGTTTGCCTATATTTTGAGCTTGCTTAAAAATGTGTCAGATTTGTTAATATCATAACTACACGCAGCATATGCGTGGATTTTCGTTCGCTTTGAAATAAAAAAAAAGAAAGAAAGAGAAGCCTTCAAATATATTGACAGCCTTTTATATGTTGTTACAGAGATTGCACGATCGATGTCAAAACTGATATTAACAGGGTTCAAGTTCTATACATTTAATTTAATAGAGTTATACGTCCTTTCAAGTGCTATAGTAAATAGAAATGATTACAAATGCACAAAACTGCGTCAATCCTATACAGTTTTGTTTAAAGAGCGTGTAAGCTATTGCATTTTTTTCTTCTTTTGTGAACTTTGTATTTGCAAGTTTTGCAATTAGCAGTTTATTGGCAGACCGATACTGTTTCTTACATTCTATATATATTTCAATGTCTCATGCAAGACGGATTTGTTTGTGAAAATATACATTATGCCGAAGGATGTAGCGCTTTATTTTGTCAATTATATCTTAATGTACATAAATTATTTGAAATATTAATTTTTATGGTATGCTTTTACGAAATTACAACTGTAAATCAGATATTTAGATTATTTGATCTTCCAATGTAATTGAAACGTGTCTAAACTCAAAGTATTACTAAAAACAGCGAGTGAAAGGGACAGTACCGTACATGAAGGTGATACGAACAGTTTTTTTATTATTAATTTGGAATATAATATGTAACATTCTAGCAACCCTAAAAAAATCTTTAATATACATATGTAGCAATTTTGTTGCAATGAATGTGCGAAAAAACAGAAAGTATGGAAGTTATAACGCCAAATGTTGTAAAACCTATTCAAATTCAAAATTACCAGAAAAGGGTTAAAATCAACCAAGAATGGAGGTTTTCCTTAGGAAAAATATACTCCGTTGAACGTTGATTTTCTAAATGACAGATTATTGAAAGGGACGATTTTAATTTCCCAATTACCTGATTCCAGTTTCTTGACGGAGATGTGCCTGTGGCACCACCGTATGGATTGTACATATCGCAGCGTGTACGTTTTGCACGAATTTGCTCTCGGCTAGAACATTTTAATGAGCGAAACCATTCGATAAACTAAAACCTTCTATAACAGGGTTATAGATTTCACAAGTTTCTTAATGCTTTTAAAAAGTTTAATAATAGATATCAACATCTTTTATCTAAATACCCAACTTCCAGAAAAGCACTTATTATCAATAAATGCAAACGTCTCACTAGTAACCCACAGAAACTTGGTAGTTACGTAAGATTTTTTCACAGTAAAAGCTACAGATATGAAATTGTATGCAATTCTGTTAAAATTGCTCTTTCTCCAAATGACTTGAAGACTTTAAATTCATAATTGCCTCTCACAAATACTACTGATTTCTATTTCTATTGATGACAAGATACAAGTAAACACTTTATGGGAGTGTTATTTCAGACTTTTTAATTCGTTTAGTAGAGCGACAGTATCCGACCTATAGCTATGAAAGCCTTAGCTAGTTTCACAGTTAAAACGAAAAAATTCTGATCCTGCTATATAAATTATATACCGTCCAATTCTGAAATTCTAGCAAGCGGTCACCTTGTTGGTAATCCTACTTTATTGGTTTTTTATAGTTTTATTACACCAGAGTGTCAGGATAGATACGGGGGGGGGGGGGGGTGGGGGGGGGGGGGGGTGGGGGGTACCCATAAAAGCACTGTCCATTTTCTGTACCAATTCAGACTATCCTGAATCTTTTTTGTGTTCATGTTTTTGTTTTGTACTCTTTTATGTTATTTTTTGTCCGCAGTTCTGTCCGTTGGGTTGCTTTGATTGATTGGTATGCCATTGTTAACCTTTCCTGTTATCCATTTTGTTGTATTTTTAAACATTTAAATTTTAAGTGTCATGTTAACGCCAGTGACGCAATACAAGTAACTTAACTCACTTGACTCCAGAAGCAGAAAGGTCAACACAGCGTTGGCTACGAAAATTATATGACACCAGTCTTTATACTTTGAATGTCAACATTCACAGGTCTTGTTACCATATAAAACGTGTTCGTCTAAACGTTTAAAGATATGAAAAGCAGCATAATATGCCAAATATGAAAAGTGCTTGTGTAATCGGACTTGAACACTTTAGACTAACAAATTTAGCTTTACATATAAGAATACCACACTGCGTTCCAAATCCACAATATTTTGATTATTAACAATTACTTTCCTAGTTTGTAGGAAATGTGAAGATATCGGGTATGCGTTAGTTAAGATGTATTGCAATATAGATTACTAAAGTCTAAAATAGACACAAAAGTCCAGAATAAGTGCACCTGTACTTGAAATACATGTAAACTAAATAACATTGCGAACTTTTGTCCACTTCATGTATGATTTATGACCCCTTGGTGGTGTGAAATGTCAGATAAAGGTATGTACTATAAATCTCTTCTTGATAACAGAAAAATACTTTCTGTCGTATTGTGTACTGATATACATGTATTTTGACGTATGTAAACTCTTCAGTAGCTTCTGTTCAATAAGTATTTATTGTCTGTCATAAGCATGACATCAGAATACAACGAAAAACAAATCCACATTTGCATGTATCTGAAAGGAGTGTGTAAGTTGAGGGATATCACACATCTGTAGGATTAAGTATCTAAGAATGTTTTTGACAATTTTATTATACTCGATATGCCATCTAGCTGTATGATGATATACTGGGATAGGTTTTTCTTTTTTTGTTTTTTTTGTTTTTTGTTTTGTCTTTTAATTTGATCTGTCTCACGAGTGTTTCTAATGAAACTAGGAAATGCCTCTCAAACATTGTAATTATACTCTTAGTGTTTTAAAAATAAACCGGTATAAGTTCAATTTTGATTTCAGGACTACATCAATTGTTTTTTCGAGTTATGGTCATCGATCGTTTGTTTATGTTTGTGTTCGTCACTGACCTGAGTACGAGATATTATCACTGCTTTCGTACAGAAACTGGAGTGTAAAGATAAAATATATCAGTGTACTATAAACTTAATTGATCAACAAATAACAATCATTATTGCTTCCTGTCCTATTTTCCAGTGACATTATCAACAATATCAATTAATTAATTTCATTACATTTGTAGGTCAATGGACGAATTTCTTATTTCCATGAATGAAATACATTGTATATAGTCATGATAGTTAGATATATTCGCTGTGTATAAACTCTACAGTTTTAAGTAAGTATCAAATTGGAAAGCTGTCTTCATTATCTTATTTTCGACTTAACGTAATAACGGTTAATCTAAATCCATACATTTATATGTATTTCGTACTGTTAAATGAATGACAATTTTTGGTTCTGTTTTTTTTTTTTTTTTTTTTTTTTTTTTTTAGTTTCGATGTTCATGGATAAATACTATTGGTAATCTATTATTGCGGTAGGGTCACCTTTGAAAGAGGACAACTAATAGACCGAGCTAGGAGTCAAACATCGGTGATTGATAATAGATTGAGGTAGGGACGAAAGACCAAATATATAGAACGCCGAAGATATGCAACTCAAAATATCCAATTGATCTTTAATTATTTCAAGAAAAATAAATGGAAATGGTGAGCTTTCAAAAGGGGCATAAAACGACTAAAATGTATGAATGAAATACACAAGTCGAACAAAACCAAATATAAAATCGTTAAAAAACAACAAACTAAAAAGTTAAAAATACCCAACGTTTCGACCAATTTGTTCTTGATCACGAGCATGTAAAAAATAAAAATAAAAAGGTGTTGACTCTTTGAAACCCAAAGCAAGAGTCCGTACATAAAATGTAAACAAAACAAAAAAATATTTGATGTGGGTGCCGATCAGTAAACGTACTTCATAGAAAATACATAAATGGCAAGGTAGATGGTAAAATTATATAGTAAAATAATATATTAGACGTTATGATGTATAGAAAACGTACCATATATAAGATAACTGTACCGCAAAAAGTTAGTGTGCATACTTATTAAATGAATTGAAATTAAGAAATTAAGAATATTTTACATTAATCCCATGGGGTCGGAGTGTCCCCAGGCTAAAAATTATTTTCTGCTCAAGGCGTTGTCTGTATTGTCTTCCTCCGTTAACTGTCCTTAAAACGGTTACGCGGACGTCTGACGAGCTGTGACAGGGCAATCGAAAGTGATTGCCAACTGGACAATCAGTTCCATTCTTTATAGAACGCAAGTGTTCCGCAAATCGGTCACCAAGGCGACGACATGTCTGTCCGATATATATCTTATCACAATTCGTACAAACGATTCCGTAAACCAAATGTATATCTGTACAGATATACCCATTTTGTATTATGTATTTGTTGTCAGGGCCCAAGATCTCTTTAGTATCCATGGGGTATTATTTCTCTGTGTGTGGAATAAACTGTTTGATAACATCATGGCTATTTAATAACATAATTGTTTAATTACTACAACAGAGCATAAAACTTGTAATAAAAAGAAAATAAAGAAAAAACACCCACAAAACTTTTAAAGGTCAAACAAGTAATGAAAATGCAATTATATAAGAATGTAGATTCTAAATAAACTGAAACAATATCTGGTGGTCATAATTTGGAAACAAAAAGTTCTACATTCTTTCTAAATCCCAGTATGTATTTCAATTTAAGCATATAGAAATTATTATAAGATCTTGCTTATTATAAGAGAAAGGTTCCCACAGTTCTTTCAAGGAATGTTACAGTTCATGGTATAATACAATGTATGTTGTCTGTGTGCTCTTGGGGCGATTTCAAAGAGATAGAACGGTTTTAACATGATTAATATTGGAAGCTACGGAATCGTAGCTTAGGAATCGTAACAGTTATATAATTATCTTCCCCTTGGTGGCGGTGGAAAGTTTGGGGTAAAATCATGTTCCAGTGTCACACAGGATTATTTTTTTTTTAATCATACATTCAAATTAAAGATGTTTTGTGTTAGGATATAGCATCAGTAACGCATCCCACATATTATTCTGTTAAATTTTTTATTGTATGATTTTGAATTTCTGAATTTATCTTTAATTAAGTTTTACCCATTTTAATCGTACAATGTACATCTATCTTGATTATATTGTTTGCATTAAGGAATTCATATTATCATCACTGCTTATGAGATCATTTAAGATGATGATGATGCCTCTGCATGGTGGACCCTAGGTCCCCGAGGGTATTCGCCAACCCAGTCGTCAGACTTGTCTGACATGATTATTCATTGATTTGTTACAGAAATTACCAGTATTTAGCAAAATTCAAAAATAATAGAAATACTAAGGGTTCATTCCTTGTATGGCACATGGTAGATCTCCTTAGCTGAAATTTGGCTTCCTATTTCGGTATTTTTGGTTATGAGTACTTCTTGTTTAAAATAAGTTTGGTTTTTGGTCTTCCAAATGTTTCGGTTTTAATGCTGCTGATGAGAGGTAACGCCTTGAAATGCGTCGTATACAGCATATTATAAATTTACTATATCTAATAATAGTATCTTTGGATTGTTATTTTAAGAGCATATTCTTGTCCTGATTTGACCTAATGATTGCCACTAAACGTTAAACAATAATTCATCCATCCATCGTTTTTGAAAATGTCTGGCTTGTTCATCAACATTAACAAAATATCTCATTTTCTTTCTATTAAACGTATTGGTGTCTAAGGAGTTATATATTTGTTCATGTTCTAAACGTTCAGATTGTGAAAAATAGTTTAAATCATAAAAAAAATAAAGGTTGTGAGTTAAACAAGTGGAGGTGACGTTACCATGTTCAGTTATTTTGTTGAGTTACCTTTATCAGTTGTTATCGTGATTTGTAGGATTTTCTACAGAGGGTTCTGTAACTTTAAAAAAAAATCTTTTTATTATATTTTAATTTGTAGTAGTTGTTCGTTTTATTTTTTTTTCGACTTGTGTTTGCTTTTTTGTTCAGTATGAAATTGAACTATCCTCTTCATCCTATTGCTTTGGTATCATTTTGTCGATACTTTAAGTTGGAACAAAATGGCGCTCAGTTAAGCTTTTTTTTTGACAGTTCATTAAAAGCATAAGAACAGTTTTTTTTTATCAAGAAATGTAATTTCTAATGGTAGGATTGCTCCTATGTTTCTTTTTAACAACGAGAAAAAAAGTTATCTGTTCTGTAAATATAAACTGTTTCCATGTTTTCCAAAGACTTTTTTAATGACAGCCCCTTGACAACATAATCTTATTTCCTTTGAAGTAAGTTATTACTTTATTATATAATATTTCAAAGAAATATGCACAACATGAGATTTTATTATCAATTGTAATGTAAAGAAAGGGAATACAAATAAAACTGAAAATAACTTAACAACCTAAACATTAAATAATATCTCATTTGGTTATAAATGGTTTACCTTGCAAAACAATACAATAATGACGCACATACCTAAGAAAAAGTTATGTTTGGAACCAAATCGATGTGTATCATTTTTTCTCGTCCTTTACATTGGATATTTTTACTTTAATTCAATTTGTAGTAATATGAAAAACTTTAACAATGATAACGAAATTGCAAGTAACAAAACGAAAGTAAAAATGGGTGAATGCTGTTTTTCTGATTCATTTGGATACTCGTGAGAAGGCAGAAATATGTTTGCATTTAATTTGGACAAACACAATTCATTGATAGCGAAATAAAGCCAAAACCTGGGAAGATGTCACTTTATGCAATATACAGTTGACTCTCGTTATCTCAAAACTTCTGATATCGCAAAGTATTGTTTTGCTCCCTAGATTCAACTTTGCACTATATTTCCTCCTGATTTTTTATTGATAGTTGACGAGTATTCTTTATAACATTTTCTGTTCATTATGATAAGAGCTGTATTAGAAATATGGGGTTAATATATAAGATACACTAATCCATGCAGTGAAATAAAATGCAAGCATAAAAAACAATTATGGAATAGCGCTTATATTATTGTTTTATTCAACTACAATATACCCATCCTCCCAAGGCAGGGTTGGTTGTGTATCCACGTTCGTTCCTACAAACCCCTGACATCACACATTTATATTTTGCGGTTCGGAACTGAACGATTTTTATTGGTGCTTCTCAAGGTCAAAAGAGAATCCATTTGAGTCGTAGGTAGAATTTTCTAGGTCACATACCAGGCGGCGATATGTACAACCCACAAAATATGAATGTGTGATGTCAGGGGTTTGTAGGAACGTACGTTGATACAAAACCTTAACTTGGGAAGATGCAATATACCACGCAGCGGTGCCAAACAGCAGTACCAAGACAACCACCACATTCTAACATGTTCTGGCCTTGACGAAACATAACTTGTCGAAATACGCATATATTCATTGAAAGTTTATAAAACATATCGGCAAATAATTTCTAATGAAATAATTTTTTTGAAAGCTGAGATTATCATTTACACGTAGAAAGGTGCTGTTTCATCCTTACATAGATTAACTACAGTGTCCATGGAGAAAGGAAAACATAAAACAGAGAGAGAAGACGTCTTAAAACATTTTACTGTTTATTTCATTTATGAAAGAAATATCATGCCTGCAATTACCTCAATTCTGTCCTCAAATAAAACGACAATAAAAAAAACTAATTGCTTAATTGATTATTTTATTGTGTAATTAAATGCAACATAATATTAAATACACCCACAAAATGTGTTTAACTAGCAATTGAAAAATATGCAGTTTTCTACAATTATTACCAGAGAAATCAATATAAATGCAGCTTTTTATTGCAGAATTATGCTTATTTTTTTTGTTCGTACGGTATATATTTTTTTAATCCAACAATAAGTGTTTTTTTTTCCTTTCTGAAAATTACAATAATAGTCTCAATATGTTACTCAATTCTAAACTTTTTTTATAACCATTCCAGTAAGTTGAGTTACTGTTTTATTTATGGTTTTGTTTTGTGCGTTTATGTCATTTTTTGTCTGGGGTTCTGCCTTTTAGTTAGCGTTGATTGATTGGTATGTCATTGTTGACCTTTCCTGTTATCCATTTTGTTGTTTATGAGTATTATAACCATACTGCCTTAAGTTGAGGGTGTTGTGGTAGAATACCACATGAAGAAAACATATCACATGAAGAAAAATTATCACGAAAAAATATCTTGCCGAAACTTTTTCAATTGTAGAATACTTGGCCCTTATCATGTATACACATATATATCCGAAATTTTATACACTTAAGAGCGAGCTTTGCTCGCTTATCAAGCCTGGGTCTAATTTGCAGTCTAATGGAAAATGCCATAGAACAATATATAATTATTATACAGATATAAAATTTATGGATATGGGGTACGTGTCCATGAACAAACCCCAATATTCAAAATGTTAACAGGTTAAATGTTACAATATAGTGTAGTTTTAACCGGTTTTCCAATATTTTGATCTCGAGCACTGCTGATGAGTTTTCAGTCAACGAAATGGCCATACAGTGCATCAAATTTATTTAGGTATTTTGCGATATGTTTTATTACAGCACTGATCAACAACCAACAACATCATACCAGCACCATTTCCGCAATAAGTTTATTTGATGCCTGTGCTTAAGGTCAGTGTCCAATTCCTATTTCTTTGTTGGTCTTATGGCACTGTAGTAATATTCTTTGATGCCAATTTTGATGAACAAGATGTGCACATAAATGTTCTGTATGTTTTTTATATTCTTTTTTTTTTGCAAGACTGTTCTCTGCTAGACATAATGTGTGGCTTTTAGCATGTTACTTTAGTATTTAATAATAATGTGGGTAAGCACTACATTTCATCACATATAAAAGATAAGAATTAAACTCAGTTGGAATAAATAATTATAGTATATCTGAACATTTTACAAAACCATTCTTCAGCGGCTCTTCTCAAGATTTTGCCTTTATCTTGATTTTTAATAGTCTAATGGACTTTCAATTTATATTCAGTATTATTGTAAAAAAGCTTCTTAAAATATGTACAATAGGTATATCCTTTAAACTAATTTGGCGTTTTTCCTAATCGTAATTGTGTATATATTTGTATAGAATATTGTAATATGTTTAAACAGCATTTCTAGATGTATGTCAAGGTTTTTGTAACCTAAATAGATGTACAACAATACCCAAGTGTAACCTAAATAGATGTACAACAATGCCCAAGTGTAATCTTCAAATAATAAAGCATAAAGTAAAAGTGCCACCGTTCATACAAAAGAGCTAAATAATGCATAAACGGATTTCATTGTCAGAATTTATTCACCCAATTTAAATTTCAACATGTCATCATTTAAAGAGAGCAAAAATGCGACAGTTGACCTCCTATTATAAATTGAATCGATTTGATTTTAATAAAACAAAAATACACGGAAGATTCTGAATATAAACAATTTTTAATATTCTAAAACAGAGGATTCATTTGTAAACAATTCATTTGTCGTATAAGGAAATGATCGTTTCTTTGCTACGAAAAATGCATTAGTTCTTTAAGGTAAAGAAGCAACCATTTTAATAAAAATTATCTGTTGACCAAATCTGAAGGACTGTATGTTTTACATTTCAACAATAGATATCTAATCTGCAGTTCCTGAGGCCGAAAATGTCGAAACCTGAAACTACATACCAAAATGTTATAAATTAGATTCAAATACGAAATGGCCGAAAAGTCATTTTAATCTGATGTACACAGGTCCACTTTTTTTGTCCCAGATTTCCACATTTTGCATTTATGTCTAAAAGAACTGGTGTTATTTGTGACAATTTTTTGACTTCGTTCGTTATTCTAAATAAATCCTGAATATCAACAAGTTATAATGTTTTAATATCATATTTTTAACGTGTACCTAGTCCTAAAATGTCTTTGTTTACAAAATATCATTATGACATATTCATTGATGATATCAACAAAATATTTCAACACGTTTTATATGTAATTAGAATTTCATAAAATACGAATCCATATATTTGGCAAAGCATTAAAAACATTTTTCAATTTGGCGTAAAATATGAACATATCGCTATGATAATCTAAAAGGTCGGCTTCCTGTCTACCCATTCTGGTTTTGTTAAAGATGTAGAACAATTGTACTCTTAGGTTAATATTTTAAAATATGCCCTGTCACGTCAGCTCTTTTTTGTACAAGAATATGTAATGCAATGAGTAAGGCCAAAAAGACCACGACAAAAAATATAAAGGAATTTCCGTTTAAGCAGAATTATACACAACACCAATACTCTTTAAATTACAAAATCGCTCAAAATAAAATTCTACGAAACTAGTGTTCGACATTTTCGGATAATTAAAATTTGACAAGAATATCAATGGGTATGCAATTCAAAGGAAGGATTTTATGGAGATATGTCCGGAAATAAACAATAAAAAGTACTACATAAAAGCCTTTGAAACCTTTTACTTGAGACAAACCAAGCTCCTAAAAACCAAGGATGAATACATATGCTCACAAAGGGTAAGCGGTTACTGTTCCATTAGGATACTCGCCAACTGTCCAACAAAGTTAACCCGGTAAAATCCTAAAGCATTCGAAACAAAGCTAATTTGATAAAGAGCTACATTGTAAATGAGGGTGATACCGCATCTGAAACATGTTGAATGTGAGCTTTGATATCGGGACAATTAATTCTGGATGACGACCAAGATATAACAACAGGTGTTTCAAAAATCTATCGAATGAAAAATAAGATATATAGAATATTCCCTAAATTTAATTGTCATTGCAAAAGAAAAAGTGAAAAAAAAAATTTTTTCCTTGAAGCCATACGCTTACGTTTAAAATCAGAATACCTGTTCTTGTTGTAAATATTGTGGTTCATCAATAACTGTCTAACCCCAACAAATATTAGCAAACGTATAATAACATTTATCATATACTTATAGAAAATAAATGTATAATTTTACCCTGCGATAAAAGGAGAAAAATTCTGTATTACATAACCAAAAATGAGAATCGGCATTGCGGGCTGATATAAAAGTCGTATTAACTGCTTCCGGAATATTATCGCATGCCTTTCCGTCATTCATATCGCATGGAACATCGTGCATTTCCGGTAAACTTCGTAAATATTGACAAAATGGCAGACGACAGCGGGATTTGTCAACGTTTATAGTCCCCAAGCATTAAAAAATCCAAAAAAGTTAAGGCATAGTAAACAGTCAGATCAATTTGCAAATATTTTTTTATTTTTCTGACATGGTACATGTACATATATTTTCAGCAGGAATATTTAACATCAAAACAAACAAAATATCTTGATGAGCTATCTGTCGTTTACACAATATAATCCAGCAAAATCAAATTACTATTGTTTTGATATGAAGGAAGCAGGTGTCCTGTATATCTGCACCATACACTCACTGTCTACTTAGTATTCATGAGACAATAAAATTCAAATGGAGGATGTGAAGTATATGATAAACAGATCATTACATGTCATTTTTCATATCACACCCTTTATCAGCCCTTGGTCATATATCAGCCCTCGAGCCTATCGGCTCTTGTGCTGATATAAAGACCTTGGGCTGATAAAGGGTGTGATATGAGAAATGCCATGTAATAATCTATATATATTCAATATTAAATAGTAAGCCTACCTGAAGTAATATTTATAAATTTTGATAAATACAAAACAAATATTAGTTTCTTTATTAACGTCACCTTTCAGACTTTTTATTAAAAAGTTTGTGTCAGTTAATCAGAGCAATGTTGTCATTGTTACGTTATGCCAAAGTCTGATATTGGCTCACGAGATGTTATCACACGTGACCATTAAGCCATGTATAATTATTTTGCACAAGATCAACTGCTAATTCAACTGCTAATTATTTAAAATCATTTTGTCCTCAAAAGATTCCCTTAAGCTTACTGACCCAAGTTACTTTCGTTCACACGTGTTTATTTGGCCAATTAAGCCGATCAACACTTTAAATTCCAATCCGTTTAGGATTGTAATCAGGAAAAGTCACGGACCAAAAAACCCCTCCATATTTCTATACAGTAGTTTGGGGGTATAAACGTTTCTAATTCTTTATAAAATTACGATTCTATATGTTTATATTGCACATTTGAATATCTTTGTCTTTTATAAAGTATACATGTTCTAAAAAAATTAATAACTGTATTTATTATATCTCAGTATGTTTTTGCTATATAAAAGTTTCATTATTTAGTCTATTTCTAAACCTGAAAGTATTGATCGGTCGATAGTTTCCACTCACTATTGATCGGTTAACACTTTTCACTACTATTGACCGGTAAAGTGTTTTTCGGTAAGGTAAAAAAATCATTGACTGCCTATTCGGAGAATAGTAAATTTATTATCCCCTCGATACCAACTATTGCGCTCGGCTACGCCTCGGGGCAGTAGTTGGTACCTCGGGTACAATAAACTTACTATTCCCCTCATACCCAGTCAATAAGTATATAATATACATGTAACTATAAAACTATGGTTGTTACCAATTTTCGAACCATTGCAAAAAAATAAAATGAAATAATTTAAAAATAAATGAAATGGAAATTAAAATTAAAAAAAAAATAAATCTGTAAAAATGTTGATACATTTTTGTTAATCTATGTACTTGTAGGGAATAAATGTAAATACATGGAATCTGATCAGCAACAAATATGTCAATAACCGAACAGTTCCAGGTCAATTAGATTTTTTACGGTTATAATAAATCTATTTGAAACAGTATTTTTATTTCTTAAGAAAATATATTTTCAACCCACAGAGAGAACTGAATACACCTTTGATAATTGTACTTTTAAACTGGTTTATTTTAAATCTCATGCTACTTAAATTTGTGAAAGTTACATTCTTGATTGATCGTTGTTCAAAGAAGATTCAAATTAAAATTGTGTACTTCAAAATATTTATGATTTTATTTTACGGCTTCTTAACAAGTTGTCAATTTATTTGTAACAAGTTTAAACCTATTGAACATCTAAATAAATTACAACGAAAAATTCCCGGCCTCTTCCCATAGAATAATATAGTTCAAGCTGTCCGAATCTTTGATAAATTGCTTCTCGGTCAAAAATTATTTGAATATCCGAGTGAAAAAATTCCAATGTTAAGTACTCCCTACATGACACGGGAAACTTATAACTATTCCATGAATCTATGGTAAAAATAATAATAAGAAATATTTGTATCAAGTATATCAAGTATATATAAAAAATGATATAAACATTTTTTTACAATATTTCTTGAATGGTATCACATTAATTGATGGACAAATTTATAAATATGTGCGTACAAAACTTCTATCTATAAGGTCTTACAACGCAAACATATTATAAAATGTCTGCACAGTTAGAAATTATATGAAATTGTCTCCTTACCATAGAGATCTGTTGCAAGGTATTTTTGACTGCACTTATCAAAGGTAAGATATTGTATTGACCATACTGTGTTGAGGCCCTTTAGATTCAATTGCTCACGTTTTGACGATTATTTTGGCTTGATAAAGTTTTGCTATCGTGAAATATTAATAGGGTTATACGTACTTTAAAAAATACATTTAGTATCCGATCTTTTTTTTACATGTAGTCATATTCATAGTCATGTAGACTTTTGCTCATCTGTCAGAACGATCAAAGATACCCCTGGTTTCCAACTATAGTAATATACATCGCTCAGCTTTCGAATTTCAGGGAAATTTTGGATTGGTCTTTGATGAAGAGACAAACGTTGTCAAAATGTCAATACCAGGTATCCAAAATTTTTTTATTAATTTTTCTATAACTCTTATTAAAAAGAAATACCGGTACATAGTATGTTCGGAAATGAACATTAAGTGTCTGTACTTTTTGCTGAATGTTTGAAAATAAAATTCTTCATTTTAATATGATAATAAAAAAAATTTTTCTGGCCATAAAATGAAGAGTAAAACTATATACAAATTTATAGCTTGTACTTTTAAACCTGTTGACACGAACTTGTTGAAGACCCTTCATTGAAGAACCCATTGAATAGTTGTATATATTTATTTATAGCGTACCTGAGATCTAAATTTGAGTGTGAACAACTTTGACATATTGGAATGACACTGCATATTCCTTGTTTGGTAAAATCATAACACAAACTACGAAATTTAAAAGAATTACATTAAAAATATCATAACTTCCTTCTTCTATATGTCGGTTGGATATTATCATGGGTAGAATATGAAAGTTTATTGGGACACAGCATGCCACAAAAATTGGTCGTCGTCTGGACTCAAATATAAGCACTCTCAAGGCAAGCACTAAATACACGTAGCCTCCAAGAATACTGATGGCACATTCATTAATGTTCAAATAAAATCCTTCATAATCCTTCATATGGTCATCATTTAAAGACTATAGACAAGACCAAAGACTTTAACAGGAACATAAACAATATATGTACATATATCGGAAAATATACAGTTTATAAAGTTGTACGAGTCTTAGAAACAGGAAGAAATGGGAGGTTTTTATTGTTTTCATCCTGCAACTATCATTTGTTAGGGAGTAACCATTTGATTTTTATTGGGGGGAGGGGGGGGGGGGGAGTGACTAGGATGAAATTTGAAATAAAAAGGCAGGGTAACGATTTTGGCAAAATTAAAACCCAGGATCATTTTGGAAAAATGCAGGACCTGTGTCGATCAGGAAATTTTTAGGTCTAAATGTAAATAAAAATTCGGTGAAAAGAAATAGGCATTTCACCCCCTCCCAAATCCCCCAATACAATTGGTTGCTCTCTTATCTTTTATCGGAATAGTCATGCAAATTTCCCGGTAAACTCTCTCATTTCTACCTCGTACAAAAATAATACGTATGTTTTACGACAATGTTCATCTATTGTATATGTGTTTTATATATAGTATCCCAAAAGGTGGTAATGTTGTGTTTCTGTCACACGAGATTTTACAAATATTTACAGGTACGACATAAGGAACCACAATTAGATTTCTACGGAGGACGAGGCAGGATTTTAAAAACAGCTGTTCCAAAAAGGTCTGGTGACATAAATAAAGGTAATAAACAAATTACCAAACCCCAAGGCAGTTGTCAAATGGGGGTAGTCCATATATGACAGGCAAAATATAGGCAAGCACCGGAAAAGCGGAGATAAGCGTAATGGTCCTGACTTAGTACAGGCATTTCCGATGGAAATGTTGGGTTAAATCAGGTTTTACAGCGCGCTAAACCTCCCGCTTCCATTACGCTTAAAGAGGTTCCGGTATATTGCAATATAAACGGGTAGCGTAAATTCGCTACCGAACAAAGTCGGTAAAATCAGTAGTCAAAACAGTACAGAAACATATATGTTGAAGGTATTACGAAAATCCATCTCTTATAATCATCTTATCGGAAACAGAATACCTCTCAATGAGATCTTAATATCTGAAATAAAACTTTTTAAGCAGCGTATTAGGACTGAATATCACTTGAAATCCATTGAATAAACGGACGCGCTTGCGCATCAGAATAAAATATATTGATGTCATTGACTTCAGTTGACATTGGAAATATTAAGATTTATGTAGCTGATAAAATGTTTTCATGTTCCTTTTATGTTCTGATTCTGGACATAATGTTTAATGTAAATTTATTAATGCTGAATAAATTTGATGAATGACCAATCTAGGTCAAAATTCAATTAAATATATCCGATAATACAGATCGAATAACCTTGACAGCCGTTCAATGACAAATATTTTAATCCTAACGTGAGAAGTAAAGATCGGAAAGTACAAAACCTGTACGGAGTGAAAACTGTATAATATGTAACTTATAGAAGTAGTATAGTTATTACTATTTCAGCTATAATTTGGAAAGGAATGGTGCAGATCGCGAAAAGTCTTTTTTTTTCGATTGAGTGCTGAAAAGCCATTCTTACCCATAAAGAACTTACACACAGCCAGTTGTACTCTGCCCATCTTAAAGTTGATTAAAGTTTCTTTCTGTTCTGAAGATAAATACCCACCTATTTTAAGAAAAAGGGAGAAAAATAAAATATCAAATACGGTTTTGGTAAACAAGTGGTTTGCTCTGAAAACACAAAACTGATAAATTAAAACAAGTACAGTGACTTCTCACAGCTGAAATAAAACACGAGGACATCCAAGGAATTTGTTTTTCATAATTTCAAACAAATGCGCA
Source organism: Mytilisepta virgata (assembly GCA_028015205.1). Lineage (NCBI taxonomy): Eukaryota > Metazoa > Mollusca > Bivalvia > Mytilida > Mytilidae > Mytilisepta > Mytilisepta virgata. The sequence continues at coordinate 66,654,271 of CM051520.1, read as the reverse complement.
ATTGATGTAATACACAGCTTGTTTTACGACATTGATATTAAAATTTGAGTGTTTGATAACCTTTTCAAGTAGTATATTTATATCTAAATATGTATTACCGACGTTATATTACCTTTATTGTTTAAAATGATTTTCCCTGCTGTCAAGGCTCTAATTCACTTTCATGAGACATGTAGCATTTTGCATGGCCTCGAAAAGGAAGGGTTTCGTAACAAAACTCTTAAAAAAAGTCTTCACTGTTCGATTGGCATTGTGATTAGTTTTCATCCCAGTAAACTGTATTAAAAGCCATCAACACATACATGTATATTTAATATCATATGTAATTTTTTTAAGATTAAAGAATAACAACCATGACTTTCATATTTATATCGTATATCAAGAATAAATAGTTTATTAAATGTTTGTATTAACTAATTGTATTTTAAAGCCTTTGGTAGTTATTTATGTGGAAAAAATATATACATAAGATATATAAGGACTATTTATAAGGTGCTGTAGAATGCCTGTTTTCTAACACGTGTTATATTTCATAGACAGATGAAAAAGGGTCAGTGAGCTGTCGAATGGGCAAAAGTTAAATGAATCCAAGATAAAAAAAAATTACCAATAAAAACAACATTACAGGATAAAAGATCCTTACAACCTAGGTCTCGTATACCCTATGACGTCATTAACATATTCCAGCAAGTTTTGGCCAAATTTCAAACTGTCAGCCTGAACGTATACATGTAGGTGTAAAGTTCTGAATGACACATACCTCATTGCATAGCACAAGAATAGCAGACTTTAAAACGGCTGCAAATATGGTACAATGATCTTTACTTTTTTCACAAAATGAGTCTGAAGGCAAAGTTTCTCTGATCACCATGTGCTTAATTTTATTATCTCCTGTACCATAAATTCCTACGCACTGGTGGAAAATGGCAGTTATTTCCTTAAAACAAATATTCTCATCTTTCATTTAAGCCCTTAAGTGTTACTTTTACCATTATGGTATTGTATTAATTTACTCAAAAAAATTTACTTCAAAGTTCAACTTTTTAAAGAACTATTGACCTGGAAGTGTATAACGAGACCCTATTCCCCAGTTGCGGATATTGGAGTTGTCTCCCGTATGCATGAGTTATCTGACAGTAGGTGTTGCAAAATCACTTATAATTTTTTCTGAAAATATTGAATTAGGGAAGACCTTCAGATATCGAAAAATGTGGAAAAATATATCTAAAAACACATCTGTCGCTTTTGATATTTTGCAGGGAAAAGTTTTCCAGTCCATGTTGGTACCCAGTACCAATAGACACGCAACTAAACACAATCTGCGATACAAATGATATCTTTATTTGCACAAAAAAAAAAAACACCTAAAGGCCTTGGAATAGGTAGTATAAATATAAATATTTAATAAATCATCTATATTCGATACATAATAAAATTGAAAGTCATGGTAGTTATCGTTTGATATTAAAATTTCGACATGATATTAATATACACGAATGTTTTGATGGCTTTCCATATGATTGACCTTGTGAAAGCTGTTCACCATACCAGAAACAAATGACAAAGAGGTTTTGGTATAGTTATTTGAAAAATATGTTTATTGCTATTTCGTATATTTTAGTTAGCTAATTAATAAAAGGGGGGGGGAGGTTTCTGAAAAATTTGACTGTACTGAGATCTATATTCCTTTAAGTTTTGGTATTAAAAAAGTCGCTTGATGTTTGAAATTTTGGTGCCTGGAAAAATGATTTGACATTTAAAGAACATCATTATAAGAAAAAAGACTAAAAAATCAAGTTTGGGTCCGAATTTAAAAAAAAAAAAAAAAAAAAAAAAAAAACATGTCGTTGGATTCAGTAAGCATAAGTCAAACTTAAAAGAGTTTGACCGAAAAATGAGGCAGACAATGAAATATTCGCTGATAAACTCGTCCATCAGCGTATCAAAATTCCTGCCTCCAGTGTATCTTAGCTTAAGAATAAAAGATATATATGCATGCATGTGCAAGAATGGAAGATATATTCTAGCGTGTTGGTAGTTTTATTTTGACAACGTGTTGTCGTAAATCCATACCTTTCAATTAAGTTTGTTTTCAACGTCCATCCGTGGGGCTGTATCTTTAAATACGTCCCAGTCAGTTGATTATAACGAAACAAGGAAAATAATTGGAAACGACGAGCTGTCAAAAGGGGCATAAAATAACTTAAATGTATAAAATACAAAACCAAATATAAAATCGTCAAAAAAGCTATCAAACTAAAAAGTTAAAAATACCCAACGTTTCGACCAATGTGGTCTTGATCACGAGCATGTAAAAAATAAAAATAAAAAAGTGTGACTCTTTGAAACCCAGAGCAAGACTGAGTCCGTACATACAGGGAAACATGGCGAACGTTTCCTTAGACTACACATATCAAATACCGTGATCAGACCATTAAGATTATTTAACCTAGTTCTACTTTTTAGTCACCATTTGTACTTTACCACTTAAAATTTTGAATCGTGCGCACTCTAAATTGCACTTAGACCTATTTATTATGCTCTTGAAACTTCAAGATGTTTAGATTATTTTATAGGATGAAAAACGTTCAACTGATACATAACACCAGTCTTAAAGTACAATGTAACCATACTCCAATATTTGGTTTGTTAAAATCATAATACTTGTATGTAGAATGAAAACCGAAACAGAAGCAATTAGGGGATAACAGTATTGTATTTAATATTTTCCGGATAAATTGTGGATTCGATGATTAAAAACGCGTCGCCAGTAAACGGATATTTGCAACCACCAAATCATGCAGAATTGACGGTCTGGAATTTTTTAACGATATCCAATGAAAATCAACGTTACAACAAACAATCCATTAGAATATTCGCTATAAACAAGATTTCTAGTACATACGGTCAGTTTTTACCTGCCTCGACAACGGCGAAAGCAGGTCTATTAATGGTTTGGCTCCGTCCGTCCGTATGTCGTACCGTCCGTCTGACTGTCTGTCCGTCCGAAAGACCTTGGGTAGGAATCTTTTGTCAAAGTTTTCTTGGCTTCTACAGATGGGAATGATTTTATATTTTGCTTGCAGCTTCATAATGTTGAGTTGTAGCGTGTAAGCAATTTTTGGATCTATCGCGCAGCCACACCCTGTTTGCCGATAGTTAAAAATTCAACAATCCTCAAAACACAACAAAAATTATCGTGAAAGTTTTCTTTGCTTCTACAAAAGGGAATGATTTTATATTTTGTCTGCAGCTTCATAATGTTGAGTTGTAGGGTGTAAGTAATTTTTCTGATCTGAATTGCATGCTGCGACGCAGGTCCAGACCCAGTTTTGGTCTTGTTCACTTCAAGAAATCAATGCATAATAAGTAATAATGCTACTCTTTTTCTTATTATTATTATAAACTGAATAAAGATAATATGTTATTATAAGTAATATGTATAGATATTTTCCTCCTGCTACGTAATTATATTTTGCAAGGGACAAGAACGGTAAACGTGTATAAGAACCGGTAAAGTATGCAATAAGGGATATGTATGTAGTGCAAAAAATCCGTCCATGTACAGGAAAAGGTTAAGCATGCAAAGGAACACCAATTTGTAGCTTTCTTCATCTTAAAGTCACGGTGAGGCTTTAAAATATTATTTTTACTACATCTTACTGATTACAGTGTATATTTATTTTGTACAGAAAGATGTAACTCTAAAGTTTTGAAAAATGCAATTATCAAAAGTCCACTCACAAAAATTGAATTGAGTCAGCCATTGGCCACTGACCTTGAGCTGAGACATATAAAGCAACTTTTCCCCCGATTCGATTCATTTAATATGTTTGAGTCAAAATTAGACAATAAATGCCTTATCCTGGGAATTACTCGCAGATATTAAGACATTCTTCGTAGTCTAAGTATCATGAAATCGATCTGAAATTAATGAAAGAATATTTGCGGTTAATATCAAGTGTTTTGTTTTATATATACAGAAAAAAACATTCTTTGGACGATTATACAGATTCATTTTTAAACACGTGTATCTGCAGGAGTGGGAAAATTGTAGGATTTCTTAATCTTAATCGGATTACCTTTTTTAATTCAATCGGCTGTAATAAGAAAAGGTTTTGTTTTTCATATGAAGATCACAAAACACATAAACACAATAGAGAGTCAGGATCGTCTGACTTGGTATACTGACACTGAACAGTGGAAGGGTTAAACAGGTTTTATCAAGACACTCTGGTGTATAAAACACATATGTTATGCATATTTATTCTAATGACGACTCATCAGTTGTATGCAAGGCCGAAAATATTGAAAGACGAAACAATATCCCAAAATGCTGAAGATCAAATTCTAATGCTAAAATGACCAAAACCGTAAGGCAAAATAATAACTAGAGTTACAACAAAAAAACATAGATAGTCCTCAACGAGGACATTTTTCATCTGGCCCTCATTTGTGACCATGACATATTTTTACATAAAAGACAGACCCATACTTCTGTATTTCTTTCAGCTCAGGCAATACTTCAAATAAGAACTCAAATTATTTACATACAGAGCAATATATAACACATTCACCAAGCAATGATCGATAGCACCTGTATACAAAATAAATATTCGCACGGTTAGTGTCAAACTGTTTAAACATTGAGATGTTTCTTACTTTGATAAATTATATCATTTTCTCCTGTTTTCAATATTTGTATAATTCAGTTATCATGTAAATCTTAGTTATTGTTCAAATATTCTTCTACGTATCCTTGTATTTTAGTATTCAATTGTGAAATCAAGATCATTGTAAGTGATTCATACACGAAGAGTCCCACTTCTTATTCCCAATTTCGACATTTGCTGGTAGATACGAGCTTGGTTTTAGAAAAAAATATCGTCTACATCTCTACGAGGTTACATAGAGTATAATACATGGCAATGTCCGCATCACATGCCGTATCAACCCGAGTAACCAATATCAGCCAGAGTATCGAAGGCCTGAAGGTTGATACGGCATGTTATACGGATTTTCTGATGTATTGTTCATTCTATTTTTCATTTTTAGTTTGTAATTGTAGTGCATGTATTGTTTTGGTCTTATCTTCTATTCTCCGGAGTTTTTCGTTGTTTCGATTTTCCCCTCCTTCGAATATCCCTTTGGTATTTCTTGACTTTAATTATCATATATTTCAACTGGATATTTGATACAGGGTATGCGATACGGGTTTCAGCTAAGCGTTTGTATTAGACATTCAAAATCTAAATAATAACTACTAGATATATGATAAACATGCATATTCGTGGGCTATGTTGACTCTATAACGCACAACAGTTACAAGAAACATCAGTATCAAGACAAACTATCCTATGTCTGTATGTTTGTATTGGTCTGTGATTCACTGTCGACCTTTTTTGTTGTCTTTATTTTTTCATTGCTTTGTTTTATTTTTCCGTTTTATTATAATGTTTATTGGTCGGTGTTCTATTTTTGATATATCCTGATATCTCCATACTTATAATACAATGAAAAACATGTGGTACTAATGTTGATGTATTTAGTACCTGTTGAGGATTTGTATAAATGTTTACTATTTTTTCCATGCAGACATTTGAAGTCACTATAGCAGTCAATAGAAAATTAACAAGTATTAGAAAATATACCTTTTCCTCGAACATTTAAATATCTAATATACTTCATGAATGTTTGAAAAAAGACTGTCCTTCCAGCAAACATCTGAGGTATACATATTCAAGAGTAGTTCCTCTACAGCCGATTGCACCATGATAGTTAAATCTTGTTAAAAGTAGCTTTCAATGTAAAATTGTACCGTCTTTCAGGCATTACTAGTTGTACATAACACATGTGGACAGAAATACACAACGATTTAGAAAAACTCGGTATTTGTGCTGCCTATTTCTGATCGATGTGTTGAACAGTATGACCAGTTTATTTCCATGGAAATCGTATCTTATAAATTTTTCATATTTTTTTTATTTCGTTTAGATCAGACATATAACTTACATTTTTCATAAAAATTAATAGATTGGAATGTTGCCAATTTTCTAATACCGCTTCAGATCCTAGCATTTGGATTTTTTTTTCAGAATCAATTTCACCCACTCATACATGTATCATGTTACTTTAACGATTGCAAACAGATATTAAATTCTATACAGGATTTCATTAAATAATGAAAATAAAAACTAAATGAATTATATTTGCCTACATCTAATAAAAACTAATGTCAAGAACAATTAATATTTCTGGCTCATATTTTCTTTCATCATATCTACGAACAATCACTTTCAATAACTGCCAATTCAAACATTTCAACATTTTTACCCCCAGCTGGACAGATCAATCGATCTAAAAATGTTCAATGTTCCAGCTTATATAAGAGACATTTATTTGTTCTAATCGTATTTTCAAAGTAAAATGTAGCGTTATAATTAAGTAATTATGAGAAAATTAACAACGACCGAAAACAATAAAAGTTTTTTAAATTGATGTATTGTTCGGTTGCGTGTCCGTTTCATTTACTTTTCCCAAAACACAGAATAAGGATAATTATTAATAACGATTGAAAGTAAATTGAATGAGAAGCATTTTTTGAAATTCACTATAGTATGAAAATTGAAAGTTAGTTGATATTTACTGGTTTTGACATCCAATATGTAACACCGTATCTCCATCAAAATGCTCAAAATAGTTATTATCTTCCTTGATTAATGGGTTACTTATAGATTAATGCATGTATGTACATATTATCAGGTTTTCTGCAAACGTATATCGTAAAATATCAGCCGCGAAACACAATGTGAAGCTTTTTCGGCGAGTGAGCGTAGCGAACGAGTCAAAAAGCTTCATATTGTGTCGAGCGGCTTATATTTTACAATATTTGTTTGAAGAAAACTTGATGATAAATTTATCGTATTGTTAACTAGCAATCTTAATGGAATTTCTTACTTTTCAATGGCCACCCGCCTATAACCGGATGTTTTCCTGATATATTCGGGTCAACGTTTGGTCAAACATTATGACGTCGCTGATATATTCGGGTCAGCTCATATTAGGGTGGGGTCAACTCTTTACGACGTCACAGTGCCGAAATACGGGAAATTCTGAAGGCCTCAGCAGGTCGATATGGCCATAGGGAAATACGATAATTTTCTATATCAGCATAGTAGACCTTGATATCGGCCCCGAGTGCATTAGCTCAATGGCTCATATCAGTCGAGGACTGATAAAAGTCCTGATGTGGAAAAAAGCATGAATGAATCTTTTTATTACACATTTAAAACAATGGATAAGGAAACAATTTTTTTTAAGTCTTATGTCACCTCAATTTCACTCAGTCTCTGGACAGATAACAATCGCCATTGTTGTTTGATCCAATTAGACGGAAGTGACGTCGTGAGACTTACGAGAGGACCTGTCCATTGATGGTAATTATTGTTATCAGGAAGTACCTTCCGGTGTTTACGTAAAGATTGATTATACTAAGTATGTGATAATGCTTCATAATTTCGGATATAGCTCTCATGCGTTTTTCTGAAATGTAGATCTATATTTAATGTTACAGTCATTCTATGGTTGCTTGCAAAGCTTGAAGTGCATCTCTTTAAACATTTTATTTTTTTGGGTGGGGTGGGGAGAGGGGACAAGAAAGTGATCTTTGATCTCTGAGTGATCTTTTCCCCATTTGGTTTTCAAAAATATAAAATTATTCGATTCCTGGTAATTATAAGACCTGTCTTCCTTCAACACTTTTTTTTATCCTGCCTTTTTCACCAAACTTCATTACTGTTACTTTATATTTTTCAGTTTCTGGAAAACTATCCGAGATCGTCAATTTCACCTTCACCTTAGGTCTGACAAAAACAAAATACCTGTGAACAAACATTCGCCCAATTTTCAATTACTACTCTTCTGTCCCATTGTTTGCCTGTCTGCTTATAAATAAAGACACTATTTTTATTGTCAGTTTAAACTGTTATAAAAAGGAAGGTTCTCTTTATCTATTTCAAAAGCTTCCCATATATGTGCGAATATGTGAATACACTGTTTGATAATTTTCTCACGGAAAGATGGTCCGTTTTTGTCTTGAGAAAACAACAATATTCACAGTCTTTGACAAAACTATTTTGATAAAATATTACTATGTGAACAGTGAAATAATTAGATTCTGTTCCATGAGATGCGTTTTATTTTCTTTCAGAAGATATATTTCCCCTTCTAATTTTTTGAATAGTGTGGACAATTGGCTCATTTTGTTGAAAACTATGTTGCAACTTTCGACCTTATAGCACGTTTCGACATGAAAACAGCTTTCTCTTTTTTCCAGCGGTACATAAATGCAGGCATGGGTTGGTGTCTCATAAACAATTAGTAGTGCAGATATATATATATTAAGACAAGCATGTTTTTGTTAACTGTATTTTTTTTGTATACTTCTTTATTAAGAAACGGCAATTTGTTTCTAAAGAGAGTGAGAGAGGGAGTTGCCAATAGTGTTTAGGAATACACGAAACAATCTGTCATCACATTTGCAGAAAAAAATTGTCTCCATTCCACTGCATTATTTGTATATTCAGACTACCATACCCTTCTATATTCTAAACGCCTGTGACGAATCACGGGAACTCAATACATAGAGCTGCCTAGCACGTTCCCAGGTGGCGGATAGGGAGACCCTTTCGTTGGGGGGGGGGGGGGGGGGTTGTCAGGTCATAATAGAGAAAGCCTGACCATGGACCATAGTGCCGGCACGCTAAAGACCCCTTCTGTAATTTTCGAAAAAAGTAGGCTAACGGCTGCTACAAAAGGCTAAATTATCAGACCCTACCCAACCATCTCTTTTTACATTGGCTGTTAAAATTGGTTCCCCTTTGTGTCCCATCCCACCCTTATTTGAATTGTTTGGTAAATTGAACTGGTTCTCGTCCTGAAGAAACATGAAATATTTTCCACTGGACGTTAAGCAACAATCAATCAATCAATCCTTCTACATTCAGACTACCACTTCTGTCTATAATCAGACAACCACATCTTTCTATATTCAAACTACCCCTGGACATTGAAAAAGAAATATGAACAGATCATTCCTCTCATAAACCTCCGTTCCAACAAGCAATAATGTCCAATACCCTATCGCTTTATTAATGAAAATAAAAATTTTCTTTCATCTCTTTCTTTTCTAATGTATATTGTTACATAAATCATTGGGTAGACACGAATTCTTTAGCAACAACCCACGGGCTTGTCTCACCATCTCATTTTTCTGTATTTCGGTATTGGTTTTGAAAAATTTACTGTTACTGTGAAACGTTTTAAAATTCTGTTGCTTCTTAGTCGTACGTGATGACATTTTTAGTTCCATCCATAGATTACTTTTTTGCTTTGGTTCACAGTATTTTTTGTCATTATTTTATTTTTAAAACGTATTTAACTCGAGCATCACTGAAGGAACAATATTTTTCAAAACTAACATTCGGTGCATCAGGATCATGAGGATACGGAATATATTGTATTATTCCTTGGACCAGTAATAAAATCATTTATCTTTCTGACAATCAATTATTCACGAGACAAAATAAGCCTCTAACTTAAATTAAACATTTCGGCCCAGTTAAGTTGATAAGTCGAATTCACTCTCAATAAATATCATAGATCTTTAGAACTTTTGTATAATTGGTCTCTTTAAATGAACAAAAAATAACTTTTAGATAGATTTACGTAAACTGTATGTATTGACGCGATGTAGGTACACATAATTTATATAAAAAAGATATATATATATATTAAATTTCATATCAATTGGAAAGATCAATATTGGGGTTTTAATAATTGATAATCCTGAAAGAATTTATAGAAATTGGGACCTGTTTGCTATTGTGGAAAATATCGGGTTAAATTTACTAATGATAATAGAACACAAAATGAGTTTACTGTATTTTTTCTTTTTAATAAACTTTAAACTTCTGTTATAACAATAAATAACCATCTCATTCAGATAACAATCATAGACACAAACAAACATTTAATTTATAACAATGGAACAGAACATTAATGAGATTTTAGTTATGAGACTACATTGAATATATGTATTAACAAAAACATTTTTTAAAAATGAAAAGAAAATTTCTTTGAGAATTAAAATTACAAAGAAATAAATAAAATGGCCTATGTTATGTACATTTAAATATCACAGATACATACAAGTTACATAATATATATATATCATCTCCGAAAAAATTATAGAATCCAGTACGGACTTCTTTGTATCACAGCACACATATAATGATATATTTCTTATCAATTTGGAATATTCTAGTATTGAAAATGAAACATACCGAATAAGGAATTTTGAAAGTTGTCCAAGCACTCCGTTCTAAAATTCAGATTTCACACTGCATTCATACAAAGTCTGTACGATCTTTATTTTCAATCTTCTCATTGTTCATTTTTACAATTATTAGACGAACGGCTGTGTTTTCAAATTAAAAGTAAGTCGAAAAAATGTTAAACAATTCTGCTTTAATAAAGTAAAAAAACGTCTACAATTCTTCTTCAGGACGGAAAACAAAAACTGTTTCTAAACTTATAGCAACGACGAAAAAGTACAACGAAATGAATTTTGGCACGATGAATGATTGGCACATGTCCATCCTCCTTATTTGGAGAAATGTCCAATAAAAATTAGCATATTAGTTTTATCTGGTATATGGTTTCTACCACTAGTCCTTCACAGGGCCATAATAGGTCCGTTGTTCAAATCTGGTAAAACATATACCGCGTATATTTCACTCTGGCTAAGTTTTGTTTTGTTCCATTAAGCACCAACTGCCTCTCACCACTGATAACAAAACTAGATCCAGCTAGTTTTCCTCATATAAAATTGTTCGGAAGTCTTGAGTATAGCTCCAAATTGCACGTCAAAACCCAACGAATTTTGATTAATAAAAGAAGCTCAATTTGGCATAAAGTTTCAGCTTCTCTAATCAAGACTTGGCAGGATCTAATATATGAAGTCCAGAAAATTTTGCTGGTAAGTCATTCATCCATCTCATGCATTTGTCAATAGCTTGCTTTCTTTCTTCGTCATATTCAAAGTCAATGATTTGATTTGTTTCTGAGGAAGTCGACGTTGTATGTAACGATTCATCTGAATTTCCACTGATAACGTCGGATTTCTGACCTGAAGATGTACTATTCGGATATTGTTTTTTAACGCGATTCATCGGCGATTTTCTCCAGTTTCTAACTTGGTCACTTCGTATCCATTGCTGTTGCCGTTTAATATGATGTCTAACATGGTCGTTTGCAGCCATATCATGGCGGTTGTCCAGTCGTAATGAAGACATGCTATTAAAGAGTTGTGAAATCAAAGTAGGTTCCTTTAAACTGCGATTTAAATTTATCGATAACTGAGGCTTCACCTGTGTTTTGGATTTAAATGGTAAAATACAGGTAGACTGCCTTCTTATATAGCCTTCATGATCAATCAATAATTGATTTTTATCGTTCTCGAGATTCCGGATGTCCCAACTATTTTCCATGACGTCACATTCAGGTATTGGTAAAAGATTATGTGGATTTAATTTATGAATTTTAGTACCTTCTAATGGTGGCAGTTTAATCTCAGTACACGATTTAGTTTGAAGACCCACGATAAATTGTTGTACTGATTGATTTTGTGAAATGTGACTCTTTTTCCTATCGTCTTTATTGTTTAATGATATTATTTGTTGGGTTGTAAAAGGCCGAAGATCCCAAGAATAATGATTTGATGTTTTATTCTTCTTTCGATTTAATTTTATAGCTGTTTCGTCGTGTATCATTTTAATTTTTTTGTAACTTTTCTCAGGTGATAATGAAGAAGCAACTTTTGCAGTTTGTTTGTTTTCTTTTGGAACACGTTGCTCTGTTGCAGACTTTGTGTGGTTGCTAGGAGGTGGTTGAATTGTCATAACAGTTAGAATATCTTCAATTCGACCTATAAATAAACAAAAAATTAATTAATGAAGTTAAGGGAAGGAAATTATCGATGTTTTCTATTTGAAATTTAATAATCAATGAAATTTAAAGAACCAGAATTCTATTCTTGTTTGTGGTTGACATCTAATATACACATGATCAGCAGTAGCAGTGTGTATAAAAAACAGTCAAAAATGCTAAGTCAATATGTACTAGTACTCAAGTCATATTTAAATGTTTATTTTTTTTTAACATAATCAGTCAAAATAGTGAAATTTATTTCTATTTTAAACTCCAAGAACTAAAAGTCTACTATATTACAAATAAGCAGTCTGACGTCCATGGCGTTGGAATCAAAGTCACGTATGTAGACTGGGAGCGTTTGAAGCAAGTATATTAGAATAATAATTATATCTTTAACGTATTAAAAATAATTATAATGTATTATTGTTGTTGGTTTTTTTTTGTTTTTGTTTAGTAAGCTTAGTATTCAATGAGAAACCCTGAAAATGGATGCATGTATTTATAACAACTTCTGAATCATCATTTCGGATAGGAAAACTTAGGATACCGTTATAAAACGCAAAGAAAAGATATGACAGAAATTTTCTGAAACAAAATACACACAAAGCATCTCTTTTATTGCTTTTCCCCACCTTAAAGACATATGAAGGCATTCAGGACGAAGAAAAATTTTTGCACTCTACAACATGTTCGAGACAACCAATAACAAGTGTTTGAGTAGCAATTTTGTACGGCACATCTATTTTTAATGGATACAGACGCAAGGAATGAGATGTTAACAAAATTTACAATATAACAGTATTTTCAACTTAAGAAAAAACACGGTCAGATATTTATAAATCGTACAAGTCAACGAAAAGAAATTTACCCAATATCGATATGTAGTATCTTACAGGAAAGATAAATAAGGAAACGGTTCAGATAACTATACAAAACCTACACTATAAAAGGTAAGTAAGCTATAAAAGGGAAACAACACGAGTTTCCTGGTTTATTTATAATAATATTGCTAGATATTGAAAGAATATTTCTAAACCAATAGTATTGAAAAGGATTTCCATTCGGTCTAACTTAATATACATGTACATACAAGTATACATTCATGTATACAAAATGTATATAGAAATCATCGGAAAAGGGGTTGATACCAAGTTTGGTGCACGCTACCGAGTATTCCCTTATCAATGTATAATTTAGTATTGATCAAGAAAGAATTAGAAGACGAAACGAAAATGTTGCAATTTATAATCAAAAACCAAAAAAGGTATAGCCGAACATCCATCACTAAAGTTTAAAGCATCGACTTCAGGCCAGTATCAAAATGTTAGCAACTGAGCCGGTGAATTTTGGTCTATTATACTGCATTTAAATATCTATATTGAAAAATAGGTCCAAGTATAGTCAAAAATAACATAACTGTTTTTGTGATTCATCAATGAGAGGATACGAAAAATATTTATTTAAACATTTTAAATTAAATAAATTGATTAAAAATCAAACACTTCAACTTCTATTTTTGTGAATATTTGTTTCTTATTACTTTGAGAAGTCATGGTATGTGACATTGTACAAATACTACTTTCTAGAAAGAAGTTTTATTCTGTGCTGACTGCCATGTAGATGGGTGAATGACGGAAGTGAAGTAACTCCCTGATTTAACATTTAAAAGAAACCGTACATGTACAAATAAATCGGACATAGATATTACATTTTTTAAAGAATATCTTGAATAAAAGAAATAAACGTTCTTCGCCCTGACAAAAACATTCATCAACAGAATAAAAATACCACATCTATATATATTGAAAAAAATCGAATCACTTGCAAGAAATGATGATTTAATAATTATGTCGATTACAGATGTTTGAGAGACTTATCTCTATATTAAAAGTTCTAGTACAAGTTTGTAGTTTATCAGTATATGTACCACCATTCGTACATGTAAGGTGGAATTTGTTTAATGCTGCTATGTTTTTTTACATACATGTAATAAGAAATCAGTGTAAAAATAGAGTCAACGCAATTGGTAGTGTATTTCAACAAAAAGGGAAAGAAAATTTATCTATAGGAAGAAAAAGTTGATACTTCGCCTTGAAAGATGTTTCCTACATCTGATAGTTGAGGATGTAGTACATGGTGTTATATATACACGACATCAAAAGTATATATATATGATATGATACGATATCAAACTGACAATATCCCTTTTTTATATAAAATACTGTAAAAGCATAAGCCTGTGAAAAAACATGTTTGTTCGGTTTTATCGTGGACAATAATTTCACACAACAAATTTATTAGAAGAGTTTAATCTAATCTAATTCATTAAAAAAAAACGTTTAGTGTAACTGTAACTTGAACTGACGAATTTTTTCACATTGTGTTGACTATTCCGCATCAGATAATATAATTTGATTAAGATTTGTCACCTGATTGTACCTGTCGCAATTTAATTGGAAATTGTTGTATAAACCCTAATTTATCATGCCTATTAAATGGTTGTATCACCCTTGTAATGTTAGCTGTAATCTGTGCCAGGTTCTCCGTTCCAGAGACACTTTTATTCAAATAAAGTATATAATCTGCAGAAATTCTAATTTAAGTAAATATTATTTCAATAAATGTCCATGATTTTCTTCTATTTTGTGTATATTTTTGTTTTTGGTGTTGATTTAAGAAAAATGTCTTTACATCAAGTATTTTTGTGCGCGTGTTTCAAAGAAGCATGATTAACCTTATAGTTAAGTGAACGTCTTATCAAATCCACATTCTAAGTTTAAGTCCTCATAAAACAGCATATAAATTTAGAATGAAAAATATACTTATTTCAAGTATCAATTAATCGATCATAACAAAATAAAAATAAAAATTTCTATTTTATTTTAGATCTTAAACAGTTCCTGGTAAACAAGGGATTGATAAAGTACAAATACGCAAGTAATATTTCAAAATAAAAACAGTAATATTGTTCTCAATAAGGTTCATAGATATTTAAAGTGTCATAAAAATACAATATAAATGTTATTTAAAGAAACACTTTACTACTTCACTTTTAGACTGGTTTTAGTACTCTTGTCAAACGTAGAACAATCTGAAGACGAAAAACAGATCGACTGGCACAGTACGGTTGCACTTTTTCACAGTTTTGAAGAAGAGGGTTTACTTAGAAAATAAAATTGACTGACATATTGCCAAAATAAGTACACTGAATAATCAAGTGTCATTTATGTAATAAAACTGATATTTTATAATGTCTAAAGACGCAACTAAAGCATATATCTTTTCTCAGAAACTCGTGTATATTTAAATTTAACATTTTGATTTAATCAAAGAATCAACACAATTAAAGCAGTACTTGTTAAAGGTTTCTGTAATTTAACATCCGTATGTACGTACCATTTTCGGAATTTTGAGGGCGGCGGAGTTTTCATCAAAAAGCTTTCGTAATAATAAATCCTAGAACTAGAAGCAATTTCTTCAAAGTTTAAGTTAACAATTGACTTTTATTTATCTAATTATTTACATGTACATGCCTTTATTTATCCTCTGTGTAAAATTGGATTTGTATCTGTCGATTTTCCATATTTTGAGTTTTGTTTGTTTGTTTGTTTGTTTAGTTGGTGTTTTACGCCGTTTTGAGCACATTTGGCTATTTTGCGGCGGCCAGTTTTTATTGGTGGAGGAAGCCGGAGTACCCGAAGAGAACCACCGACCTTCGGTAGGAAAATTGGCAATCCTTGTCAATTAAGATCGGAGTCAAACATACCCCGCCACAGGCGAGATTCGAACTCACAACCTCAGCGTTGACAGGCTTGTGATCATTAGTAGTCAAGACGAACTACCTAGACCACTCGGCCACCAAGGACCCTTATTTTGAGTTTTCAGCCCTGCTGAGTTACTGATATTTGCATATACAATATTCAAAATAACCAATCACCAAATGGCTCACAAAAAAAAACAAAAAAAATATACAGGAACGACATTACATCTATATCCATATAATGCTATAATTTAAGGTTACAAACTAAGAGTAACTCCCTTATGCATA
The DNA here is from genome assembly GCA_028015205.1 of Mytilisepta virgata. Classification (NCBI taxonomy): domain Eukaryota; kingdom Metazoa; phylum Mollusca; class Bivalvia; order Mytilida; family Mytilidae; genus Mytilisepta; species Mytilisepta virgata. The sequence continues at coordinate 66,638,232 of CM051520.1, read as the reverse complement.
GTTTTGTCTCGAGATGGTTTTCGCTTTACTCTGTGTACCATGGTTGAATTTAGTCTGCTCTTCAGAATTTTAGATTATTGTAATGGCTTTCTAAACTTTTGGTTTTCAGTACAACTGGTGAGTCGTTAAACACTTCACTATACCACGTTTGTGTGGTTAAACGTAACGCAGTATAAACGTAACGTACACATCAGTCTCCAATGTTTAATTCAGAAGGAGAAATTGGTAAAAACTTCTCGATGTCGACTTTCAGTACTCCCCCTTTCTCTGCTTTAAAACAGATACACAACACTATACATTTCCCAAAAAGGCCCAATCGCATGGGAATTGAAACGTTCTATTTGAAATTTGTAGATTAGGCCCTGGATTTAGTGTATTAAACTCGGCACTAGAAAAGGTGGTTTTGAAAAAAGTCTTTTAGGATATAAGTAACTAGGTATATTCAAGAGACAGGGAGTTCAAAAAACCATTAAAAGTTCATTCAGAATCTGTATTGCGTTTACCAGAGTAATATTGTGGTAAGTAGAACTTGTGTTATCAAACATTAAAAATGAGTATTAAGTAATTGATTTTATCTCGGTACACGTTTATACTGCAGTCCTATAAGTATTCCACGAATTGCTAAAAATGGTCATATTGGTATTGTATGAAAATACCCTAGATTAATTACTCCAAATATATATTTTCAGTTTAAATTACACATATTAAATCTATGGATGAAACTGTTACACATTTATACGTCATAGTCATTTGAACCCAACTGTTATATTAGAGGAATTTGAAAGAAAATCCCCTCGACCATTATAAACATTTAAATTAAAATCAGTGTTGAATTGAACGTTATAGATAGATCACTCCTGTACAATAGCCAAAATCAAATTGTCATCGTTTAGCCGTTTTAAGCCGTTTAAAAGAAGAATATAGAACATTCTTTGACATAAGACTTCTCTTGACAGCGAGTCAATATTATGGTATGACTTAATGTAGAAATATGTTGAAGGCTGTGTGGGTGATTTGGTTGTTCATCCTAAGTAGATCGTTGGGGGTAGAGTACAAGGAGAATCACTTACCAAAAAAATAGAAGTTAAAATATAGGATCAAATTTGTAGGTATGAATCTGCAAACTCTTGTCGAAAGAAAAAAATCTATATTTAGTTATTATAAAGGTACACTTCTATTTGTTTTTATATTTAATGGTTTCCACATCCATGACGTCAATAACATGTAATCAAGCCGCGTCACTGTCGCGTTTTCCCAAGACAGGAATATTAAAACGCCTTGAATTATAGCACTAGGTTGCTTAAGACCAAACATTGCGATAAAAAAACAGGAATAAAACGTTGTTGTATCGTAGAGATAGATAGGTTTTAGGGAGCAACCATTTTATTTTTATGGTGGGGGGGGGGGGGGGGGGGGGGGAGGGGAGCGAGGATGAAATATATGATTTTTTTTCACAGAAAGTTTAGTCAACCATCATATAAAATTTAAACAAAAGAAAAACTATGATACTTTTTTCACAATTAACCGCCTTAAAATTTGTAACATGTCCCACTGAACGGGCAAACGTTTCCTTTTTTTATTTATAGATGTTTATACCATAACCAGGTTTGGTTATGATAATCTACAAATCCGATTTATTTAATTTTGTGTATTATATTACATAATTTTTGGGCTAATGAATTTTGATTATCATTTATTATCATTACAGTTTTGTAATAATGAGATCAAATATTATTTATTATTATAACACGAATTTGTCACTTGTGAGGTGAATCGTTATTTAACAAAAATACTAGTATACGTACAACAGTTTCGGACTGATGAGGTGTATTGTTTTATTACAAATATCTGTTCATAAAACCAGATTCCAAATTATATGCGTACAAACACCAAACTAAAACAATGTGTACATATACCTAAAGTGTTTGATTATTTTTCAGAAATGCTTGATATACATATAAGTACAGATAAGATGAATGCTACAGTAAGTGTACTTGATCACAATGACTTGTCGTACTGGTCACACGTGGTTAAGGTGTAGTTAAAAAGTCCGAATTATTTACCGAAGGTCAAATCGATTAATCTCTTTATCTTGAACACAGTATAAAAATCTTGATCGCCATGAGAAAATGCGAAATTATAGTGGGACGGGATTACTCGTTTCTAGAATGTTCTACGTAATAAATATTCAGGGTCATTTGGTTCTAGAATGTTCTACGTAGAAAATATTTTATGACAAAATTGAAAGTAACCGCTAAATATGTATTTTGAATAAGATAAGAGTCCTGTGTTGTGAAAACCTACCAGAAAACAAGAAAGGAAAACAACACAAACAAAACATGAACTAAGACATCATAACACACAAACAAAACCAAGAACAACAAATATATAAAGCATAGCAAAATGTGTTAAATTACTTGGCTCGTAAAGTATATAAATTTCGAATCTAGTTTGGTTTGGTTTGTAGGGGATTTGCGCCTTTTTCAGCGTAGTATGTATTTATTGGTTTGTAAATCGGAATACCCGGACAGAACCACTGACCTGTGGCAGGCAAACCGGAATACACGGAGAGAACCATTGACGTATGGATAGAAAACACGGAATACCCGGAGAGAACCACCGACCTGTTGATGGAAAACAATTAGAATTGGAGTCGGAACACACCTCGTCACGAGTTTGATTCGAACTCACAACACTGATGTTGATAGGCTATTGATCATTGGAAGTTGTGACAAATTGGCCATCGCGGCCCCCGTACGTATTACATGTAGTAATCTGGCGAGGGACATTCACAACTACTTTTCTAAAGCTGAAAGCTGAAAGGACCGTCAAAAATAGCTTATGATAACCGGACTTTTAAATATTATCTAGAGACCGACAAATTACCTTAATAATTCGAAAAATTTGAGATAAAGATAGTTATCTCTATTTCATTTTTGTAAAGAATTCACCTGCATCTGGATAGTTCGACCTTGTAAAAAATTAACTTCCGTCTTGACAGTTTTATAATATACAGAATTTACTTACATCTTGCTAGTTCGACAATTTTCCGATCATTTGCCAATAGTGAAAACTTTAGAAGTGGTTTCTGATATCTTTTATATCAGGAATAAACACTTTAATAGTGCAAAACGAATGCGTGCATCTTAGGTTTTTAAACTTGAATTAATTTACAGTTTGATCTTTATAAGATTACAATTTACAAATATTTTGAAATGATGTCAGGACTTGCATTCAAATTGATACTAATAATGATATTCTATATCAGCGAAAACTCTATATTAACACTGTTTTCTCAACACTGTGTTCTTTCCACTTTAATAATTTCAGATATAATTTTTATCCATTCAAATGCCTGTACTTATTTTCCAATATGCACGTGTATTTACCTAAAAATTTACTATTAAAGTGTTTAAGTATTGAAATAAAGCTGACATTTTTGGGCACTTAGGAGAAAATCTATTAGTAAAGCTCCTATACCGAGATATGTTTACCGCTGTCTTAAGACACCTCGTCTGCTTCATTTTTTTTTTTTTTTATCGTTTTGAATATTTAATTGAGAGTAAAATGAATGCTGTAGATGTTAATTATTATGTGTAATTTCCTTTAGTTTTTATCCTATCTACAAAAAGGATACGCTATACTTTAGGTGAAAAACCATCCGTTATATCCAAACCAGATTCGGTATTTCCCTAGAAATTTTGTAGCAGCTGGTTCTCGTGTCAATGTTTGGATAAGAAACCAGATATACATGGTGTTGGTTTTCTATTGTGTGTGAGTATCAGTTACAAACTCAGATGAAATTTTTTAAGTTATTCAAGGGTGGCTTGCATTATAAGTTTATACATATTACTGCATAATATGCAATTCATATATACCTACATATACATATTACATATTACTGCATAATATGCAATTCATATATACCTATGAAAGTAGAAGTATTTATCGACGCCTTCCTGTTCTTTCTTAATTTGTGATTGTTCCTAACAGTTGCATGTGGATATATTTCAAGGTATTCATTTCAGTCCTTATTTGGTCATAATGTTGTACCGAAATTTAATACACTCAGATATATTATATGTAATGATTTGTTTCTTTTCGACCTTCCTGTTACTTTTTATAAGTCGTTTGTTTCATGTAGGTGCATGAGTATTCCTCAACAATTAAAGCTGTAGTCATTTATCTTAGTTGCATACAATGAACCTTACCATTATTAACAAGTTCAAACTTATTATGCGTGTTCTGAATCAACATAAATATACTTTCATTTGATCATGAAACCATTTTAGTGTTGTAATTATGTTTTTTGGGATTAAAATAACCACGAAACTAATAAAAATAATGTAGCACCAGAACTTTCCATTTAATTGTCACAGATTAACTGTAAAAGATGCATGTATTTTAAATGTCATTATAATTTCCAATCTTCGTATTTGGGACCGCCTGATACAAACAGGAAGCGGACGAAAACCTTCCTTAGATGAGATTTTTATAACATTTTAAACTAGAAAAAACATGTCATTAAGTGTGCATTGAATAGACATGTAATAACCAAATTCTTAATTGAATTATTTTTAAAAGGTAAAAAATGTATTTGTGCACGAAAATGAATTGACCGAATTGCTCTGAATTACAGACTTTTGAAATCTTTCAAAATTTGTCTGTAGTATAGTACATCTATATGTAATGTGAAATTTTTTATTAAAGTATCACGTAAATTACAAAAAGGGTTACTGTATACACATTCAAATATCACAATTGTAGATATGTCTTCACTATTCCATTTTTTTCGTTGATGCTGGAACGATAAGAATCGAAACCAAACATTTGCTGCATGTTAGAACGGTCGTGCCCCATATCCCTTGGTTTAACACCCATATATAAAACATGTAAAAGTATTTGATTACGATTGTCTTTCTTACCCGTTTGCAGAATTCTTTGTGTTTTTTTAACAAACCAGCCTCGGTTAACAAGTAGAAAAAAATAACTCTGTATTGTCTAGGATTAGATTTTAAGCATTTTCCCATGCAATATGCATGTAATTTCAATACAATCATGACATTATGAGTTATATTTTATACCTGATGAATGTTAGGAATACAAGGTTTGGTTACCGTACTCCTGTTAAGAGAATTTAGCTAAAAGCCTTGTATTTGAATGACGAATGCATTGTCTGAATTTAAAAGCAAAGCGGGTCAAACACTTAAGCTGAAGTTGACCTATGCGGGCGTCAGTATTTATATCATTAACATAAGTGTTATGGTGTAATAATTTGGTACCTTAGGGGATTATCACCATGTGTTAGATGAAACGGAAAGTGTCTTTTCGAGTGGCCCAGTCAAATAAATATTTCGTGCGGTTGATATGTATACACTCACGAATGCGCTAACATGCACCAGTACGAACATGTACAATGATTTATTTCAACAGATGTTGATAAAATTTATAAAGGAAAATAATATTCAAATTTTTGTTCTTAGTAATAGTGATAGCACAATGTTCCAAATATGGGTGCGGTTTGTCAGACTGTATTTTTAATTTCTGCATTGGCATGAAATTGATACCAGGTCGCAGGTGCTAGACGAGTTGTTCCTCTATGAATATACTACCTCGAGCAAATAAAATTTTCCAGGTAATTATCAAAAACTGTTGTTTAATCAAATAGTTTTAAATAATACTCTCTTTTACGGGGCCATTAAATAGTACATATTTACAAAATGGTAATTTCGCCAGAAGCTGCAACTATAGCTCTTACACAAGCCCTTAGAAAAAGAATCTCTCTTAAATATATACCAATTTATGGATAAATAAGTTATCCTCATCATATTAAGTGTATCTCAGACTCGTCAGGAAAACTTAATATAATAAGAGATGGTAAAATTAATGTAAATGCATACATTTATGCATGTTATGTATACGTAGCTTTCTAAATAACTTTCATAGTAAGTGCAATAAGGTGAAAAATGAATTGGTGCAGTATATTAAAGTGAATACATTTATCAATGATACGGATCAAACATAAATAAATCTTATCTATATTGAAGTTTCATTTCATAACAATATATTTGTATCCTTAGCAGTATAACGGAAGTCTGGTATGTACATGTGTAAACAAAGCTTGCAGACAACTGATTGGAGGAAACGTTTCTCTGCTTGACGAACGAATGTATACTTCGAACGGTTAAGAGGTGCATTCCAAATGTCAAGGAAAAAATGTAATCTCTGTTGATATACAATTGTGTTGTTTATATCATAAATGTAAACATGACTTAACAACTGAAATATAATCATAAATCTATATAAGTATCTTGCTTGATACATGAAAGGAATTTAATATATTTGTTTACAATTTAAACTATCAACAAGCTTTACTTGGAGAAAATTATATAGAATTTCATCGTTAAGTTTACATTAATGTTATTTTTTACGCGCATGCTTTTACTACTTCCGGTGTCATGTTCAGTCGATGTTTTTTTTTCAAACTGTTTTCTTTATTCACTTTTTGCTTATTTACATAAATAAATTACTCAATACGACTTTTGACATAATTTCTTTGGAGACAAAATTTGTTGAAATGCACCTCCGATGTCCCATCACTGTATATCCCCCTTCACAAAAATGTTAACTGTGGTGTACGGTAAATTGCATCATAGAATAAACAGAACACTCGAATGTTGCTTTCGTTCATCATTTTCTGATTAAATGATGCAAACCTTGAGCTTTAACACTTTGATTTCCGATGTTTGTTCTAGACTAAGCCTTACTGATTCATGACAATTATTTTAAGAAATACATATATCAGATCAAATTATTCCATGCTTACCAATAGTGTTTATTCTGATCTTAAAACAGCTTTAGCAAGAATATAAAAAGTATGTGTAAAAAAACAAAACTTGAATTCCAGTAGTTTTATTTATTAAAAAGCTGCACGAAATCTTTAACGTTTGTTTTGTCTGTTTTCTGCATTTTAGTTAGTAAAATAATTGTAGGACAAACTGTAAATGCTCTTTAATTGCACAGAAAATTATTCCTACAAAAATTGAAATAATTCAAATTTTAATTCAAATTTTCTATAAAACTCTGATGCCAGCATTGCACAACATTCCGTCGATTTACGACTCATCAGAGTTGTGCTCAAGGTCTAGAATGTTAATAACAAAAAAATATTCCAAAACGTTGAAGATAAAATTCAGAAAATGCCAAAAGCCCCACAAGACCATCTAACGCACGAGGGACATATTCAGTAGTTGTCTCGTATTTAACATTTTTGTAACAGCAAATTTATTTACAAATGTAGTTTATACAATATTTCTTTAAAAAATTAGATAAATCATATTGCAAAAATATAATATTGAAACTTACACGAGTATGCGTTACTTGTCAGTTGTCTCTTCATATTACTGTATCTAATTTTAATCTTTTTTTTAAATTAGACCTGCTGATAAATTTTGAATGAAGAGAATGACATTTGCAAAATTTCCAGAGTATTTATTAACTTCTATTTAAAGAGATGAAGTTTTAAATATTTCATGACCAAGATAATGGTTGCAGCTGGGATACATTCAAACAAATGTCAATATTGATGAATCTGATAAAATTTCGATAATGCATCTACATGCATTTTTCAATGCAAAGAAAACAAATATTTCCTGTAAATAAAAAAAACAATGATACGCAAAATTCCATAATTTTTATGACAGTAAAACCTTCATTTTGTAATTAATTAGGCTATTTGAAACACTTATTAAAGAATGCCCGTTTTGCCCCCTGTTATTTAGGTGATTGTCAAGAAGATTGTATATACAGTTTACAAGTGTAATATTGTTTCTATTGTTCAAAGGTGTTTGAGAATGGAAGTTGATATCTGTGTGAATAAGATAAATAAGATCAGACATAAGATTTGGGTTAGGTAAATAGATGATATTAACATGATAATAGATCAGTTTAATTAAATGTCTCATTTATATTTTGTTCTGTTTAACAAAGGGACAGTGTGTCAAACAAGACGATACATACTGAAGTAGACACGGATAAATATCTTTTATATGAGGTATACGTAACAAAGTCTACATTACATAGCAAAAATGAATGTATTCTTTATCCTAAAACACTCTGTATTGTATCGTTAGACAGCTGATTATGTGACGTTAAAGAAAGGAAATTTCTAGAGTAGGTTAACTATTTGCTGTATCACTCACATTTTGTTTTATATATTCCCTGAATGAGGTAATCGCAAATAAAATCGAACTAGAATAATTTGTTAATGCAGAAAGCGCAACTAATTGCATCTATACATGAACGCAGTAAAAAGACGGGGGAAAATGACGACGAGCTAATGTGCTACTGTGCTAACCTGGATAATGGCCTTGGACTGCATGTACGTTTAAACAGAACCAGATTCAATACCAAGTTGTTTTTTTTTAATTGTTGGAATGTAGTTGTAGGATAAACTGCAAATATTCCTTTCTTGCAAAAATTATCATAATGATCTTTTTATAAAACTTTCGGGCTTTTTAAAACTTCAAACATGTCATGGGAAATCTTCATTTCAATTTTCAAAAACATTTAATTTAGATCAGACAACTTTGTTTTAAAAGGATTACTAGATAATTTAGTAATTACGTTGCGAAAAGGGGAATAAATTGATGTCGAGTCATTGCGAAACCAGATACGGAGTTTAATCTGGATTTATGGCCTGGCGTTACAAGTGTTAACAAAAAAAGAGTAAATACCAAGATTGTTGCTAACTAAAGGTGTCTATGCTAAATCTTGCTAGGAAAACTTAAGGAAAGCAAAATGACTTTCATTGACTTTAGAGAAAGGAGTTACTTTGCGAGATGAAGAAACTCACTGGTTATTTATTAACTCCAACATGAATTCTCCTCAAGATGCTGTTTTCCAATGGCAATGAGAGAACTTTTTCGGCAAAGAATCAAAACATTAAGGAAAGCTATTTTAACACAAAGGCCCCTTAAGCAACAGCTACAGGTGGACGCGAAAATCTATATGCACATTCGTCAATAGACTCAAGGAAAAGAATCGACAATGATAAACATTTCAAGGTCTCCCTAGAGCAAGGAAATATTGAAAAGTCGATTCGTCAATACTAAATATAATGGCTTTTTCTGACAACCGTATTCTAGAACATAAAACAAAACAGCCACATATATATGCAAAGTAGCACTCCCTTTCTGGAATCTGAATAGATATATGCCGTCCAGAAAAGGGTTTCGCAGCTATACTTGTACCGATGCTTTATCAGTCAAGAACTGCTCCGTGGTATCTTTCGTTAAAGTTTTAAGCAAATAGAAAAGATGAATTTCTCAACTAGTCTTTCGTATGTACTTCCGAAGTCTTCAAAATATTTATACAAATAATATTTAACATGTTTTGAGGACAAGATATTTTTTAATGTTTTTAATATAGGCCAAGAAATATTTTGTTAAAAGCTTAGTTCTCTGTTGAATTTGATCAAATTATGTACTCTAACATTATGCGTGATTTTAGATAAATATTTACTGCTTATAATACATGCAATAAACATGACTTACCGTAACATACAAGTATCTAGGGTAGCAAACATCCAAATGCATTTGTCGCATATATTCGTATGTCAATTACTTTTAAATACATATGTTAATTAGATATCAAGTTGACAAGCTCAAGGATAACGATTTAAAAGGCTTTTTGACAGTTGCAATTGGTAATTCAGATGAGTATCAAACGAGGAAAGGGGCTCTAAAAGGGGTTAATTTGTATCGTTCAATCATGACGAAAATGTGAAATGGTGAATTTCATCGATGAATACTCATTATTCTTTCAGTTTCTGTTAAACTACATGTATGCGTTTACTTTTGAATACGTCCAGTTTATATTTGAATACGATTAAGGATGATCGCTGGTCTAATAGGAAATAAACAGGATTTGAAATAGGTGTTTTAGTTGAGAGAACATATGAATAATAAACAAATAAGCAAGAAAAATATAGGTTCACGTGCTCATTTTAGATCTATAACGCATTGAAAATTTGCAGAAAATGGGTTTTCTCTGGATTTTTCATTGTCTTTGCATTGACAACTTCAGTCTCTCAAAGTGTTAAAAAAAAAAGGATTTCAAAAAATTTTGTCAAATACCATTTTAAGGTATATATGATTGAATTATAAAAGAAAAAGTGGGGGTTCATGGGCAAAATATTTCATGTTTAAGAAATGGATAATACCGGAGGATTCCGAAAATCTGACAAAAAGACCGAAACATGACCAGCGAGCATCCTTAATGACCAAATCACAATCCAATACATAAAATAAATTAATCAATTAAGATATAAAAAATATGGGAGTGTTCTAGATCACCATGTAGAACCTGGAATGCAGGAAATACAGCATCATTTTTTATTTTTCATGTAAGTTAATTTAACAATAAATATTGGAGCATTAGGATCTAAGAGCTATTACTCATGATGTTTATGAGGGAAGGATTCAAACACTTCTGAAGTATTCTTTCCGAGATATTGAAAAACTACTTTTAAATGTTTAAGGAAAGGGCCGACTTTCTATTCATGTTTTTAATAATCTGTTGCAAAAAAGTTGCAAAAACGTTTTTCTTGTTGAAAGTAGCGAAACTGAGAAATAACTGAAAATTGTACCACATTTTGGTGTTGTGCTTTTTGCAACATTCGCTAAACATGTTTGGAAGTGATTGCGGCATATAATAGAACTAATATAAATTTATACTAATCACCAACCAGAATCTGGTATGGCTTTTCAATTATATGTATGCATTCATCCATAATCCTAAAACAATCTAGGCAAGAACTTGTATGGCTCGCTATAAAAGGTCGCAAATCGCAGCAATTCAATATTATCTTAATAAAAAAACAAAAGACTTACCGAAAAGACTTACATTAAAATGTCGAAGACGATAGCATTGTACTACGTCTGTTTGGAGTTACTCGAAGTAGGAAGTATATTTTTGATCTCTGTATGATTAGTTTAGAAATTTCGTATCGCCCTTCCAGAGCCTCTGCAAAATTATACTTTTAATTCAGGTCTTCAATATATAGATCCCTGTGTGCTGATTGACATTGGACAACGTTATTTTACCATACAAATTAGCCTGCAATTAAATGTTCAAACGTTTAACAGCGTTTATTGGCTAATTATATTCAAAAAGACTAAAACGTCAAAAGGTTACCCGGCGACAGGTTTATTAGGTCAGGTTTCTTTTGAGTGCAAATACTGTCTTATCAATTTATATGAAAATAGTACCTCAAACCGAAGCAGTCAGTAGTTTAAAATTATTTATTTGAGAAACAGGTTTTAACAATATCTTTCTGAGAGTAGCTCCTGTTTTTCGTGCCAATCCAACCGACCAGCACCAATTATCGAAACCATCTTCGAATTCGCTAAAATTATCGATAAGGCTGAGTACATTTAATCCCCTGAATAGTTGAAATTTTCTTTTTAAAAGGGGAATGGAACTAGGTACCCTTACTTTGACTTTGCGCTAAGCTTTACTGCAGGCCCCCATTACTAGTAATCTAAGTTCAAGCAAATTCGGGACGAAGGATTTTATTCTAAACCAATTATAATAATCATCTTTTAGCTCTGAAATGATACTTTTCCCTTCCATACGAAGAACGTATTTGGAATCTTGCTATTTTGAATAATCCACAATTTTGCATAAAATGATGTCTTTTAATAGTTTATAAGTCCTCATGGTATTCCCAGCTCATTTAATTGCTATTAATTCGATACTATCCCAAAATTTACAGTTAAATTTACTGTTACTGTTATAAATTACTAAGGGGTATATCCCTCGTGCATAGCTCTGTCCATAGGTGGTTTTGGCTTTACCTCTTTATTTATTATTTTAGCATTTTTGAATTTGCTCCAACTTTTTGGATTGTTTTGGTTTTCAACATTTTAAGCCTTGAGCAAACTTCGTAAATTGACGAAATTGGTATCAAAAATTTTATTTTTACCGTTTTTTCTCTCAGAACATTTAGAAAATTTAAAGATTTTGTCATCTTAATGAAAGCTGCTTACGTTGTCGAAAATTCAGAATGAAATGTATTTGAAAATGATAGAATATAGAGCTGTAGATCTCCAGATAATATGAATAAACTCTTGCAAACTCCTTTTTACGAAAAACATTGAAAATTAAAACAGGGCGTAAAGAAATATATTAGGTTTTCCATTTATATATTGTATTCCTATTAATATGCATATCTTTGGAAATAAAATAAGGAGAGACTTTTGTGTTTTTGGTAAATACCTACAAATTATTCAGATATTTAAGAAATATGACCTTGTGAACGGATAATTTTTCAAAACAACCCAAGAAATCTCAGATTAGTGTGTATGTTCATACAAAGTACCAATATTTTATTCACTGAGTTATTACAAATGGTATTTTTTGTTTATCTTGTCTGAATATTTGTCAAACAGTTAAATCATTGACAACGCAAACAAGGTCTCCAGAAAACACCTTTACTCCACATAAGTACAAAAATATGAGTACTTGTCTCATGCACTGACCTTCCATGTATAAAACGATCAAACATCCCACATCACTCATACATGTACATAACGAAAGAATACTTTATTGTCTCTTTTTATTGGGTTCAATGCTGCTGGGAGGGAAGATATTACATGTAGTTTTGTTGTGTACGTGTTTCCAATTTGCTCTGTTGATTGGGATATAATATTATACATTTATTTCCCCCACATTAGTGAAATATGAAGATTTGTTCACCGATGAAAGTCATGTTTCCCTAGATCGATTACTGAGTTATTTTCAGGGTTAGTTCAGCACTAAATTTCAAAATAAGCAGTAAATACGATTTGGAACAAAACATTATCTGTAGCTTTGGAGTACATGTTTATGTCAATTTGATAAAATAATTCTCAGCTTTATATTTTCTCCTCAAAGTGTAAAAATTCTACTAAAAATGAGAAAATTGTAAGTATATATCACCAAAAATACTGAAGCGATAAGACAGAAGCAAACTTTCAAAAGATCGAAAACAGTGAACTATAACATTAAAAACACACACTACTACAATGTGAAATCCCACAAAAAACGTTGAGTGAATGATGTCAGATATTTCAAGCCATATGGAAGATTTGAAGTTTCTAGTCCATTGGGAGTCCTTTCCAGTAAGGCATGAAATCTAACTGGAGACAATATAATCTCATTTCCAACCTGTCAATTAAATCGTGATAACAAACAAGTCCAATTACATGTCTGGACCTACGTCACTATCATATGTTTGTCAGGCTAAGTTCAACATGCAAAATTTCATAGTAAAAATTTGTCAAATTTGTCCGAAACAGGAGGTATACATCTTCAATATGTATACAAACACTAAGCAGAGTTTTAAAAATATTGGTTTAATACGGTCCGTGCTTCAGATTACACAAAGTATGTACCCCTAAGCGAGACGGACGGACGGAGTCGAGCGGTTACCGTTGGTGACGCAGGTAAAAAGGAGAGAACAATACCAGGTATTGCAGATATTTACTAGAGTGTGAAAAGTTTAACATATTCGGTCTACAGAAAATGGAAATATGGAAAGTATAACAGCAGTCAACAAAGAATAATTAATTTAATTTTACGGATGATCGCTGGTCTAATAGGAAATAAATAGGATTTGAAATAGGTGTTTTAGTTAGAGAGAACATATGAATAGTAAACAAATAAGCAAGAAAAAATATAGGTTCATGTGCTCATTTTAGAGCTATAAGGCCTTGAAAATTTGCAGGAAATGGGTTTTCTCTAGATTTTCCATTGACTTTGCATTGACAAATTTAGCTTCTCAAAAATGTGTGAAAAAATAAAAAGGATTTCATAAAATTTTGTCAAATACCATTTTAAGGTATATATGATTGAATTAAAAAAGAAAAAGTGGGGGTTCATGGGCAAAAAATTTCATGTTTAAGAAATGGATAAAACCTGAGGACTCCGAAAATCTGACAAAAAGACCAAAACATGACCAGCGAGCATCCTTAATTATTCATTTTTTCATTTATAAGGAAAATAGGAAGCATTTGCTTTTTCATTATTATTTTTTTTCTATTTTTTTTTTAAATAATTAAGAAATAAGAAATAAAATCCAATAAGGAATAAGGGTTGCTTACCTGAAGTCCTTCCTGTTTCTTTTTAACTGATTGAAGTGGTAGTGTGATGTTAATATAGTTTTTTTTTTCTTTGAAGACTGTGATCTGATAGGTTCAACATACTTGTCTCAATTTGAACCTACTTGTCTCAATTATATACAAATAACACTGAACTTATTTTAGAATAAGCGAATGAATGGAAATATTTCTCTCAAGATATTTATTTTATCTCAATTATTGAATTTGTTTAAATAACATTCCTATAACCATGAAAATATTAAATTGATTTTATTTTGAAAATATGGATAAACGTGAAAGGATGTTAATTTTAATTTAGTGGTATTAATAAATAAAGAAGTCATTCACATCAACGTCTTTTTTTAGAGAAGGGCTTATGACTAAATAAAGAGAAAACCACAACCTTTTAATAGAAACAATTCTGATTGAAAATTCTTTAATCTGTAAGGTCATACCCCTAACGAAATTGTTTTACTGGAATCAATTGGTACGTACAAATGACATTCCTGTCGGATCATTAGAATATTGACCGAATTAAGTGTGTTTTTCTTTCTTTTGAATGTTGTTTTGGATTTTATGTTTTATGTTTTGTTTTTTTTTTTTGTGTGTGTGTGTGTGTATGCTTTTGATTTTTTGCTTCTTTATCTTAATTTATTTATTCAACTATTTATTATTTAATTATTTTAAATATTCTTTTTATTTATTTATTTTTTCTTGATCGCCAAATTTTTATTCGTAAATCTATGGGAAAATATCAAATACACACATTTCCAACGATAAAAATCAAGTGGTTGTTTCTGGAGATTCATTACACATTTATCCAGAGTACACCGTAGGTAAATATATTTTGGAACTAAAGCACTTTAAAAATATAAAAACAAAATACATTCCAGATCTCGAGTTCAAATAAAAACTGAAGCTTTCCCTAAAATGATCTACTGTTAAAATTTCTATGCACATATAGAAGAGGCCTTCAACATATACATGACCAGAGAACCCCAGATGTAAAATGTAATATTTCAACAATGATCAGGTGAGCTTTTGACTATAATAACTGGGGTAAGGGAGGTAACCACTTCTCTTTTGACATCAACGTCCCTAAGCGTGAGGGACGGACGGAGTCGAGGGGTTACTGGACCTGCTTTCATCGTTGGTGACGCGGGTAATACCAGGTATTTCAGATATTTACTACAGTATGAAAAGTTTAACATATTCGGTCTACAAAAAAATGGAAATATGAAAAGTATAACAGCAGTCAACAAAGAATAATTAATTTATTTTTAAGTATGATCGCTGGTCTAATAGGAAATAAATAGGATTTGAAATAGGTGTTTTAGTTTGAGAGAACATATGAATAGTAAACAAATAAGCAAGAAAAAAATATAGGTTCATGTGCTCATTTTAGAGCTATAAGGCCTTGAAAATTTGCAGGAAATGGGTTTTCTCTGGATTTTTCATTGTCTTTGCATTGACAACTTCAGTCTCTCAAAAATGTGTGAAAAAATAAAAAGGATTTCATAAAATTTTTTCAAATACCATTTTAAGGAATATATGATCGAATTTTAAAAGAAAAAGTGGGGGTTCATGGGCAAAAAATTTCATGTTTAAGAAATGGATAATACCCGAGGACTCCGAAAATCTGACAAAAAGACCAAAACATGACCAGCGAGCATCCTTAATTATTCATTTTTTTTCATTTCAAAGGGGAATAGGTAGCATTTGCTTTTTCCTTATTATTTTTTTCTATTTTTTTTTTTTTTTTAATAATTAAGAAATAAGAAATAAAATCCATTAAAGGAATAAGGGTTGCTTACCTGAAGTTCTTCCTGTTTCTTTTTAACTGATTGAAGTGGTAATGTGATGTTAATATAGTTTTGTTTTACTTTTGAAGACTGTGATCTGATAGGTTCAACATACTTGTCTCAATTTGAACCTACTTGTCTCAATTATATACAAATAACACTGAACTTATTTTAGAATGAGTTGATGAATGGAAATATTTCTCTCAAGATATTTTTTGTATCTCAATTATTGAATTTGTTTAAATAACATTCCTATAACCATGAAAATATTAAATTGATTTTATTTTGAAAATATTGATAAACGTGAAAGGATGTTAATTTTAATTTAGTGGATTAATAAATAAGGGAGTCATTCACATCAACGTCTTTTTTTAGAGAAGGACTTTTGACTAAATAAAGAGAAAACCACAACCTTTTAATAGAAACAATTCTGATTGAAAATTCTTTAATCTGAAAGGTCATACCCCTTATGAACTTGTTTTACTGGAACCAATTGATACGTGCAAATGACAATCCTATTTGATCATTACAATATTGACCGATTTTAAGTGTGTTTTCCTTTCTTTTTTATGTTGTTTTGGATTTTATGTTTTATGTTTTGTTTTGTTTTGTTTTTTTTTTTTTGTGTGTATGCTTTTGAGTTTTTGCTTCTTTATTTAATTTGTTTATTCGCCTATTTATTATTTAATTATTTTAAATATTCTTTTCATGTATTTTTTTCTTGATCGCCAAATTTTTATTCGTAAATTAATGGGAAAGTATCAAGTTGGACCAAGAAAACTATATCTCTGTTATGATTAGTTTAGTGATAGTCTTTTAGTCCACCAATTAAGATTTTGTGACATGGTTTGATATAGTCACGTTTCACATTTTACATACATGTATGTAATATATCAAGCATATGTGGAATATATCAAGCACATGTGGAAAACATTTAAAATCAATTCATTGAATATGTATACTTTGGAAACCAAATTGATTGTACGTGTAATCGCATACAGCCATAAATTTAATTTCTTAATGGCTAAAACTTATATCCATACGTGTACTCAGCCTGTACTTTGACAAATAAAAGGCCAGTCTTGCTGAGCTCCAAATTTCAATTAAACTGCATATTTTGCCTTTTACAAAATCTTTCGTAACACCAAAAGGCACAATACTAGTTACGAATAACACGTGTGGGATTTAAGGGAATAAACATTTTATCTCAATTGGATTATATTGACAAGGATAACATTTGAAGAATCCAGCATCCAAAAAATTGGTGAATAAAGTCCGAGGCAAAATTCAGGAGGAAATATTACAATTAATCAAACGAGTATGATTATGTACCAAAATATCAGAGCTCTTGGAAGCTACGAAAAAAAATCCAGCTCCAACTGTAACATCCGCAGGGGCCAGATTTACGGATTTTTTATATTTTATTTTTCTTTGTTTTTTATCATGTGTATTTTTAATAAATATTTACCATAAACCAAGAATATTCGCGCGTTTATTATCGTTGTGTTATATACTATACTAGAATTTTTTAGTACGAGGAAGTGAATAGTATGAGCATTGATGATAAACGCATGAATATTCGTGTTTATGGTAAATATGTATTAAAAGTACTCATGAAATAAGACAACAAAATAAGATAAATACCGAGAAGTCGGTCCCATTTCCAACACTAAAAATCAAGTGGTTGTTTCTGAAGATTCATTAAACATGTATCCAGAGTAGACTATAGGTAACAGTATTTTGGAACTAAAGCACGTTAAAAAGTGTATATAAAAATATAATAACAAAATACATTCCAGATCTCGAGTTCAAATAAAAAAACTGAAGCTTTCCTTAAAACGATTTACTGTTAAAATTTCTGTCGACATATAGAAGAGGCCGTCAACATAACCCCAGATAGAAAATGTAATATTTCAACACTGATGAAGTGAGGTTTTGACTATAAAGAAATAACTAGGGTAAGGGAGGTAACCACTTCTCTTTTGACATCAACCGACCTTTATTGAAATAAATGTGGGGGGGAGGGTAAAAGCCGTGCAATTGGACATTGTGAAGAGTAAATATCTATTCTGTGACGTCAAAATGTAGACGAAAAACGTAGTAGCTGAAAATTGGTCTATTTATATTCGATCTGTCCTCATCTCTGTTAACCGAACCGAAATCGCCAATTCCCCATTTTTGTTCATCAAATATATTTTCATATGATATTGTTCTTTCCTATTTGTACATAATAAATTTTAACTTTTAAATTTGAATAAAGGGGTCTAATTTTGGACCATGCGAAAATGTTTGAATACCTCATTTCTTGTTGTCTACGGACTACTTGTTCGTCGTTGTTTTTTCAGTTAATTTATTGTACATATTTTTGATCCCATTTTTCTGCGTACATCTGTAAAAAGGTTTTTCACTAAAGTGTGTTTGTTAAATATGTAAGGGTCCAATATTATGACAGAAAATGGTCAAACATAGCTATCAATTTCAAGCCAGTAACTAAAAACTTTGATGTGAGCTGGTTATACCATGGAGGTTCGAGTCCACCAGCATAGGAATTTACTAACTACCTGAAATTTGCATTCTGATGACAATTTTGAAGCACTGTATGTGGATATTTCGAAAAAAAACATACCCCAATGCCAAAATGTGGAGAGCCGAAACAGCTAACTAAATATGATGTACAGCAGGCTGAAATTAAATACGAAGGCAAAAGTAGTGTAGAATGTGATAGGTGTTATTGCATAAAAAAATTGAAACTTCGATTATACGTTATAGTCACATTTAATTGAAAAACAGACAAAAATGCAAAAATGCAAAAATTGTCTGTTTATTCACAGTTATTACGACTATTTACACACGCAGGACCAGAAAAAATGTAAACTTTCATCACATTTTAAGACACATAGATCAATGAGATTGAGGAGCGGAAGCTTTTTTTTACTTACTATAACTTGTATTAAAGAAAGAAAAAATGCTGGGGGAAGGGAGATAACCACTTTTTTTTTTGCCATCAATTGGATGAAAATACCACTGACAAGGTCAATGGGAAAAAAAGGGGGGGGGGGGGGGTGGATAAGGAAACCGTGCAATTGAACATTGCGAAGAGTAGATATCTGTTTTGTGATGTCAAAATGTAGACGATAAATTTAGTAGTTTGAAAAGAGTCTATTTATAATCGATCTGTACATATTTCTGTTAGCCGAAATCGCTAATTCTCCATTTACTTTTTGTTCACCAAATATATTTTCATATGATATTGTTCTTACTTATTTGTACATAATAAATTTTAAAGTTTGAATTTGAATAAACGGTCCAATTTTGGACAATGCGAAAATGTTGGAATACCCGATTTCTTGTTGTCTACGTACTGCTTGTTAATTTTTTCAGTCAATTTATTGTACATATTTTTGATCCCATTTTTCTGCGTACACCTGTAATAATGTTTTTTTTTAAGTGTTTGTTAAATATGTAAGGGTCCACTATTATGACAGAAAATGGTCAAACATAGCTATCAATTTCAAGCCAGTAACTAAAAACTTTGATGTGAGCTGGTTATACCATGGAGGTTCGAGTCCACCAGCATAGGAATTTACTAACTACCTGAAATTTGCATTCTGATGACAATTTTGAAGCACTGTATGTGGATATTTCGAAAAAAAACATACCCCAATGCCAAAATGTGGAGAGCCGAAACAGCTAACCCAATATGATGTACAGCAGGCTGAAATTAAATACGAAGGCAAAATTAGTGTAAGGATAGGAGACACTCCTTAGTGTATATAGCTGTCGTACAATATGATATGCTTTATACAGTATGAAAGAATAAATAATATCATATTTTTGATATTTTTAAGATTCAAACCGTGAATGCGATACGTGTTTATGCATAAAAAACTTCATTTACATGTTATATTCACATTTAATTGTAAAAAAATACAAAAAATACAAATACTTATCTCTGTGTATTCACAGTTAATGTATTAATACCATTACGACTACTTGCAATAAAAATGTACAGTGCACTCTCCTCTTATAACATGTACATTCATCAATTCCACACATACGTTTGAAATACAATATAATACTAACTAAAAATCAAACATTTGAAAGATTGGCATTTCACTAATACTTGTTTTGTCGGAGTTTCTTTCCACATGAAACATCTTTAAACATCTTCGACTATGACCCATCTCCTTTCTTAACTCTTGACATTCTGCTTTTCGTTTCTTCCAAAAATTCCATCCAGAATCCTTTTTAAACTTTTTCCGTTCTTCTTCCCAAAACGTTTCTTTCGAATATTCATTTTGACGCCAGACTTTCCATCTTTCTTCCATTTCTTTCGGATTTGGAAATTCTGTTTCAAATTCTTTATTCCAATATTTCTTCCAGAACATCATCGTTTGTTCCGGTCCGTCCTTCTTTGACTGTTCGTAATCTTTCAAAATATTTTCATGATATTCTTTCAATTCTTCGTGCTGTTTCAAGATATTATTTGAATGTACTTCCCAGATTTCCATTGGTGATTTTCCCTTTTTAACTAGGTCGTCGTTACCGCCTTTTCCCCATTTTTTTGCCGGTGGCCAGTCCCAAAATCCTGGGCTAACAAAACGTTGAATCCAAAGGTTCAGCTTTCCAAAATCAAAATGATTATTGTTCCAAAACGAAGATGACGTATCATTAGTTTTTGAATTTTCCTCTTTTATGTCAAATGTTTTGTCTTTTCCTGAACTGAATTCGGAAGTATGGTCCATCGTTTCCTCTCTGTCATGTCTGTCTTGACCCATTTCTGGAGCATTGTCATGAATTTCGCTTTCCGCCATTTTTACAATAAAACGTTCAGATGATTACACAGCCAAAATGTTCGGTTCAATTTATATTAAGGATCGAATGACACATTTATGAAGAAACCTCGTACAATCTTTCATCAGACTTCGATATTTCATCAGGTTTAACAGTAGTTATCGAAGCGGGGTAACTCTTGATAGACTTAATGGCAACTAATCGTTCCAAGACACGTGTTAGTATTAAAAATATTTAAGGTTTTAAATATCATGTTTATTTTTTCACAGATGATTGCCAAAAATTAAAAAGAAATATATGTTAGGTTTATCACCGTTCTCCAAAATGACCGACTCATTAAATCAATTATTTGTTATGTGTTCTTATTCATTTATTAAATACCATAACTTATACATCGTGTATATTTTAAGTTTATTATCTGAATAGATTAAATCCCCCCCCCCCCCCCCCCCGTTTTGCGATAGTGTATAGAAACATGCAACAAAGTGTGAGAAAGACAATTAAAATAGTTGTACGATATTCTTGTACGGCCAAGTTTATTGATAGGAATATTGTCTCGTATATATATTATGTATTCATCATGTTCAACACGTGTGCTTTTAATTTCTTATAAAACCTTATATCTGTTTATTTTTTGCAAAGCAAAGCGACCACCAAACAAGCCTTACATTTCTTCTTCATAAAGACAGAAGATTCCTTCTGAATAATGACAGTTGATTCATTTTTACGATTTTTACCATTTTAGTGTCAAAATATAATCGTCAAAAACAAGCAAACCTTATGCTCTTGGAACAGTTTAGGAGGAGGTAATTCCAAGTGCAGCCTATGCAGCCTGTGCAGCAAAAGGGGTTTGAAACATGGTTTGAAAAATTAAAAAGACTACTGATATAAAATTCTCTTCTGAAAGTTTATATATATAGAAATGAGGCAGATTACTAAAAACTTCATTTTGAATCTGGGGAAACAGAGATGTTTGGTTAGAAAATTATTTTAATATTTTGAATTTTTATCAGTATTTTCTTTGTTGAAAGATATACAAGCAAGTTAGATATTGTATAAAAAAATTTGACAGCGATTGTTGAATTTAATTTTTTATCAAGTTAATTTGAGCAATAATTCTTGATAAAGGAAGGCATGAAACTGACAAAATTACTATACAAAAAGACATAACGAACCATACACAAAAAAATGGGAGATTAATATTCAAAGGTGAAATGTAGAAAAAAATCAACAATGAACTGGACGACTGGATGTCCACTTTTGAAATAAAAAGTAACCAACTTCTGTTCAGAGCACAATTATCGTTTTATTTCTTGATGGTGTTGACACGCTAAATATATATGTGAAAAACAAGTTTAACCCTCACAGTATGGCCAATAAATAGAAGACGGGTTCCATATTTTATTAACTGCCGAAAGAATTTATTTACATGTACAATTAATACAGTCATACAAAACACTCAGACTGACACAAAACATAAAAAGTAGAAATCTCATATAAAACAAAAACTGAAATAAGCATTTAGCAAGATGTCGGAATACGACACTTCACTCAGTTATGCAGAGTTATAATGAAAGAATACAAATAATCGCACCAAGAACCAAATATTGAAAGCAAAACCGGACAAAAATATCGCATTTAAACTACATGGAGTGAGGGACAGAAAAGGTATTTTGTAACACATATTTCGCCGAAATCCCTCTCAGTAATGCTCAAGGTGGAGACTGTTGAAAGCCGAAACATTAACCAAAATTACAATACAGAAATTAGATGGAAAAATTTTACTTTAATACTATTTTGTTGAAGTAAATTATAAAACCAAAGTAAAAATTACATTGAAAAAAAAACAGTTCAAACCCAAACGAATTAACACATCACAATTTCTTTTTAAATAAACGTTACAAGTATAAAACATTGCCTACCTGCAATGAAGAGTAGGATAATTCACATCAATACCTGAATTCCTTGACGTGTAAAGCAGTTAACGAAAACCTCCGTTGATTTTTTTCTGAATGTATAGTTAGCAAAATGTCGCGTTTAAACTGGTGCGTGTAAAACATGCCCATAATTCACAGGCATTTGTTTAATACAAAAAACAGCCCATTACACTAATACACAAGTGTATGGGGCTGTTTTTTTCTGTATAAAACAAATGCTTGTGGTATAATATGATAATTATTAGATGTATTATTAGATACATCATAAACATGCATTGATGACGTACAAGTAGAAAACGCCATCCGTCTTGCGTCATGATTTATATAAGGCACCGACCATTTTATTACTGATGAAGGGGGGGGGGGGGGCAGGACCAGGATTTTGGGAAAAATAAAAAGATAGGATCACTTTAGATGTGAAAAAAAATACAGGACCTGTGTCGATCAGGAAATTTTTGGTTTAAATGAAAATAAAAATTTAGATCGAAAAAAAAATCCTGGACCAAAATTTCGACGAACAAAAAAATAGGCAGGATTAACACCCCCCCCCCCCCCCCCCCCTTAAAGTCAAATGGTTGCTCCCTAAGTAACAAGTAAGTCAAGTGGGTATGGTCTATATGTTATATACTGTTGTCAATGACCGTATATCACTTGTAAATATACTGTCAACGCAATAGAACGATTGCCGTATAAAAGTATTTTGTGTTGTGTCGAGTTGTCTCCCCTATACTACGATTCGAATGAAATTTTTAAACATGTAAACATTCATTACTTTCCATTTTATAACCATGGTAATATTCAATGTACACAAACGTTTTCGTTCTATTAGCATGAAAAGGCAATTTTATTGCCTACTATTACAAATGATGGGCTTTTTGTCACGGTTAACAAGTCGTTTATTGAATCTTTTGGGCCTTTTCGTTTTGTTACTTCTTCTAATACGTTTTGAAATGACGGTATATATGTTTTTGTTATATGTAATATTGGGTAAAGAATTCAACATTGAACTCAATAAATATATATCCGGAAAAATTTTTCCCGTCGATTGTACATTTTAGGGTCAAGCCTTTCATTTGAAATTTGATTCTATAAGAAAATGACAGGTTTTTATTCAAGATTGGTATTACCAGATTTTGTTGATACTTGGCCTGAGTTAATGATTTGTTGGGGAATACTGTCTATACCTAGGCTTCTTGAAACTTTCGAAAAAGTAACACAGCAGCGTGAAAAATCTACAGTTTGGTCAATGTATTGTAGAAAGTAGTACTCGGGTATATATTTTAGTTTCATAAAAATCGAAATCCTTTAATTTGGCATTAACAAAAACATGGTGGAAGGGGTTTATCTGGCATAATTTCTGCTTGCCTCTTTGAATGCAATTTCGTACATATTTCCTCAAGTTCTCACGTGTGTCCTTATAAAGAAACTGAAAGTTAGGTTATTAATAATAATTTCGTTCTGTCTGTTGGGTTGCTTTGATTGGTTGGTATGCTATTGTTGACCTTTCCTGTTGTCCATTTTGTTGTTTACTGATTTGAAGTGAACATGGTAATGTCTGAAAGTTGTCGGATCAGATCACTTTACCAGAATTTTAGTTTGTGAATATCATTTGGGCAAGACTGTAAAACTGATTACATTTATTTTGTGTAAACATATTCATATTCTTGCAGATTTTATTATATCAAAGGGGGTGCATATTTCATAATGTTAATTTAAAAACCAAAGATTTATGGTACAATAAATTCTTTTATTTAGTATGGTTTCCAGGATATATGTTATATGTAATATAGATGTATGTTTACTTAGGCAGGTGTCTCAATAAATTTGATACTTTCAATTTGACAGGTGCATGTTCACGATATATGCAGGTATCAACTATACAATCCTACAATTGACTTCTGCTTTCTTTTCCAATTTTGCGTTTTGATACCTTTTTGAACATTTGTTTAAGATTTAATTTATTTGCCATTTTGTGATTTATACAAATTCGCATGCATGCAAGAGGTTTAAACCCCGTCCTCGTAAGCTGAGTCCCTCGTGTGTTAGAAATTGTATATATATTAAACACCCCCTTTTTTATTATCGAAAATAGTGTGCGTCGTTGCCAATTTAATTTGTTTACCACTTACAAATTTAAGAATCAAAAAGAAAAGGAATACTAAATCATATTTTTATAAAGATCAAAATATTGTCAACTCAGAGTCGTATATACATAGTGAGGAATAAAACCTTGGTAACTCATATTTTAATTGAACTTTCTGTTGATAATACCATATTTATCGTTCTAAAGAGTATTACATATATAAATAACTCAGGGGTGTTACATTTCCGGAGCAGAAAATGTGACACTCGTGGTTGTAGACGTTTTGTGATGGACGGGATGTATGCTATGGTTGTTTTTGTGTAGTATTCTCCTGTTTCTCTTTCATTTGCTATGTTTGATTTACTTTAATTTTTCTCTAAGATACAATTCTTTGTCTCCGTATTTTTAATTAGTCTTTGTGTTTGCCCTTACGCGTTCTGTTACAGTACATCTTTCTAAAATGGATTGGGCTAATTAAAAAATAGGTCGACGAAAGGAGGGGTTGTATAATTTTATCATATTAAACGATAACGATATGTTATATTTTCTTTCTAATATACATGTATGATCATAAGAAACCTAGTAAATTTCAGGTTTTAGATCCACGTACTTCCCTTACAAATCTTTTATGAGGGGGATAGAAATTTTCGAAATTGGTTCTCTCAATCTCACTTTTCACTGCATGTTTAAGACGACCCCCAGCACTTCTTTACTAGACATCGATGTATGTCCCTCAGTGTACTGACAGATACTGATACGATAAGAAAATATAATGCAAAGAAATCTTTCAAATCGTGGCATATTTTGTCCACGATTGTTACAACAAACTTTTTTGAATTTTTTTCAAATTATGTTAAATTGTGGTCAAGCTTAAAACATTTTTCACAGTGCGTCAACAATTTGGACCAACTCAACACAATTTGAAAATAATTTTTTTATTTCAAAGTGCGTTAAACAGAAGCATCTTGACGCACTTTGAAATAATTATTCGAACACTTTCTCATGATTATTTTGGATAATTGTGGTCTTCTGAGCTTTTCTGCTTTTGAGCCCTGTCTCCCAAATTATAAATTTGGAATTGTGATTGTCTGAAAACCTCTTAAAGCGATTCTCAAACATTATATGAGATAGGACATTATTGCTTTTGTGCCAAAGATTTAGGAATCTTGGAATTCGCCATGAGACAAATACAGCTAGTTGGGACCAGTCATAACCTCTCGTCCAAGTTAACTAGAACTGCACTATGTTAACTTAGAGCAATCTGGAGGAAAAATAGCTCTGGTCAAGAACAATTCTGGTCATGAAGTAGAACAGCTTTGGTCAAGAATTAGAGCAGTCCTGGTCCACTTCTGTTTTTAGAAGAGCTCTGGTCAAGAATAAGAACAGTCCTGGTCCCTGACTGCTTTTAAGAACCGTTTTATTTTTATTTACAGTGTTACAAAAAGACTTTACTGAAACTTTAAGTTGGCATTTCTTATTTATTCTAAATGACTGTTACTAGAACTGTTCTAGACTATGACTGGTTATAGAACTGTCCAAGACCATGACAGGTTAGAGTTGTTCTTGACCACGACAGTTTAAGGATTTTATTCTAGAGCAGTCAAGATTCTACTGTAGATCAGTTCTAAAGCAGTCAGCAGAACTGCTCTAAGTTAACGTGGTGAGAGTATATGTCTACAACTAACTGTATATATCGACCTATCCAGTAATTAGTGAAATCTTCTAAAGTAGTAGCCATTTGAATCATGCAAACTCTATCGATAGGAATTTCCATGTGACATGTGACCCGTGGGACAAGATCCTAAGGGAGTCCATAAAGGAAAAATAAGTGATTGCATCGAACTCCTCGTACAGTATTTTAGATAGGAACATGACAATTGGTGGGACATGAACACTTTAAGAGTTTTACTGGTTCATTTTTTAACGCTCGTCTTTAAATTTGAAGACGAGAGGTATTATTGGATACCGCCCTTCGTCCGTCGTCCACACATCGGACAATTAACTCAATAACGCTTCCACCAATTTTCATGAAACTTTGGTAAAATGTTAAATCTATTAACGTAAGCTCCCTTTCGATTTTTATAAATTTCGGTGTTAGGTTACGGAGTTATCATGATCAAGGAAGTCAATTTGTGTTTTTATTGATTTTACATACCTTAACTTAGGAGAGGGGGACAATGCTCCCTGTGCCCCGTAAATCCGCGATTGAGTGATCTCTCTCAAATTTTCATAGTTTTATAGCGAGCGCAGCGAGCGCTATAGGAGCATATGGGTCATTTAGAAATGTTTTTGTTTAATGGGAGCAACGATTGTGAATTTATTTGTTAAAGCGAATATGGCATATTGTGCTACATACTAAAAATTTTTATTCCCCGGAAACGGAAGTGAGTAAAGTAAGTGAAATAACTTACTTCAAATTATAATTTTAAAGTCAGATTCGTGATACCGGAAATAAGTTTCTAGAAAGGGCTACTGCTGCGCTCGCATCATTGGCCACGTCAACAGCATATTATAATGTATACATGGGATGGCCGTTTATACATTTGGCTTAGTTATCAGAGCTCTCTCTATAAAAACACGTGGAAATTTGCAAATTCTGTTCGAAATCGACTCTTACAAGTACATATATCATAATTCTATATCTTCGAAACAGTTTATAATTTTATGAAATGCCCTCTAATAATAAAAAAAACTAACCAATCTTTATGATGTCTATTTTTATCTTGTCTGACCAGATATGACAAGCAACATTTTTAAAACTATTATTAAAGGTGACACAAGCAAAACGTTTTTGCAGCACAAAATTAATTTGAAACCCAGATCAATTAATGTCTGCAAATTTAGTCCGAAATTTCATGACTTAATGGACAGCCCTAGTAATTTTTTTAAAAAGCTTCGTTTGACTTCAGAGGCATCTCGGACTATCTACATAGATGTATTGAGTTTAAAACTACATGTATTTTCATGATTTTTATTTCATTTTGTCAATTTGGCACCGGTGCAGACCCTATCAGTGTGTTGCTGAACTGTGGTGTACTATACAAGAGGACTGTAGTGGTGAAATATCATTGATACATTACTATAGGTTTCTGAGAAATGGAGCTAAACGGAAAAATTAACCGAATCGGGACGTGCGTACGTACGTATGGACGTACGGACGGACGGACAAGGGTAAATCTATATTCCCCAGCCACTTTCGTTACGGGGCATAAAAGGGGGGGGGGGGGGGGGGGAATTTTCCTGTTTTCGGACAATAACTCAAAAACGCTTTGAGCAATTTTCATGAAACTTTCGTGATTTGTTTATATCTAAGCTCCCTTTTGTTTTTTTTATATATATATAAATTTCCAATATATCAGATTTCGGAGTTATGGAACCTTATTCGTTGAAAAATCCTCGAAAACTTCCATTTTCACACTTTGGACAGTCATGGAATGTTATTCGTTCAAATTTCGGAGTTATGAAACTTTGTTCATTAAAATAGGGGGAAATTTTCACATGTCACGCTGTATCCTAAGAACGCATTGTCCGATTTACTTCAAACTTTACACAGCTCTTTGTTGTGATAGTCTAAAGCTTTAAGGTCTTTATACTTTTTGGTGAAATTTCGATTATATGTTCCAGAGCGGGATGTGATTTATTTATCAAAAATAAGAAACAAAATCAAAGGGTTTATATGTTAATTGGTGAACATTTTTCTCTGGACGACGTGCTTATCATGCGCTCATGGCGCAGCTGTTTATTCTTACTTGTATGCGCCCTAGACTCTTTATAAATCGGGGCACCAGAAGACTTTTAAAAAAGCAAACGAAAAAATTAATGTAATTGTCATAAAAAAGACCCATTTCAGGGTGAACATTTTTAATTTTCTTAAAACATAGATTTGTTTTGACACACTTTGACATATATTATCAATATGAACCGACCCACTTGCAGTTGATAGAATACGTGACACCTAAGTCTTATAATTGAGGATTCTGTTTGTATATACCGTGGAGCATTTTTTGTTCTGTATATTTAGAATTAACTGGTACATTTTCTTTTCACCAGTAAATAAAACTGAAGTAGAACATTTGTTATCATATTTGCATCCCTATTTACCTAAGTACAGTTTGTCCTTATTCTTGCTAAGATATTTGTGTTGCTTTGACAAGGGTTTGTTAAATACAATAGTAAGTTCCTTTTACTGCACACTTGTCTAAAGTCTGTCTCATCGGTAATTGTTGAAGTTATACCTATAAAGTAGATAAACCGACATCTATACACGTAACATTTCATTAGGAGAAAATTCAAAATGAGTTTAGCGCTTGGAACACTATTATTTTTTGTTGTTATATCAACAATTACTGGAGCTCAACAGGTAACAGTTACAAATAATTTTATCCTGAGACATATCGGGCGAGGTAGATGCGAAAACAACCAAATTGGAATATTGAATGGACAAAACCATCTTACGACCTTTAAGACCTACTTGGAGAATATGCGAAACCAGTTTTTCAACATTATAATGAACAGACCCGTGAATTCATTAATTATATCTGATGACGTCAACGGAATCGAGAATTGTCTTAGAAATTTAGCAAATGTACTACCTAATCATCATGAATCTTCAAATGTGTTTAGTGTTAAAATGCACCCTGATGACTTTCACATTCACTGCGGTATTAACATAAAAATAGCCAAAATGTCCAACATTCACTGGAACAATCAAGGACAAATAAATGGATACAGCTGTCGATGTGGAAGTGCCCGGATTACGATCACGTATTACGTTCAAAACAATGCAAAATACATAAACCACTTTGTAAGGCAAGATGCCTGGACAGGACCGTCTTTACCTTGCCATTAAGGAATTAGAAGAATACTATTTATGCTTATTCAGACTGAAAAATATATCAACATTGACTTTAACATTATTATACTTTTAACTGGACACCAACTTAAGATAGTAAGCACACCTATTTATTGTTGAAAGTTTTGATACTAAATTATAAAAGTATGCTTTTATTTATATTTCATAGATGTGAAAGCAATTATAATATATATATATATATATTAATTGGGTAACGAACCCGGTGGGTAACTCTGTATATAAACCTATACGGGGATGTGCGGAAAATTTGGGTTGGTTTTCATGATTATTGGTATTCATTCGGGATATATTTTGAAAAACTAATATTTATTCGGGTTGTAAATTGAGTGTTATTCAATTCCTCAGATATTTGTCCATAAACACCAGTATAAGTTCTGGTGTGCTTTTTCGATATAGCTGTTTTGCGGGTAGGTATTTCCATCAAAATTAAAAATTAAAGTCCACAAAAAACACCGCTAAAGTCCACATTAACAATTTCCGCCAAAGTCCACAAAATTTTACGTTAAAGACCACAAACAAAAGGACGAGAGACTGATATTTTTGCATGTTGTATGGTTTCGATAAAATGGTTTTTAAAAAATAATACTTATTTTATAAAAAAAAATAATTATATGATCAATGTTTAATAAGTATCGAAGTCTAGATGCATAATATGCAGTTGGCGCGGCCAATGATGCGAGCACAGCAACAGCCTTTTCCAGAAACTCATTCCGGTATCACGATTCTGTCTCTAAAATTATAATTTGAAGGAAGTTATTTCCCTTACTTTACTTACTTCCGTTTCCGGCGAATGAAACTTTGTCTAGCTTTAGTATCTAGCACAATATGGCCATACTCGCTTTAACAAATAAATTCACTTCGGATTGCATAATGGCTGCCCCCATTAAACAAAGACTTTTCTAAATAACCCATATTCTCCCACTATCGATCACTGCGCTCGCTATCATGGTAACGACTAATATATTAAAGTGTACATGCATATATAGTAATTAAGGGTTCTAGCTGACATGACCTTGTTGGTCATGTGAGCTTTTGCCATTTATGTATGACTGCATCCGTTATTCGTCCGTCCACTATTACAAAATACATCTTCCCCTCTGAAACCATTTTGTCAATTTGGACCAAACTTTGGTAGAATGGTCCCCTCCCAAAATTGTGTCTGGCACACTCCATCTGCCAACCACGAATGCCTCTAAACATTGAAAAGGGGATGCAATTTTTTTTTTAAATCTCCTCTGAAACTACTGTGCCAATGGTAACCACACTTTGTTGGAATGGTCCTTGGGTGGTTCCCTAATAATATCATATCGGGTATTTCAAATCATCAACCAAAATGACCGCCCCATCTAAATTTAGTTCAACATCGGACCCTATGGGAAATTCAATGAAAGGTCATCAGGAAAAATGTGACAGGTGAGCGGTACAGTCTCATAGGATCTTCTGGTTAACTGCAAATGTAGTTAGTTTCGATGGACTTTAATTTAATTTGTTTTTAGCTCACCTTACCCAACGGGTCAGGTGAGCTTTTGCTTCCACTGGTCGACGACCATACGTCCGTCCGACGTAAACTATTCGCATTTTAGTCTTCTCTTCTGAAACCAAACATGGCAAGGATGGTCCTTGGGTTGTCCCCATTCAGATTTATATCGATGACCCCGCCCGGCAATCTAGAAGGCCGTCATTTCATACAATAGAAAATTCGGCTGAAAAGTCAATACAAATATTTTCCACTGAAACCACTGGGCAAATTTGTACCAACTTTTGGTGGAATGATCCTTGGGGGTTCCCTTTCAGAATGGTATCCGATGATCCCGTGAGCCAACAAAATTCAGCATAAAAATATTTTAAATTTTTGCAGTCATATGCATCATGAAGCATCAGTAGGGCGTGATTTAAGATTTAAGTTTATACAAATGCAGGTCAGGGGTCCAAAAGACCCGAGCAATAGGGGTCCAAAGTTTGATATTAGGCATCAGCTGGGAAAATTTTTAAAGTTCGTGTTCTTTAAAACCAGAAAAGGCAAGGCAGTAATATTTTTCATAAAGCATCAGTAGGATATGACCATGGGGACCGAGCACTAAAGGTCCAAAGTTTAAAATATGCTTCAATAGGGAAAATGCTTTAAAACTACGTTTCCTAAAACCAGCAATGGCCAAAAAAGCACGACAAGATGATGGCGGTTCAAGTTTAAACATCTACAAATGAAGGTCAATGGATCCTCGCAGTGTGTTTCCGAATTTTAACATGGGCTTCAATGGAGAAAACTAAACCTTGAGAACTATCAATGAAAGTGCAATTATATTTGACATTGTTACATGCTTATCCAAGTTTGTACAGAAATATGTTCCATGGGTCGTCCATGGATTGCTTACATTTTAAATGAGCTTATTATTTAGGTCATGTGAGCGATACAAGATCACCTGAGCCTCTAGTTTTAATAATGTTTAGGTATGTTGTACTTAGTT
Organism: Mytilisepta virgata; assembly: GCA_028015205.1. Classification (NCBI taxonomy): domain Eukaryota; kingdom Metazoa; phylum Mollusca; class Bivalvia; order Mytilida; family Mytilidae; genus Mytilisepta; species Mytilisepta virgata. Next base: position 66,606,137 of record CM051520.1, on the reverse strand, counting down.
TTCTGTCATTTATTAAATTCTAATATTCTTTTCTTACTTTTTTCTTTATTAACCATGCACATCAAATCAAAAATTGAAAATAATTTTTATTTCCTTTCAATTTGTACAGATTTAGTTTGATACCAAACAAATCAATGGAACTAAGACACAAGAAGCCACTTTGATTTTTTTATCTTTCCTGACAAATTTGAAATCCGGGTTAAGCGTATACTTTTCATATAAATCTGAAGGTATTAACCTGGTTTATTCAAATCCAACCAATTTCCATTAGGAGTGTTTGGATCTAATTTCAAAATGTTTTTTAAAGTGACCTAGCATTGTTGAAATAAAGTCGTTAATACTCATTTGGCAAGGTATATCACGCGTTAAACAGAATGCAGAACAGCTTCTGATTGTAGTCTTTTCAATTCATTTTCAACACGTTCTGAAACAGCAGCCTCAGTTTTCCTCGTTGAAAAAAAAAAAAAAAATGTGCAAACTAATGAGTGATCGGAATCTGCTTAGCACCAGAAAATACATGTGTGATGCTTTTGTTTTTCATTTTGATTCCAAACTAGATCATCATGGTTTAAAGTGTAACCTTGAGATTTATGGATTGTTTTAGCTGTGTGGGAACTAACAGAAACTGAATTCGTTCTTATGTTTTATAAATGTATGCTAAGGCAAATGTCAAATAAAGGCTCCAAGATCTGTCAGTGTCTCTATCATATACATCTAGAAGGAGCTATTTCTTTATTGTGGATGTACCAATCTGTTCATCGTCAAATAGTTACTAAGCAATACAAAAAGAGCACCAACCATAGATAACTTTACAGAAATGTTGTCCAAATTGTCCTGTTTGATCCACAGAGAATCACAATATAAAAAGTTCAAGTTAACGGAGGATAAAAATCCTTATTTTCTACAAATACTGCAATCCTTTTATCTATCAATCATATACCGTGAAACAATTATTATTCGTGGTACAACAATTTTCGTGGATTTCGAAGACAACGCAATCCAGGAATATAAAAACACAACGAAATATACATTTTCAATCGTTTTATCAAGAAGAAATAAAAAAAATTCGGGGTCCTTTCCAAGAATACAATCTCATCGTTGATCTTAAGTAAATATATCTCAAACGGATGAGTATGAATAACAATGTTGACAGGAAAGAGGATTTTAGTTTGCGACAGGAAGTGATTTGGGCTTAGATAAATTATTGAAAACAAAATATATACTCTAAATGATGTAAACGATGTCGAACACTTTTCATTAATTATAACTGGCCTGATTTGATTTTCGTTTTGTTTTTTAATTTTAAATCCACGAAAATAAGAACCAACGAATTTGTCTTTTTGCCCAAATCCACGAAAATTGATGTCAACGAAAATAACTGAATTCACACTAATTCAAATTAATTAGAAACAAGTAATGATTGTAACAGGATGCTGTTGGGAAAGTCTCCCAAACATACACCAATTGAATTTTCCTCCCCCTCAAAACCAGAAATCTATGGTTACAAAGTTCGCCTCGTTCCCCCACTAATTTTGGTCTGAGACTGTGTACCTCCCCGAGATGCACCCTTACAGCAAGTAATATGATTGTAGGTAGCTTGGTATCGTAGAACTTAACTCGTACGTAAAACTTAACCTAAGTCAATGAAGCGCAATAAGTAGGTCAGAATGGCCTTATTTTGGTAACATGATTGTAGGTCACTTGTATGTTAAAACTGATTTTTGACATAAAGCTTAGTATGTTGAATTTTTCGGCAATTTGGTGGCCATTTTGAAAATGGCGGCCGACGGAAAATTTGACGCAATATCATAATCTATTTAGAAACCAAATTTCGTCCAAATCGGAGCATGTTGAATTTTCCGCATTTTGGGGGCCATTTTGAAAATTCAGAAACTTTTATGCACAACTAGGGATTGCCACCTATTTATGTATAAAATTTCGTTAAAACCTGGGCAAAAAATACATGTATTTATTTTCTGTTCATCCAAAAAGTGACACAAAAACTGCTAGCCCCCTCCCCCCTCAGAATCATGAAACAGATAACCTCTTTGGTAGAATACACGTACAACTTCAAACAAAAAGAGCAGTCAAAATGAACGCTAAAATTCTAATTCTATTGAACACAACTTTATAGTCTGTCATGTGATTGTCTGAGGTAAACTACATAGTCCGCTCTATATCGTGGAGGAGGAGTTCTTGGACTTGTAATCCTCTTTAAGCCACAGTTTGTGTTATGGTACTCCCTCAGGCCATCATAACTGTACCATTGCACCGTAAGGCACAGGACATTTTAGCGGATTGGTAGGAAAATTTAACGGAAATTTTGTATACGTTTTGGCGGAAAATTTAAAAAACAATTTAGCGGAATTTAAGATATGATGCGGACATTTTAGCAGAAGAATTTAGTCATTAAGCATCTACCTCTTCCAGACCAGCGAACGTTGGATTTTAAACGGGATATAGTTCACTTTAATACAGTTAATATTTAAAAACCAAGCACTATTATAATCTCAAGTCGGAGACCTAAAAGCAAGATATTTACAATATTTATATATGTCAACAGTGGCTCTGTATCGATCTAAATCCAACACTGCAGACATATTGGTCTCTACTAATGTCACTAATGTTGAACAGTTCTTGTTTTCTGCATCAAACTATGTATTCTAGGGCAACTGACATGAAGTCTTCTTCAAATAAATAAAACTAATAAATAAAAGTTTCATGTAAAATGTAAAAAAATTCCCGTTAAAATGTCCATTGGATTTGTACGTGTAAACAATTTCTTCCGCTATAATGTAAATTCACACGTTTAGAAAATCCGCTAAAATGTCCTGCGTCCGCCCCGGAATATTGATGTTGGAAACACTAATTCATGAAAGAAAGAAGCTATAAAAATGAAAGGATGTGGGTAGATGCACACGAGACAGTATCCTAAATATATAGTCCATATTTTGTATTTAAACTTGACAAAAAAAATAAAAACACAAAAACATTGAGTAAAACTATACAAACAACTGATCACATGGTCTTCAACGATGAGCATAAATTCGCACCATACGGAGAGCTTAAGACGCTAGCCATATTAAAAAACAGGTTAAGACACTCGTATTATCCGACAATTGTCCAATAACAGGCAGGCATGTACATTGTAGTAGTCTCGAATTCATCGCCATGTATTACCTGAAAACTACATATAGATCATGAAATCTGAAATAAAATATATGTATGTGCAGTACATGAAAATATAATATAGCATAAACGAAGCGAGCCAAAAATATTTTGAGCATTTTGGGGCTAGAATACTTGTATTCATGTGTAATAAGGCAAGATTATTTATGTCCAACTTAATGGTGGCCAAAATATTTATTTCCAAAATCTGCCAGCCCGACACCCTCCCCTTCAGAATCAAATGGTCGTCCCCTAAGAAGAAGAAAGGAAAAGAACAATATATATATAATAAAAGAAAAATAATAAGAAGAAACGGAGCAAAAACCATAAGTCCCCCAAACACTGTTTTGGGGACTTAATAAGAACTAAGCAAAATCAATAAGTCCCCAAAGTCTATACTTTTCACTATACTATCGGGATAAAAAAAAACAGCGAAATGATTTATTTCATGACAGAAAACTGTTTGTGGACTTTAGCGCACAACTTTGTGGACTTTAGCGGAAATTGTTACTGTGGACTTTAGCGGTGTTTTTGTGGACTTTATAGCGGAAATTGTTACTGTGGACTTTAGCGGTGTTTTTGTGGACTTTAGCGGATGTCATTTTGTGGACTTAAGCGGAAAGTTTGGGGACTTTAGCGGAAAGTTTGTGGACTTTAGTGGCGTTGTGACTTTAGCGGAAATTTGTTGTGTACTTTAGCGGTGTTGTGGACTTTAGTCGAATTCTGGACTTTATTGTTCAGACCGGATAATTTTTGTTCATACATTGTGAATTTATTTTATTTTAAAGGTTTAAGACACATATGGTTAAATACGGTGAATTTCTATCTTAAAGATCGTTTAACGTGAACTTTTGCGAACCTTCCAGTCTTTCTCTTTCCGTTGATCAAAGTAAGAAATTCACGGAAATCGCGACTTCACAAGCCATTGACAGCATAATATTGCGCTGCTCTATGCGCAAATACAATAGAGGGATTTGTCTTTAATGTTTCAGCTACATGTAAAATCTATGTAATAATTTTGATTGTAACATAATAGAACAAATTTCCTTTGATCTTTTTATGGATTAATCATACTTATTTTGAGCGTTGTGCAAAGCCATGGTACAACATGAGAGATTGCAAGTTAGACCATAAAGCTGACGTCACATGAAAAAATTCCCATTCAGATGCATTGAACGGGGCGGAGCCTAAACCATGGAATAACATTCAAAATTTAAGTTATTCCATGGCTTATGCTCCACCCACTTCCTACGGATCTCCGCCTCAAAAATTGACTCATAGTTTCACCCAAGAAGAATTTTATTTCAGCTCGACAGAATTCTGAATAAAGAGATTTCTTCTCTACTTCGACTTGCTGTGACACCTTGAATTGCCATACGAGTGCATTTTACTGCATGTTCATTTCAAATTGTCATATTTCTCGACACTCTATTGTTGTATATTTTTTTTACCATTAACAGCAATTCGTTTTTTTCTGTTTTTTTTTTGGCATTAAAAAGCACAGGCTGTACGATTTTAATCGGGAAAATACCAACGAATATAATGAAACGCTGATAATGCAAGTGAGAACAGAACCGTCTAAAAAGAAAAAAAAAGTGACAACATCGGAAACACAAAGAAACAAATACATCACCAAGAGTGCAGCAAAAGACGACGACTGCGCCATACCATAATACGACCTCAAAATGTTTGCTGTCGTATAAAAATGGGAAATTAAAACCATGGGCTATATCATGTGCAGCGTTAGACTAAGCATATTCCGGTTCTTACAAGACACCAAAACTTAATACGGGCTACTGCAAATTTCTTGACATGGCCATTTCGACAATTTATGTCTCATCAGTGCAGATCCAAACATTTTAAGTAAAAAACACAGACATGTATAAAGGCCGACAGAGAATATATAAACTAGAAGATGACATGCTCTCCGAGCAAGGGTAAAATCGAAGTTTGGAGTACGGACGGACAGATGAGGGTAAAACAATATGCCCGCGACTATTCGTTGTGGAAGAAAACCAAAGCAGTTCGGGGCAGAGCAAAATGCACAAATGGTCAAGTAGTTTCAGATAAGAAGATCTTTGAATGTGTTTTCCCATATGGTCCAATGTTAAACTATGATCCCCGCTGGCCGCCATCTTGTTTGAGGTGCGATTCCAAAAAACACCATTTTCAGAGGGGACCACCTAAGGACTATTGTGACCAAGTTTTGTTCCAATTGGCCCAGTAGTTTCAGAGGAGAAGATCTTTGAATGAAAAGTTTACGACGGACGGACGCAAAGTGATGGCAAAAGCTCACCCTGGCTTTAGCCAGGTGAGCTAAAAAGCAAAAAACCAAAGTGAATGTGCGATCATGCACCTCTTTAAATAAATTCCTTCTTGTGTTGACAAGAAGGTCTGCATTTTGGTCTTGACATTATTTCTATATAGACAGATGAAGCAGGATGTCTCAAATTTCACGAAATATGTGCATTAACATTAGGTGTTTACAAGTCTTTTGCTTGTTGAAGGCTTCATGGTGACATTAAGATGAAGAACAACAAAAAACGTTGTTCCGTTGTTAAATTGCTTAATTTCCCTGTATTTATTAAATTATTGTGATCGTCTCAAGAAATGCACATATACTTCATATAATATAATCCCTTCTTTTAACTTATTTGAAAACAATACAAATCTTATTAACTTTAAACGGACTTCTTCAGAGCAAAGCAACTATTTATTTAATAAACTAAACATAAATTGAAATGCAATTTATTGTACATGTACATGTATATTGAATTCTCCAGCCTTTTTACATCTCAATTCAAAACACTTGAAAATGAAAGAGCCGCATCAACCACGGTCAAAATTTCAAACATAATCATGCTTTATCATGTAAATGTTAATTCTAAATAAAACGATAATGGTGAAATAAAAGCATATCTAGCATTTTTTTTTCAAAAAAAAAAACGAAAAAAAAAAAACACTTCTTCAAATTCCGGATGGTAACGGATTCGCGCCTGTAAACATAGATATAGCTTATCTAGCAAATGTTTTCAAAAAAAAAAAACTTCTTCAAATTCTGGACGTTAACAGATTCTCGACTGAAAGCTAAGCGTCTCTAGCAAATATTCCCAAAACTATGCTTATTCAAATGGACGTTAGACGATTCGCGCATTGTAACGAAATTACAAAAAAAAATAATCAAAAATTGAAATTACAGTTATTAAAATTCACTGTTTTTGAATTAGTAATGTCATCTAATATTTTTCGCTCCATTCCAGTTTCCTTTTCCGGGTCGACTTTGGGCCTCTTAGCGGGAATACTGGCTACGACAGCTTCAGTTACGAACGGACCGGATACTTCAGGTTTTGATACGACAGAAACTGTATTTTCAGTAAGCAATTCCGGCGGATTCAGAACGTCTGAAACTTTATGCTCGATCTCGTCAGTTTTAGTTTTATAAGCCCGGACAGCAACTGATCGATGCCCTGTTCTATCCATTATAGCTTGTTCATCTAGTCCAGCTTTGTAAAGAGAGGTCGCGCACGTCCTCTTACCGGAATGATTTGTGTAATTTCCTGAGAGCCCCGCCTTTTCGCACATTTCTCGCATCAACTTCTCAAGTCTATTAACACCGAGGGGCTGTTTGCCATACCTAATCCCATCTCCGCTTAAAGGTTTGCGATAAAAGTATCCATCATTTCCTAAGGCAGCTAGGTAAACCTCAAACATCGTGTGAAGACACCTCGGACCTGAAAATTAGATATGAAATATCAGTTGCAGTTGCAGTAAACATATGTGTTATGGTCTAGTGTTAATTTACGCGATATCTTTCGGCAAAATATCATATACCTAAAATACATACACAATACTTTAAAAAGTTAATATAATTATGCATTTATCTATACATGCGACAAATTCTTATTTTCACCGAAACAAAAGTTGGTAACTGTTTTATTATTTTGAAACGGCTATTTTTAGTGTTCATAAATATGAAATAATTTCACATGTTGCAAAATTTTGCTCATTGCAAGCTGTTTGGAACGTTATATAAACCTCATGGAACGTATTAACCTTTTGGAATGTTATATTAATTAACCTCTTGGAACGTTATATTAACCTCTTAGAATATTAAACTACAGAAATTGCTATGGTTACAGCCAATAACATTTAAAGCATAAAACACTACCGCAATTTGTCCTCCGTGCCGGGATTTTTACACCCCCCCAAAGCAAGTTGTCCCGAAAATTTAATTTTTTTTATTCCGACGCCCACGAATTTCACAAATTTCTAAATTTTACAACACGAATTTCACAAATTTCTAAATTTTACAACGGTTAAATAAATTAAATAAACAAAAAAAATTACCTTCTTTCGTGTAATTTTTAATATCTTTGTTAGACAGATGTAGGTGTGCTAATCCTCCGGAATATGTCTTTGAACTTCTCCCTATGAACCGGATATATTTTCCCTGTCCGTCTTCCCCTAGTACGAACTGTGAACATTCCAAATTTCTATGTTCATCTCTCCCCCGGAGTCCGAAGATCTTGCATGCATAATAGAAAACGGTGTACTGCAGTGATGTGGAGTTTTTTCGTCCGAAAATCCCAGAAGACCATAAAATCTCCTCATCCTCCTCGGATACGGCATCAGCTTTTCTTGGTTTAGTGCCAAGTCCTTTTGTGAGCAATTCTTTCATACGCGCATTAACTACATTTCGCAATTCAGCAAATGTTCCATCTTTCTCGTCGAAAAAGTTAATATGGAATAGTTTGTTATCCTTACAGTGGCGCATCAATCCACAAATAATGTAGTAAATTGACTTGGGTGGATACTCATCTCCGTTCATCTTCCGTGCCTCGATTACAAATCTCTGGAGCCAGTGGTTCATTGTGTGTACGTCCATGAGAATAAGTTCCGGGATTGAGTGTCCATTATTATTTCTTTCAGTTCTCCACGCGTTAAACACTTTTGTCGCCCATTTTGTGTTTTTAACCGTGTTAGCATTTTTGTGTCTGCGACGAGTTTTTCAATTTCTTCATCAGTGACAAATGCCGAAAATCGGTTACTCACTGTATTTGTTGTGTTCTGGACATTATCGTCGAAAATTGAAATGTTGAAATTTCCAAAGTCATTCTCATTAATATCGCCGACACCGTACATATCCATGGTTTGCGAAATAGTCATATCTATCCCACGAATTTCACCACGTTGTGAAACAACGAAGTCATCCAAATCATGCATATAGTTGTCTTCGATTTTAAATGCAGCTTCTGCGATTGAAAAATCATCTTCAATTTCTTGGACCGCCTGTGATAAATGAAAGTCATCTTCTATTTCTCCAGCGATTTTAAAAAGCTGCATATTATCATCGTCCATTGTTAAAAAATCAACGTCGTTGAGTGTTGCCATGATTGAATGGTGCGCAGACTACTGTAGGCGCGAAAGCGGCCGGAACGTTTATATATGCCCACAAAAGCGCGTGCTGATCACACGACTTTAAGACGTGATTTGATTGGACAAACGTTTTATTCTATTTTTATTTGATCTGTCACTCAATCTCTGTCAATCTTTTTATAATGTTACAAAACATATATACCACGCCTTACTCATTAACATATTTAAACTTAACTCGCCTTACAGGCTCGTAAGTTTAAATATGTTAACTCGTAAGAAACGTGGTATATATAATACATGGCATTCGTGTATGTTTATTTCTAGATTGGCCTGAATTAAGGGGTTTATCGAAATGCAAATTGGAAATATAAAACACTGCATCACAAAATATAGTATTTTGACATGTACCCGTTGAAATGATTGACAGTCGGAAATGAAGACCAGAAAGAAATTTCAGAGTCGGGCTACCGAAAGGACTGTATATCCGAACTGGTTATTTTCCATTTTTCCCCAAAATTCCCCAAATCAGATCTCCAAAATCGGTGATGACAAACTACACTGTTTGTTGATCATTCATGTTATAAAGTATATTGATTGATTTTACTCGAAATAATTAAAAGCGACACACAAATTCGAGTCTCTTTATTTAGTAGAACAAATATCATTATCTATAAAAATAGAATAGCAAAGAAACTTCTGGGATTTTAAACACTGATCGTCGTATGATACAGGCTTTCAACTGGCCCTTATTTTCCTAATTTTCCTCCTTTTTTTGAACACCCCTTATTTTCCTAATTTTTGAGTTCTAATCCTAAAATTGCCCTACGTTTTTGTCAACCTTTTTGCAAACATGATATATTATTCCTTTCTTATATAAACAAACAACAAACGGAAAACAATAACATACCAATCAATTAATCAAAACAACCCAACTGACAAAACGCCTTACAAAAATAACATAAAAGAGTACAAAACACAAACATGAACACAACAGAGGGTCAGGATAGTCTGATTTGATACAGACACTGAATAGTGGTGAGGGTAAACCTACTAAACGAAAAAATCTGAAATAACACTTCCATAAAGGGTTTAATGCTATCTCGTCATAATTCGTGAGAGGCCAGTATGAATTTAAAGTCTTCAAGCCAATGGAAGAAAGAGCAATTTTTACAGCATTGCATATAACTTCATATAACCAATATATATATAATATGTTTTTTGTAGTAAAATGTCATTAATGATCTATATTATTGTAACCCATAGTAGTTTTAGTGATTGCAGATACTGAAAAAGATCTACTGGAGATTGGTTTATTTAGTCATGAATGCATACAGTCAGCATTTACTTGATGTGTTGATGACTATGACCCTGCTATCTCTGGTAAAGATCTATTTATTGCATTGGTAATTATAAGTTTTGTAGGTAAGTTATGTTTTTTTACCCCAATTATTTGGAAAAATTCCCAATAAAGCCCTACAAATTCCTTTATATTTCATAAAATATCTCCCTAAAATTGCCCTAATTTTTCATAAAAAGTGAGCTGAAAGCCTGTCACATGTTACAGAAATCATTATTCGGAAGGACATTAAACAATAATTGATATCTGTCCTTTTTGGGTCACCTTTATCAATGACACTTTACACTTTAATGGAGTTTTCTCCATTGGACCCCTTGCTAACCATGTTTCACAATTGAAAAAGCCCTACATGTACAGACAAAATTGCAAAATGGCGTCTGATAAAGTTAACATAAAAAACAGCTCTTAATTTACTCGTGTTACTGAGTTACTTACATTGTTGTAGTTAACGCGATTTGAAATTTTTTATTCAAAGTGCGTCAAAATAAGGGACAAACTTAACGCGATTTTAAAACTTTTTTCAAAGTGTGTCAACAATTGGGACCAACTTAACATGTGTTGAAAAAAAAATTCAAAGTACGTCAAAAATTGGGACCCAATTAATGCGATTTAAATAAAAAAAAATCAAATTCGTCAATAACTGTGACTAATTCATAACGCGGTTTGAAAAACTTTAGCACAAAAATAGGGGAGGGGTAGTAAAACTTGGCAGCAATGTTATTGTCTTTAGGTGATCGTCTTTCAGAATTTTATCCGATCATCCAGACCTGACACCAAAATATCCCGCAACAGCCAAATGGGATTTAACTTGGGGCTCTATAGGAAAGTTTACTTAAAGATCGTCTTCTATAGTACCGCCATGGAAATTAGAACCAAGTTGTGTATTGTGGTTGGCAAATAAGTGCTTCCTCTTTCTTGTTTATTTTATCAGCATACCTGCAGTGTTTTGAATTCCAATTGTTCTAATTTAAAATCCATAATAAATATCTGTTTTCTGTGTCTTCACACCATATAAGAAATGTAAAGAAAGGTTATATAATCATTTCAGATGCCAAAAATACAGAACAATATGTTTTGATCTTCCGGGCCAGAATCCAAATTTCAAAAGCTAAAAATGTGCATCAACACATTATCTTGATACTAAGCTAAAAGCTGTAGCTTGAGTTCAAGTCACGGAAGACCATTTCTGACCCCTTCTTTGAATCCATAGATAAAAATCCAAAACCTATTGAGCATCCACAGATTACATGTATCTACAATTATTCTGTAACAAAATTGAAACCCTGAACTAAATAAATGTTCTGTGAGTAATAGAGGCATTAATCCTTTTGGACAGCTTGTACGGACACACAAGGAAATTATAAATTTGTTTCCATAACAAAGATTATGTTGAATAGTTTGAATCAATCCTTTTGGGTCCAATATTTGGACATCTACCGGAGCAAGATTAAAAGTATCTTATTCTACAATTTTAAATAAAATTAAAACAGCCGTCCAAAAACATATTAGAAGAGTTCAACTCAAACGTATAATAGATGGAGTATACTGGAAAAATAAAAATTCTGAATTTGATACTATAAAACACTAAAACCCTAAACTTGTAAAAGAAATGTTGAAATATTTCAAGTTAAACCGATATTCGGAGGTATTTATTATTTTGAGCTCACTGTTTGGGGTCCCTGGAGCAAAATCAATTTCTGATAGCTTAATTGCGGACTTATATACAATATACAACAATTCAATTGCATCAATTGGAATCGCTAAATATACCAATCCGTAAAACATGAAGTATCCGTACAATTTATCTAAATCATATATGCCCTAATATTATAAGCCGCTAATTCTAAAGAAGAAATTTCGTCAAAAGGAAGCTGTTGTGTTTCTTTTTCTTTTAAATTTTTGGATAAAGATTCGGAAGCATACTTTACGCTTGCAATCATTTTTCACAAAATGGGAGCTGATTAGGCCTTGTTTAGCCTGCAACTCGGTGTTTAATCCCTTTCAAAATGTCATTACGCGAAGTGAAAAAAAAATTGATGCATACTGTTAACGTATTTGAAAAAGTATTTGAGGTGGTCCAAATTTTTGACGCAGTTTGAAAAAAAAATTTCAAAGCGGGTTAAGCTTGACCGAAATGTGACGCACTTTGAAAAATTTCTTCAAAGTGGGTATTTGTTTTCATAGTGGGTTGTTACACAAAATTTCGCAATGAAAACAAAATTTACAATTACCTTTTCATTACGATTTTTGAAAACCAAATTGTTTAAGAAGATTTTTAAAATATTCTTTTTCCATATTGCTATAGATTATGTTTTTGTTGAAGTAAAGTATACAAGAATGAGTAAAAATTAAAACTTGCTCACCCATCTCTAAACAAACAAATGGTACAAAAGATAAACTTCCCGCCTTAACATATCGTATGTGCGGAAAGGTCGACTGTTAACTACTAACCAGGACCCCTAGCTTGATGCGTGATGCAAATTTAGTGAGCCTGCCTGAAAAACAGGTTTTCACTTAATTAGCTGAAGTGGCAACATGATACAAAGTCCTTAACCAGCGGGCACGGACCTATGTTAATCATAATATAATCACACTGTCTAAACTTTTGTATAGTCTTACAATTGTTTTTAACTTAATAACATAATAATTAACAAAATGTGTCCATTTCAGCCACAGAATATGAATCTAAATGATTATTATATAGTCCCCCCACCCGAATCAAAATTACCCAGATATGTTGCAAATCAAATCGGTAACTTGAATAATTCCATCAAAAATCCTGTAATGATAACAATTAATGAACGTGACCATCTTAACATTGTGACGTTCGTTATTGTTATAATATTTAAAATAGAAAAAAAAATGTCAGGAGGAATCCTTTAAATACACCCCGATTTATTCAGGCATAGCACCGGAAACGGATTCACCGTCGTCAGAATTATCATTTACTTCCATCCAAACGATACATTTCTCTACAGAATTATGCTTAGCAGTCTCTTCAATAGCGAAATCGTCTTCCGTTTTCTCGTTTTCATCACAGGCGTTCACAATTTCAATTGTCTCCATTGCTGACTGAACTGGACCACCACCTAGAGATCGTTTTCGTAGCTTCATTTCGTTAAAATTTGGGTCCGTTATATCTCGTTCCAAACGCAGAGATGACTTTCGTAACGAATCAACGTATGACACATGGTTTTTATTGCGTGGTTCATTTGGCCTTGTATTAATAGTCTTTGATTTTGACATTCGCCTTTCTCTGTTGTTGTTTATTTTTCTGTCACTATTGTCCGACTCAGTCATGAGTATTTTAGATTCTTCCCGTAATTGTTGAATAACTAGTTTTGCTTCGTCTGATAGTCCTTCGGAGAACTTATTTTGTGGTCTTCTTTCGAGAACCCTTCGCATTTCCCATAAGGTGTCACTGTTCAGCTGGAACCCATTCAAAATTTTTTCTCTATTGTTCTCCATATCTTGTAAGATCCTTTCATTTCTGTAAAATATAGAAAATGATGATAACGGGAATCGAAACTGCAGAATATAATACAGTATACAGATTCAAGACTTTCTGCAACTGATTATGAACAGTTATATAAATTTTGAAATACTCATGTGGTGGTGACATGTTAGTTAAACCTAAAATACGAAGGAAAAAAGAGACATATGAACATACATTTTATCCTGGTGTTTAAATATATCTAGATAACTTATTCGTGACTGTTCAATACTCTATTTCTCACCTATACTTTTGCAACTGACATAACTTTATAACGATTATGTAACATTCCAGATTACAAATTAGGTATGTCCTGAAATTCAAAACTTGTAGACAGCAATTACTTATCCTTATTTTATATAAAAAAAAAGCTTAAAAGTGTAACAAAAATGTTAACAACACTAATCTATTTTTAGCGGTCTTAAAGGATCGACTGGTGTGGCCTTATGATCTTTTTTAGTTGGCACATAATCATATTGTCATTATACAATTGTGGGAGTGAATAACAAATGTCCTGGAGATCAGAAATTAAAATTAAGTCATCTAAGTTCGAAAAGCATTAAATTATACTCACATTCAAAAACGGTTGGTAACTGTCTTTTTTCCGAAACTTAATAACTTTTAATAAGACTAAAACTGTCTTTTCGTTCTATCTCATGTTAGATACTAGTAAACCAAAAACCTCTATTAAATGATATTCACTCTTATCAATTCAAAATTTAAAACTAATCGGAAAACAGTAAAAATATATAATAAAAAACATTCTTAGAAAAGTATCATGCCGGTGTTGTTTACATTCAAATGAATGTAGAATGATTTATGGCCACAAGATAGTTGATCATATATAAAAATTGTATTTACTAATCCATAGAAGCATAATAAAAGTTGCTGGAAAGGGAGCAGACCCATAGGTACAAAGATAGGACATGTACACCAATATGATTTTATATATATATCTTACGTGAGAGACGAAGAAAATTTTTTAACATACTTTTTAATCAACGTGTGGTAGAAACTTTCATTCAATGCATAAACATGAAGTATTTTTATCTTTTAAATACTTATGATTAATTTGAAAACATATAAAAATGTGTATGTTACAGTTTTACAAGACGATAAAATTTTTCTTGTTGAAAAAAATACAAAAGAGCAAAAAGTAGTCTTAGTGAGTCAAAGCAAACAAATAATACTGTGTTGTTATGCCAACACAAAAGTCCCCAAAACGCGGATATTTTGAAAATTCCGAAACCTTTATGCAGAACTAGGCATGGCAACCTATTTTAGTACCAAGTTTCATTAAGTTCGCTTGAACGATTTTTGAGATCCGTTTTGGACAAGTTCATGGCTCAGAAGAAAGGAAAAGAAACGGAGCAATAAACAATAAGTCACCCAAACATTGTTTTGGAGACTTAACAAGATATATAGGTAAGAGAATAATATCATAGAAAACCAAACAGAATTGTAATAAGCACCAACACTAACGCAGTAGCAATTTGAACTGTTGGAGGAGGAAACCTTCATGTTCAAGAACGTCACGACACGTCCCATGAAAATCTATCAGATCATTCACAACAAAATCCGGAATATAATGTGCAGGTGTACATACATGTATGCATCTACATAAGCACCTGGAAATAAAAGGAAAATGATAGGAAAATCACCTTCTCTGCATGTTGTTTGCTCATTTTCAGGAAATATTTTAAATTTTGGCACAAATATTATCACACTTCTATTCTATTTCAAAAAAGCAATTTCAGTTTTTAGCTCACCTGGCCTAAAATGCCATGTGAGCTTTTCAAATCACTTGGCGTCCGTCGTCCGTCCGTCGTCCGTCAACATTTCACTTAAAGATTTTCTCCTCTGAAACCACTGTGCCAATTTGAAGAAAACCTGGCAGCAATGGTCCTTAGGTGGTCCTCTTTCAGAATTATGTCCGATGACCCGGTTCATGATCCAAGATGACCGCCATAGCCGAACTTAGTTTAACATAGGACCCTATGGGAGAATCACTAATATTTCTTCTTGTTCGAAACCACCGAGTCAATTTGAACCAAACGTAGCAGCAATGGTCCTTAGGTAGTCCTCTTTCAGAATTGTGTCCGAAGACCTGGTTCTTGATCCAAGATGGCCGCCATAGCCGAACTTAGTTTATCATAGGATCCTATGGGAAAATCACTAAAATTTCTTCTTGTCTAAAACCACCGAGCCAATTTGAACCAAACTTGGCAGCAATGGTCCTAAGGTGGTACTCTTTCAGAATTGTGTCCAAATACCCAGTCCGCGATCCAAGATGGCCACCATAGCTGAACTTAGTTTAATAAAGAACCCTATTGAAAAATCACTAAAAAATTTTCTTGTCCTTAACCACTGAGCCAATTTGAACTAAACTTGGCAGCAATGGTCCTTAGATTGTCCTCTTTAACAATTGTGTGTCAAATGACTCGGTCGGCAATCCAACATGGCCGCCATAGCCAAACTTGGTTTAACATAGGAGTCCTATGAGAACCACTGAGCCAATTTGAACCAACATAGCAGCATTAGTTGTCTCTCAGATTTTTTTAGCTCACCCGACCCAAAGGGTCAAGTGAGCTATTCTTATCACTTGGCGTCCGCCGTCGTCCGTTAACTTTTACAAAAATTTTCTTCTCTGAAAATATTAGGTCAAATATAACCAAACTTGGCCACAAGCATCATTAGGGTATATACTTTTAAAAAAATGTCCGATGACCCCGCCTGCCAACCAACATGGCCGACATGGCTAAAAATAGAATATAGGGGTAAACTGCAGTTTTTGTCTTATATCTCAAAAACTGAAGCATTTAGAGCAAAAGTGACCTGGGTAAAAATGTTCATCAGGTCAAGATCTACATGCCATAAATTTACAGACGAATCGGTCAACCCATTGTTGGGTTATTGCCCCTGAATTGTTAATTTTAAGGAAATTTGGCAGTTTTAGGTTATCGTGAATATTTTTAATAGTTTTTGCCCTTTAAAGACGGCACTTGGCGTAAATTTTCCTTTAAAGATCTTCTACTCTGAAACAACAGGGCCATTTGGGACCAAACTTTAGTGGAATGGTCCTTGGGTAGCCCCCTTCCAAAACTATGTCCAGCCTCTCCGACGTCCAACCGACATGGCTGTTGTAACTAAAAAATAGAAAAAAGGGGGGGGTGAATTTTAAAAATATTCTATGAAACTACAGAGCTAATTAGAACCAAACTTGGCAGTAATGGTCCTTAGGAGGTTCTCTTTCAGTAATATGTCCGATGACCCGCAGTGGCCGCCACAGCCAAACTTAGTTTAACATAGGACCCTATAGGAAAATTCATTAAACATCTTCTTGTCTTAAACAACTAAGCAAATTAGAAACTAGAGTTGGTAGCAATGGTCCTTCCAAATCTTCTTATCTGAAACCACTTAGCCAGTTGGAACAAGGTTCTCTTTTAGAGATGTGTCCATTGACCTGGACTGTAAAACAAGATGGTTGCCACAGCCGAACTTAGTTTAACAAAGAACCCTATAGCAAAACCAGCCAAATTGACTGCAACACTTAAATGTTTAGTCTTGTTCAAGGTTAAAATTCAATCCAGGTGAGCTGTACAGGCTCTTGAGAGCCTCTTGTTCATATATTTCTTTACGAACTTCTATATTTTTTCAGATAGTTTTTAATATATGATGAAAGTATTGTGCATACAGATAGGCCTTTTACGTACGATTAGTTTCTTAATAATGTCAAAATAATTTATATAGATCGAGTAAACAAATTTAAAATAGATTAAGGTCATTTTATTTCATTTGTAAGGATGAAAGGAATACAAATAAGATTTGGGGTGTAGTTATATACCGCAAAGCAATTAAATTTATAAGTACATGAATTATAGAATACTATCATGATGCGTTATTACATTGAAATAAAATTAATTTGAAAATTGCATATTAATATAAAAAACCAAGATTTAGGCATTTATATTTTCCAACTTACAAATAATTTATTAAATTAATATTATTTTTCCACTCTGTGTCATTCATTTATGAAACAATTTTTATATGATACAAAATTTCATTCGCTGAATAGGAAAATTAAATTGAAAGGAATCCCTCTCCTCAAAAACAGTCCGAAAAGATAAAACTTCAAAAAATTGTTTTTACAACCAGGATTCCTCTAAAGTTCTGTCTATATGAAAGGATCATTTGTTTTTATGAAAACATGTTTTTTAATTTCACTTTTAAAAAGATTGAACACATTTAATGAATCTCTCTTATGATTTGAAATATAGTAAGCTTTGAATATTGAAAACAGTATAATTGTTAACACAAAGTTTAGACCATAGTAATTCTTATCGTTGATTTTATATCCAAATACTAGATTTTTCAAATTTACAATGTTGTTTTTAATTTTAAGTTTATTTAAAAGTTCTTTTATTTCACGCCAAAAGCTTTCATAATATTTGCAGTCTATGAAAAAATGTGTATAGTCTTCCTCTTGTTGACAAATATTACACAGAGGTGAATCTGTTATTTTCCAGGAGAACAATAGTTTTTTACAAGGGAGTATAAAGTGTAGTAACTTCCACCTAAGCATTTTAAGTTTATTGTCATTGAGATAATTAAAAATGAAACATAAGATATCTTTGATTATAAATGTGAAATTTTCTATTTCTAATTTATTTTTCCACTTCAAAAATCCAATCGGTAATTCTTGATTTTTGCTTACTAAAGTTATATATAAATCTTTCACATTTAAAGTTGATATATCAACCTTTAACTTTTTTTTATTTTCAAAAGTAGTTTTTTGAGTTGTATTGACTTTTGTTTTTATAGATTCTTCTGATTGTAGCAAAGTTTTCCAACTTTGGGGTATTGCTTTTAGCAATTTAGAGTATTCAGAGAACCAGTTTAGTTTTATTGTAAGTTTTCTCAAAATAAATTCTTGTGAGATCTTTCCATCATTGTCTATTATGTCATTTATAAAAATAATTTTGTCTTTTATCCAACTATTAAACAATAAACACTTATTTTCAAACTTAATGTATTTATTCCCCCATATTGTTTGTTGTCTTATTTCTCGAATTGTGTTAGGACTTTTAGTGAAAGTATTTTTTTTCCATATTTCTAGGACATCATAATAAAATTCTGGTAAATTATTTTTAACATTTGGCATTGAAGCGAAACTATCAAAATTCATGTTAAATATTAGAAAATTTTGCTCAAATAGAGTTTTACAAATAGAATTAACTTGACAATGCTTAATACATTGTCTTATGAAACATCATTTCTCTATCACTTAAGCAAAATAGCTAATAGATGTCCACATGGGTTGACGTGTTAATTTTGTAAACAAGACAGTCGGTCAAAATATAGAACGATTATAAATACAAAACAATATAGAAATGCCTAAAATAATTTCCGTAATTAAATCCAAAGATGCATTACTCATGTTAACTATAATCCCAATAGGTAAATTATATAGATTGTTTTTTTTTTACATTTGTGTAAATATATCAAAACATAATACATGTAATAATATTCTTTTATTTAATTACATATCGTATCTCTGGCGATATTCTTTTATATATTTCACAGAGATATCCGGTAGGAAGCTGGACTACCGTGATAAGATTGTTAACAGCTGAATATGTGCAATAAAGATATTTTGTTCTGAAAAAAAAAAAAAAAAAGTTCTGTCTATAACCCTGGGACGTCAGGGCATCATCCTCGCGACTCAGGGGGAATAGATGTGTCTCAAAAGTTCCAAGCGGAGCAAAAGACTCCTAACTTTTGATCAAGCCATAAATGTATGTAAAACTGGGATTTTAAAGTTTGTCAGTGTGTATTTGAAAACTTAAACTTTTTCTCTGATGTTACATAATTATGGATTAAATAAACGTAACATCTCTTTAAGTTAATTATTAAGATCTTAGATACACGTACTTTCAAGTTTTAGAACATGGTTCAGCTTATATCCAGATATATTTCTGCCTTCTATGCTTTCTTCTATTCTATACGGATGGTTTAGAATCAATATTGTATCTGTATGTGGACTAATATATGTTAAACCGTAATGTTTGTATATATGAATAAGCAAACAAGTTTTGCTTGGCCGAAAATCAATGTAAAACTTGTTATTTTTTATACGTGTAAATCACTTGCTTTAGAGGAATCTCGGATTAGCATTACATATAGCCTGTGAATAATCTCACAAGATATCTCCAGTTTTGGTAGCATTCAGTGAAATCTGTACGGTGATAGAATTGCTAGCACAATTATAAGTATACGCCTTTCTACATAAAGGCAAAAAATACCGGAGCAAAAAATAAACAGGAAGTAGTTCAAAAGCCATAACTTTAACGAACAGCAACAGAGCGAACCAAAGGCATTACCAGAAGAATATAAAAAAAAACTGAAAAACTAAATAGAATTAAATTAAATAAGACACCACACAAAAAAAAACTTTACGTCATGGAAAATGGAAATGACACCGGGTGCTCCGGAAGGGTAAATAAAAAGATTTACGACAGCCATCAAATTGAAAATGGCAAAATTTTGATGTAATGTCAAGTCCGGTGACTGAATAGTCATGAAGTCTAACTGATTATTATAGTCTTCGTCAGTCGACGTTTTCTATCAGAGAAACCACATTTAAGATAAGGTCACATTGATCTGTCTTACATGTATATATCTCCGATCGAAAATTATTGTACCTTACAAAACATGATCCTTTACTCTTGCCTGTTATATTGCCTAATGATCTGTATATCGAATACTAGTTATGTCTTTAAGATTTTTTATTGATTTTCGGGAGCTAACATTTATTTAGATGCTTGCCCTATACCAGACATGTAATGAAAGCCACGCAATAGCCTGAAATATATTTAAATGTTGTCTAATGGATACACGTCCCATATTCTTTTATTTATATATATATATCACAATGTTTTATATTCACCCTCCATTACAGTTGCGGCAGCAGAGTATTCCTTTCGCTCAGTTGGTTAAGCGGTAGCCTTCTGCGCGAAAGATCCCTCGTTCGAGCCTAAGTGGTGGCTGGAATCGTAATGTGCTATAAATTACCCTAAAGCCCAATTAAAAAGAAAGATAGGTGGCAAATGGGTTGAAGTTGGTATATGACCATAGTAAGACGCTTACTTTTGGATTGGGGGGGGGGGGGGGGGGGGGGGCGCTACCCTTGTTTACGATTAAAGTGAAAGAACCGTTTATAATCAAACTTATTTGCGATAATGTAATATATCTTAGCTCAGTTGGAGAGCTGTGGACTGCCATGCTAAAGGGATCCGTGTTCGCGTCCGTAATGCCTATACAATTATTTGATATTGTTTTACTTACCATAATAACTATGTTGCTGTACGTCATGCACACTGAGAAACATGCATGATATACATTTACTCTATCCGGGTAACGTTATTTAATTATATGTAGTACAAGGAGACGACGTCAGTTATAAACGACATCAAAAGTCAATTTAAATACTAGAATAATTATAAAAGAACGAAATACTAGATTATTTTCAATGATATCTTGTTTCAAAGTTTTCTATTTTTGTTTTAATTTTTTCCTTTAATCTATCCGGGTAACATTTTATTACTTGCAAGGGTGGAAATGTTATGTATACTACGCAAGCTGAAACTTTAAAATGAATAATAAATCTATATAAACCAACAGAGATATGCATGTCAAGTTCATATTTCCTAAAAGAATACCATTTATCGCGTGATTCGTCTTTACGTAATAATGATGACTAAAATTACGATCGTTAAATTACCGTTTACATTCAATTCCCCAAATTTCATGCAATTAAATCGACGGAAATATTTTAGTTCTTTTTAAGCTGGATATTTCTATGAGACCAATTCTGCATTACGACGTCCTTAGTAAAGGATAAGTACAATAAGCCGTTGTTAATATCAACACTAGACATTTTGTCATTGTAATTGCAGTTTACTTTTTTCATGTTCTCGTGTCTCTGCTTTTTACTGGACTGTGGTCTGCTGATTTCACCTTCCATTAACGGCTTCGATATTTTTTCCTTGTTATTCCCAACATTCATCCCCCAATCAAATAAAAACATGAAAAAGTGGAAAAGAAAAAAGATCGAAAAAACAGTAGAAGAAAAAAATATATATTTTCATTAAAAAATATTTAATACTTACATCGGTCAATACGAGCACATATTCCCAAGTTCAACATTGAAAAATGTTCTCTATTAATTTTTCACATAATCGAACAAGCAATTGTCATCGGTTTGTAAGCATCCCAATTTACATACATAATAAAAGAGACATCGCGCGATAAAGATATTTGAATTAATGATGTTTAACGAATAAAGAACATCCCGCAATCAGCTGAATACAATTACGTAGTACTTTAAAGGCCCCCTTTCGAAGAACTGTTTTCATACGCTTTTTCAATTAAGTTTATCTTCCACAAGTTAAAATTTAAATGAATTTTGAATTCATTTGGCGAAGATCAATACACCCTCTATGTTTATTTCAATTAGAAATATATAGAAGTGCTTTACAAGAGAAACTCATGTTTAAAACATGATCTTAATGTAAAATATAACATAATACCATCTATACAAGGAGTTGGTCTGTATTCATAACAACGCAGCTATTGAAACAGTTGATTTTGATACGTAGAATTTTTTTTATATTAAAACCGGTTAAAAAGTACTGATCAATTTCGCACAAGAGTTCATGTCTACTTGAATTTTTTGACAGTTGAAAAATCACCAAGCAATCCCAAGTAGTCACAGGAAAAGTCATATGCGTTAACCTACTGTCAGCTTTGAGGTCTCCCCAAATTTACCATAAATAGCGAATAAAATACCCCTAAGGTCGTTGACTTATACATTTATACATGTTTCTACATTACGAAGAAAAATGGGTGTATGATTAATGCATTAAGAAAATGACTCGTCTAATATGTATTGAAATACTACAAAATGTTTTACTGTTGTTCTTCAACTGTGATGTTTGTATTTCACTTTTTTCTCGCTCTTATTTGACTAGGTGTAAGTAAACTGTTTCTGTCTTTTAAAAAAAGGTTATTGAGTAAAATGTCATTAAGTTTTCTTGATAATCAAAACAGATATATTGATCTGTCCATTAATGATATAATTTACATAGATTTGTGTCAAAATACGGTTAATAAAGTGAAATTCTATGGTGTTAAAAGAAACAACATTACATTGCAAATCCGGAAATTAGAATTTAATCTTGACTTGAACGGAAAAGTTCGTCCCTGGAAACTTCCTGATTAATTTCACATTATGCATGTTATACCAGATAGTGTGCATTCAAACGAATATTTGTTTGCTTCAATTAATAATGTACTGATCAACCCCTGTATGTGTCGAATGGGAGACCTTACATTGTCGGGGTTTATCGGTTATTGATTAAAGTCGGCGACACTAGGGGTTCATTCCATCAACTTTTTGATTCATCGTTGAAGACCTTACAGTTATACTAAAGATTAAGGACAGGAGAAAGAGCTGTTTACTGGCTCTTTGTGTAGGTATACATGTACACTTCATTATCTAGGGAAAATACAAACCATTTTGAATGATCGACAACATGCATATGCTTCAAAACCAGAAAACAAAGGTTGAAAATGGCATAAGTGTTGCTTTAAAAGATACTTTTTCTTGAACAATAAATACACACTGCACCACTGTCATTTGTTAAATACGTTTATTTTCCCTAATTTATTTATTCCTTTGCTTTATCTATGATTTGTTTAAGCGACTCGTGAATTTGAAGTATTCTACATACTTACCACATATCATGTGTCTGACACTGTAATAAAGATACGTGCAAAACTTAGCGGTAATCCATCAATTAACTGCTTTTTAAATCCATATCCAATTATAATCCAATTTTTTCGGAACAACGAATATTTTTCGTAGCAGTTTTTGACAATGAATAAAAATTCAATATTTAAACATTTTTAGAATAGTTTGAAATGCGATCTTCACATGATTTATGGCATTATAAATACATTGAGCAATGAAATATATCAATAACGTGATTGAAAGACGTTTAAAAAGTTTATTGTTGTGTTAAAAGTTCGCTTGTATATCAGCTGTGCAGTCATTGTGTAATATCATGATATATAAAGTTAGGGGTGCACGAAAAGGAAATTAAAGTTTAATTTTTGCAACTTGGTCCAAAGTAGTCCCTTTAATCGCCTTTACTATTATCAATGGCGTTCGTCTCCAAGTCGGGAAAATCAAGCAAATTTGACTTGCTTCTCAAATCAAATTAAATTTTGAAAAGTTTCTTTTAAATTTCCCCACCTTCACTTACATTTGTAAAAAACTGCACTTATATTACCTTAAATATTTGTCACTTAAGGTGACATAATACTGATAAGATGAATATTACATCACCTACAGCAATGCTGTGCAGACCATTTAATGTTTTTAAAATAAAAATTGGAACATGTCACGACCTTTAAAGTGCCAGTATCTGTCAAAGTCTCCCTAAAACTGCCGTTTTGAAAATCACAGCTGTTTCCATTCAGTTTACATTTTAATCTACTAAGGAAGGAAAACAAACTTTATTTTTTTTTAATTTTTAATTTTTTTTATTATTTTGTTTTATTTTATTTAATTTGATTAGATTATATTTTATTTTATTTTTTGTGCCGTTATGTTCTTTTTTGTACATATTTTGATGGACTGTCTCATTTACACGTATGTATATTTTTTTCTATTTATATTTTGAAAATAAAAATCGGAAATATTAATAATAAATTTACAGATTAATGAAAAATTCACAATATTATTTATCAGAAAAATAATACGAGAAATAAGTATTAAAGAATTAAAAAAAAATGTGAAACTGTAATTTAATTACTTGAGAAATCAAGAATGAAACATGTAGAAAAAATACATGTACGTGTTTCAACAGTTTTATTTTTCCGCAAGAAATCAAATTACTATCTCTTATTCTGTCATTGTCTGTTTTGTGTAATAATGCATACGTTAAAACAGCTTGATTTTCATGTGAAATTCGACGCTTCATAAGCAATATCAAAAATATTCCGCATTCCATTTATATTAAAACATTTTTCTCCATTATAGATAGTAAATTTGGTTTCTTAAATAAATTTAATTGAATGCAGAATAACAGGTAATTTATTTTAGATAATGCAGTTCGTATCAAATGCTATTTCAACACAGAATCTTTTCAAGTTTAGTTATTACATATACGTGTTATACAAGACCTGCCAATACATGAATATTTTATTATCTTACAACCGTCCTTTTAAACTCTTCCAACATTTGTGAATATCTGTTGAAATCGTGGGAGAGGTAGGCTATTTGATTTTTGTTACGTAATTATCTTTTTTATTACTTAAGGGAGCAACCATTTGATTTTAATGGGGGGAGGGGTAGAATCAAATGTTTGACCCTGCCTATTTTTGGAGTTATGTCGCCTTGTCCATAAAAAAATCAAATATGCACGAAAAATCACAAAATTAGCAATGTTCAGATGAATTTAAAAACGCCTCGACTTCGATGGGCTCAATATATCTTGTTAAAATTTGAAACATACTTTGTTAAGATAAGTATCTTTTAATGGCCAACTGCTAATCAATGCTAATCAATGTTAAACATAAAGCGTCAACTCCTATTTTGTGTTTTAATTTAACGAAGTTTACCCTTGACTTAATGAAAAACGTCAAGTAAAAAGCCTACGTGTATACAGTAAATTACTAACATGACCAAGGTGCAGTTTCTAACTAATTCTCCAAGAGTTATCGTTCTTTTTACGAAACGTGAATGGCAGTTATAATAATTGAATAAATTCCTCCCGAGTTTTTCTGAAAGAAGGCGCTTTCAGATTTCCTAAAGTAATTTTCCCAGGTGTTTCTTTACCCACGTTATACGAAACTGAATATGTTATACTAATTTAAAAAAGAAATATTCCGAAACGGCGATTCCACGCGACTATCCGCTTCACGATTCATTTTTAACTAAAACTATATTAAACATATATATGTGTTAGAAGTTAGGTAGCAGTTTGGTACATGTTGTATATTTAGTTCGAATAAGAGTTCGGGTATATTGGCGTTGCGGTCTTCCGTCTGTCCGTCCGTTCGTTACACTTTCTTGTGACGCAAACTCCTTTTCAATTTTTACCAATTGTTTTGTGCCATATTGTTGCTTACTAATTGTAGAAGCGTAATAAGGTTTGGAATTCCAAATTTTTAAAAGAGAGTCTGTGAGGGACCAAAAAGGGCCAAATAATACAAAGAGCCTTGTGACGCGAACTCCTCTTTCATTTTTGAATTTAAACAATTTTTATTGTTGCCATATTGTTGCTCACCAACTGTACATGCGCAATAAGTTTTTGGAATTCCAATTTTATTAAAAGGGGGGTGGGAGTGACCAAAAAAGGCCGAAACAGAAAAAAAAGCATAAGTACTAAAATAACTGTGTCATACTAGTATTGTTGTTTCTAACTGCAGATGCGCAAAAGATTTTGGAATTCCAAATTTCCAAATGGGCCCTGGGAGGAACCAAAAAGGGCCAAAATAGACAAAGAGCCTTGTGACACGAACTCCTATTTCATTTTCGAATTTAAATCAATTTTATTGTTGCCATATTGTTGTTTACCAACTGTAGATGCGCAATAAGGTTTTGGAATTCCATTTTTTTAAAGGGGGTGGGAGGGACCAAAAAGGGCCGAAACAGAAAAAGACCATAATTACTAAATTTGTATCTAAAGAAAAGAAATTGAAGAAATTTGTGAATTTCAGTTTAAGTTTCAAATAGTTAAATTATAGTAAATGTGGGTTGTGATATATTTGTGAAAAGTTTATTTGTTACAGATGCAAACTGTATTGCTAAGTATGTTTTTAATTTGCATTTTGAGGATTTAAAGGGCAAAAAAGGGAAAAGAGGCCAAAAAGTTAGATTGCAGTAAATGTGGGTTGTGATATATCTCTGCAAAGGTTATTTGTTACAGATGCAAACTGTAATGCAATGGAAACTGAAAATGTTAAGAATGTTTGTTTACAAATAAATGTGGGGTGCGGGTATAGCTGTCGTTCCGACAGCCCCTACCTCTAGTTCTTTGCTGTGATGGTAAAATTAATCTCCAAATTGGTATCTATAGACCGACCACCCTGGTCTCCCTAAAAACAAAGAAAATGTTTATGTACAAGTCTTATGAAATTGTTTGACTGTAAGTATACGTACCAAATATAATTTCACAGTTTTAATATTTAAATAAACGGTTCGGTTTCAAGTTCAAGATTAAAAAATAGTTTAAACTTTGAAAATGAAGGGTTGAAATTCGCAATAGGAAGCCAAATAAATCTGTGTTTTATACAAAATAAAGTAAGCAGTATTTTCAACGTGCCCTCTAATGTAATTAAAGGTCAAAAATAATAAATTATTAAACTGTTTCTTAGTTGACCTTAAAATCAGTTTAGTGTTGCACTGCATATTTTCGTTACCTGGTCAACATGACCTTGTGGTTCGTTATTAAACTTTTGAACTAGTTAGACATTTGAAAAAGATAAATCTAATATAATTCAAGTTATCAGCGATACATGTGAAAAGTTCTTGCAGACACGTGTGTATACACTAACTTAGAATTTTTGGAATTTTTGTAAAATATTGGGCGGGGGTAAGCGTAGATACAAAATAGAAAAGACGATTATTTTTCAAAACTATATTCTTGACCATAAAAAAACTAACACCGAGATTTTATCAGCATCAACTTTCCCTGTTATCATCTTTGCTCTTTCAAGATACATTGTAGTACAGTATTGGAACCATGTTCGAACATCGGGTATAGGTTAACGGAAGTTATGCCTATGTGTACGTACAAGTATATATAGTTTTATTCTCTGTGTTTACTGGTAGTTGGAAGTTTTTCCTGTTAAAGTATAATATTGTTGTTCTATTACGTTGGTATATTTTTCTTCACATTCTTGATTAAACGTTATTTCTACAAGTGACCAGATATACAGAAACATAAAGTACCCCCTGAAAGCTTGTCTACAAGTGATACTCTTCTATACTCCTGTAGGTAAAGGACTATTTAAACAATATCATCTTTACACATGATCATTAATTTTCAAACAAATTCTACTAGATATACATATTCACTATATGTAGATTAGAATTCTCTTTATTTTAAATATTTGTTGCTACTCGTGTAACCACATAAGGAAGGACAAAAGTAATTCGATTATGTATTGTATTAAAAACCTCCAAAAGATAAATTAATATAAATTATTTGTACCTCAAATTCTAAATTTTAATATATACATACATAAACGTTGATTTTGACATTTGAAATCCAATTGTGTTAACATTAATCGTATATTGTACTAGGCTGAACTTATATATATATATATATATATATAAATATACCTATCTAATTCTGTATTATGTTTTCCTTGTTAGAAACAAAAGATTAATATAAGTCTTTTGGTTTTCATTGAACTCTACGTCTAACCAGAGATATATCTGTGCTGAAAACAACACTTCGGGAAATAAAAAATAAGATGTATAAAAGCGAATTACACATCTTTACGGGGGAAAGTCTTCAGGAGAAAAACAAAATGATGAAAGACCATAGTCTCTCACAGAAACCTGCTTGGTTTTCACTATGTTTTTGTGAACGTTCGGTGCTGATCCTGTTTTGGAGGTACGTTTTTGTGTTTTAAAAGCCCACGGTCATGTGAAAAGTAGGAACCATAGGGAGCTATATTTACCATATCTGTCATAGTTTTAGTTTTTTTTTTAGTCCGGACAAAATAAATGTGAGCTCGCCTAAGGTGTCTGCGTTTAAGTAGTGTGGCATTGCACGTTTGCTTGTGCGATCAATATCGCTCTATATTTCCCGCCTTTTGTAGGTTTCCCTTATAATTAGTTTAATGGGTATGTGTTATACATGTAATGCTCTTAAGAATATAAATGCTAATCGTCAAATAGAATCACATTTGAGTGAGCTCTTTCTAGTCTTATTCATAGAATCTTCACCTTTATCTCTGTATTTATTTTTCTTCCCAATTTATCTATGAATGAGGAAGACGAAAAAATGTTTTCACGTTCTTTGTTTCTGTCTTTTCTTTTTGTTTCTGACTTTTTACTATGAATCAATATGGGTGTCTTCGTTACGACATTCACTATTAAAAAAAGCTGATGTGACAAGAAAAACCTAACAATGCTCCAATGAAATTATTCATCATGACAAGATTTGTACCTTATTTTTACCAGACGGAACAGTCGTTTTTCAATGATTTGGTCAGGCTACTCATGTCCCAGCTCTTCGTGTTGAAACGTCCGGGTTTTAATTGTTACCTAGTGAAGAACAATGGGGACACTCATATTATACCTGTATTCTATCGTCATAGTGAATTTTACTTTTCTGCAGGATAAAGAAGCGTGTGTAAAAGAAATTATAAATATACCGGCACTTTTTATTACTTTTCATTTGGCTATATATATCATTGTTCAAATAATCAGACCGTCATTTTCTAATTAACCGATGAGTCGTAAATCGACGAATGGTGCACATCTTGTACAACAAACTATCAAAGAAATTTTATTTTTACAATTGAATCCATACGCTGCTGGTGGACTCCCCGAGGGTATCATCTACTCATGTGCTAGCATTTCGATACAAACTGAAATTGATGCTGTAAATCTTAAAGTTTGTAAAAACTAGGGAGTATCTCCCTCATGCATATCTCTGTTCTTGGATGGTTTTAGCTTTAACCTTTCGGTCATTTTGACATTTTTTTTTATTTTGCTCTTCAATTGTTTAGATTGTTGTTTTGGTTTTCAACACTTTTGGTCTTGAGCACAACGTATGAGTGGTAAATCGACGAAATGTGCAAATCTTGTGCAAGAAACATTGGTATCAAAGAATTTGCTCATTATAGAACAACTCTATTAGATAGTAAACGTTTTTCTAGTATGACATGTAGACAACATGCAGAGCATAAAAGGATAAACGAATCTACTCTTAAACCTCCTGCAAAGTTTTATACCTTGATTTCTGAATAAGTGTAAAAAGTCAACAGACTTTACATTTGGAAAGATATTCAGAAGTCTTTGGTCTGACCTTTATCATGTTTATGATGTCCTCTCCTCTGATGACATATCTTTTATCAGTTATTGACAGACACGTATTATTTCGAGATGAGATAAGTAGAAAATTCTGAATTGACAAGATGATTCTTATTTGGTTTCCTGAGTAGATACCGAATTGTGTATTGGAATGACCAAGCATGATTAAATGTATGACCTTTTTGGGATTTAAGCAGTTGGGTTTAAAGTGAGGCCTGTTTAGGGTAAAGTGGGGCCTTGTATAGGGTATTGATAATACAATAAATGACTTGTAAAGTATATAGGAAATACAAAGTAGCCATATAACGTATAGTCATCATTTTTTTATAATTTTTTAAAGGAACCAAACATTGGAAACCAAAATATATGAACTTTACTGCGACCCAATCTTTTGAAATCTGAATGTATGAATTTCAATCCACTTGAAAACATTTTGTTTTCTGTATTATAAGACAGGGATTTTGTTTGACTTATTATTTAAAAGGATGCTGTGCATATACTTCTTTTTTCGCACTGTAGTCTGACGCATTTAAGTAGTTTTATTTTCTCATGTCATATACATGATATATACATTTCAGGTGTATTACGGCATATCTTGTCGTCGTCGACATACATTGTGCAAGTCGTATATTGTTGCCGGCTACAGTCCATGTTGAATTTCTATAGTCATGTATTGATAATAATGCATATGATGGTGGAAAATACCCAGAAGTAAAAGAACCTGGAAGGATCGTGTAAAATTCGAAATTCAGTACTAATACCTCTACTTCAATATTCAACATTCAAGATTAGAAATTTAATAATCCAGTTTCTAGATTCGAGATTCTAAATTAAACAGCCGAAAAATTATTTTACCAAAATATGCAACCAATCAATGAAATGTTTTATGATAATGAAAACTGAACAGATTACCGTTTCTGCTGAATATTTGTTACCTAATTATTTTAAAGAACAAATTGTATAGAAAATTGTAAAACTATCAAATATTTAAATTCTATCAAACCCTGTATTACACAAGAAACAATTCAAAAATATAAAACTTTGTTTGAAAATAAATAGAAAATTTTGATTATAACAACAAATTGGAACTCTACAAAAAAAATAAATAAAGCTCAATTTTGGTAGAGAATTTCACTTATCTAACTTTTCTATCCAAAAATGTTTCACCAAAACCTATGAGTGACCACTCAGTACAAATTGAGAGGGTCCGGTATCAAGGGAAGATGAGGTTATGTAAATTTTGTAATGTACAATATAATTGAAAATGAAGAACATTTATTATTGGATTGTAAATTGAATTACAACCTGAGGGAGAAATTATTTGATTCCCAGTTCTGCATCTGAACATGCACTTCGTATTGCATAAATAGGTAGAAAAAATCATAAAATTATTAAACCCTACGGCTATTGACAATATTAATATCATTGGCTACTTCTAAAGCGCACAATAGAACTTAGGACAGAAGAAGCTTAACTTGAAATCAGATAATTTTGTGTAATTATCATATGTTTATTTCTGATTGTTTTCATTTTACTCAAATGTTTAATAACAAATAAAATATATTTATTTTCGAACGATTTATGGGCCATGATATTTCTACCCCCCCCCCCCCTTTCCATGAATAAAATGAAAAAAAAACGAAAAGAAAAATAAAAATGTTCGTATAGATTGTGGATTGCGTTAGTTGTCTTCGACGACACCATTCGAGGCATATTTTGTCTCCGATGAAGTAGCAACATTTCTGACACATACATGTATTTCGCTATAAGTAAATACCAATTGACGACAGTTTTGAAGGAAAAAGACAGCATAATACTTGTATAATGGTTGGTATAAGGGAAGTTATTTCCTATATTTTATGTTAGGGAAGAAATAGAATTAGGAGATTATGTTATTTTTATTATTTTATTATTTCTCTTTTGTTGCGCGCATTTCGACTGCGTGTAAATTTGTTTCAACAGGAATCCTCACACCAGAATACGGAATGCTGCAAAACGTAACCAAGAACATGAAAAATCTTCCATAGAAGACCAAAATGATAAAGTAAAGATGACAAAAAGAAAAAACAAACACAATAACAGAACTACAATCACGACAACGTGTGTACGAGAAAGACAGAATAGAGAATGGAAACGGGGAATGTGTCAAACAGACAAACAACCCGACCAAAGAACAGAAAACCGCTCAGGGCTACCAATGGATATTCAAAGCAGCGAGAAAATTCCGCACCCGAAAGCGGACTTCAGCTGGTCCCTAAACAATAATGCATACTGGTTCAGCAAAATGGACGGCACACTAAACTCCGAAACATACAAATAAACCAAAATTCAAAAAACACAAAAGGCTAACACAGGCTAGAGGTTCCTAACTTGGGACGGGCGCAAAAATGCGGCGGGGTTAAACATGTTTTTTTAGATCTCAACCCCCCCTATACCTCTAGCCAATGTGGAATAAACAAACACACAGCGTTACACACAGTAAAACTCAGTTCAAAAGATGTTAGAGTCAGATGTTGAAAAAAGGTAACGGAAGAAACTAAGCAAGTTGATAATATGATCAATAAAAATTAACAAAGGACCACTAGCAGTTACTGACATGCAGCTCCAGACCTCAATTAAACTGATGGAAAAATTATGTTTATATCATATAGAAAATCAGCCACAATCCCTCCCGTTAGGGGTTAAGTATCATTCCATCATAAATTATACGAGAAGAACATAACCTGTATCATGCCAACAACTGGTTCTAGAATAAATGTATTTATTTGCGATGCAAAGACCCTATGAGTGAATCAATATTAATTCCAAAAAAATGCCATCTTTAATGACTTGACAACAGTATCGTAACTATATCCCTTGTGGATAAGTCTGTTTAAATGTTTAGTTAGCTTTTCAGGTGAATGACGACATTTTTGTGCTTTGTATAGAATATTACCATAAAGTAACTAAGTGAAATACCTGAATATATAAGATGTTTGCTCGTTGATTTATCATGATTTACGAATGGGGTCCTTGTACCGATGATAAAATTTAGTGAAGGTTTTGACAAGTTTGTGATATCGAAATCCCTGGTGTAATAATTTTTCAGTAATACGGAGGTTTCTTTCGTTAAAATCAAATACGTTGTTACATACATGATCGAATCGAACAAGTTGAGATATAAAGTAAAGTAAAGTACAGTAAAGTAAATGTTATTATTCAATCATGAGCCCGTGAGGGCGTAAATCAATACAGCGTATATAAAATATAACTGTGTAAACTCTCATACATCACTCTCATTCATAACCATTCATTCCCTTTTCATCCTGATTTGGTTAATTGGTGAACAATACAAAACATTTAAATTTAAGGATCAATACTGCAGAAGGGAAGAGTCAACACCAAGCTAACAATATCAATAGAGAATACATACACATGCTGTCAAGTGTTTTTTTTAATAGTATACATAAATAAATAAATTACACTAGGACTTATAACCTATGCATTCATTAAATGACAAGGTACTGTATTAACAGTTACTTATGTGTATAAAATAAAGTACATTTACCTGTATATATATGATCACATATGGCATTTATCATTTCTCTATTCTTTCATTTTATGGTTTTTTTCGTAAATTGAAGCATGAAATTAGATAGTTACTTAATTTATTTAGTGTTGCCATATCTTCATTGCTGAGCAACCATGTTAATTTATTCTCATCTGCTAATTGTTCAAAATTTTTATTTGTAGATGAAATATAACAATATAATTCGTCTCGATTTGCTTTGTATAAAGGACATTTACATAAAAAAATGTTGTCCATCTTCTATCATATTAAGTGAACAATGCAAACATATTCTTTCTTTTCTTTCTAGCATAATTAATTTGACATTATTAATTTTTACCCTATCGTATCTTCCTGTTTCTATTCTAAGTTATATAAACATCACACGATGGTGCCAAGGGAACGACGCCATCTAAAAACGGATAATTAACAGTAGGAAATGAAAAATTATCTCTGTAAATTAAGCTTCCCTTTAGAGATATAGATATCAAGATCCAGGAAAAGGCAGTGTTCATTGTTAGTATTAGCTTCCAACATCTTCAACTTAATTTGAATATAGATTTTAATAACAAATTGGAACATATTAGTCAAATTTTAAACCCTAAATTAGAACTTTTACCTTATGTTTGTGACTTTATAAAGCAGTCATTGGCACTACGAAAATAGGGTTCACATTGGTTAGAGTTCATATTATAATTATAAAAAATTTTTTTTTCATTGTAAGTTGTTTGTTGTATTCATGTTGTGTTAATGTCTATTGTGATGTATATATATTGAAGTGTTATTGTATTGTTTTGCTTTGACCCATATGGGTGTATTTTATGCAAATAAAGTTACTTTATTTAAAATAAGTTCAACGGGATATTAAATCTCTTTACATGTTTTGTATAACACCGTTTACAACAATTTTAACCATGTAACAGAAAAGTAAATTTTTGCAGCATTAAACATTTTGATAAAATATGAATAATTATGAGGAAAAAATAATTTAAAAACTTCATAACATTATCCATTGTCTTACATGTATTACATTTGACCTACGACTCCAAGATAAGTTCCACACAATCCGGTTAAACATTTCAGCGTTTAGATAATAACCAGAGACAACTTTCGGAATAATCCAAGAAAGTTCTGTAATATTTAAAACAAAATTTAAAATCTTTCGAGCGTTATTTTGGCATTTGAAATTGCAGTTGATATCGTGTTTTCAAAAATATTTAAAGGGTTAGAGTTATCTCAGTGATAAAATTTTCCATGGCGGATCTTGTTGGGGTCGGGGAGATAACATAAAAGCTAAATAAATTTTCATTGATAAAGTGGAGTCTACCCGAGAAACATGGGAATGGGCAAGGTAAGTTGAGTCTTTTTTCTCCGACAATTTTCACTTACCATTTTTTGATCTTTCATAAAATTACAAAGCTTTCATAACACTATGCCAAGATCGATAAGAGAGAATATTTTATCATATAATGTTCTGTAATTATTTTTTATGTCCAAATTAATGCAAAAGAACATTACGGACGAAGACACACAAGATGCTATTAAAACAAATTATTCATTTCAGTTGGAAAAGATCGGCACTTACTTAACGGCTTCTGTCTTTCCTCTATTCAAATTATATCTGTTTACCAAAAATGATTATGACAGAAACCCATATCGTTCATTGTGTTTTAGTTTTACATATAAGAACAAAATTTAGATTAAATGTGTTATTCTAAAGAAACAATATACATGTACATTTCGTATTAACGCTTGACCCTAACTGGCTAACTCATCATTTATGCAGAATCTGACAGAACTAAAACAGAAGCTAAATAAATCTCTTCTGTTTAAAACCAGAAAAGTTCTTTCTGTTTAAGTTTAATGAATTATGTTTATCTATATTAAGAATTATCCAATAAAAATTAAAATCACAAATTATCAAGCATATGCATATACACGTTGTACAATGTACTTTGATATAATCGTAAACTTTTTATCCTCGTTGTACGTTTTGTACATGTATTGTAATATATGACAAAATTAGACAAAAGGCACAAACATGTAAATAATAAGTATGTCTGCTTGTTCACAAGTGTACTATTCAATTTTTTGGGGGATTTTTGGGTGGGTGGGGGTCGGAAAATTATGTGATATTTTTGGGGTGCAAAAAGTTAAGGAAGAATTATGCCCAGTTGAGGTACAAACTAACAGTATTTACAGACAATGAATAATTTGTTCAAGTTCCTCTTTCAGGATGAAACTTTAAATTATGATTTTGATAATAATAAAAAAAAACAAGAGGCTCTCAATAGCCTGTATCGCTCACCTGGATTTAACTTTCACCTTAAGCAGGACTAAAAATTTAAGTGTTGCAGTCAATTTGGCTGACTTTTCTATAGGGTTCAATGGTAACCTAAGTTCAGCTATTGAAGTCATCTTGGTTGACAGTCCATGGACACATTTCTAAAAGAGAACCATCTAAGGACCATTACTGCTAAGTTTTGTTCCAACTGGCTAAGTGGTTTCAGACAAGAAGATTTTTAAATGCATTTTCCCATAGGGTCCAATATTTAACTAAGTTCGGCCGTGGCAGCCATCTTCGTTGACATTCCGGGTGATCGGACACAATTCTGAAAGAGCACCATCTAAGGACCGATGCTGCCAAATTTGGTTCCAATTGGCTCAGTAGTTTCAGACCAGAATATTTTTGAGTGAATTTATCATAGGGTCCTTTGTTTAGCTGTGGCGGCCATCTTGGTTCACAGTCCACAAAATTAGACACACTTCTGAAAGAGGACCTCCTAAGGACCATTGCTGCCACGTCTGGTTCAAATGTGTCTAGTGGTTTCAGACAAAAAGATTTTTCAATGAATTTTCCCGTAGGTCCTTATGTTAAACTAAGTTCGGCTGTGGCGGCCATCTTGGTTCACAGTCCACGAAATCGGACACAATTCTGAAAGAGGACCTCCTAAGGACCATTGTTGCCAAGTCTGGTACCAATATGTCAAGTGGTTTCAAACAAGAAGATTTTTCAATGAATTTTCCCAATGTAACGATGACCTCTAAAAACCTAGGACCACTCCTTCCCTAACTTGTTCTGTACGAACTCTAGTGGTTGAACTTGCACATTTGCCATATTTAGGTTTAAAGATTTGTTAGTAAGAAAGTGCCTATTATATTAATCGGATATGTTACATCCTTTAAAGAATTGTTAAGATTTAGAGCTCGTATGCATATGCAATACATTGTTCATAATGAGAAATAAATAATTCATTTCAACAAGTAATTTTTCACCCATTTGACATACATTTAGAAACTTATTTCTAATTTCAAGAAGTTAAAAGTATGACAAAAAGTAAAAATCAATCTCTAAAATAGCAAAATTAATTTAATTTAAAGAGAATTCCAGGTAAATTATAGGTAATATTTATCAGAAATAAACTATATGTACTATCACAACATTCCCTAATTAGTATATTTATACAAGGGATTAAATCAGGATGACACCCTTTTTTGGAGGTAAAAATTTTTCCGGGGACGAGCCTATTTAAAGTCGATTAAGAGGAGTACCCCTCCCCCACTATATATATTTCTATATTCCTCAAAATATTTCTTTACCGATTGATTAAAAGAGGAAACCTCTGAAAGAAGTTAAAAAAATTATTCTCTGTACTACATTTCAGCAATTTCATAATTAATTTGTTATCTGGATTTTAACAGCTAGATACAATGTTTCTGAAATTATCATACACATGTACTTAGAACTAAATATGTATTTAACGATTGGAAGTGAACAACCCATATTTGCACAACCCCAGGCTAATAACTCATCATTCAGTGCTATGGGAATGTACCCTGGTTGATATAGACAAACTTAGGCAGTAAATGATAAAAATGATTAATACATGACTTAATCCATATCGGACTGGATACATATACCACTCATTGGCCTTTATCGGACATGACCTAGGACAAGCTCTTGTTGCGATATAAGAGTCTTGGGATGATAGCCGATCCAATATGGATTAGGTCATGTATTAATCTATAAATACTATTCCTTGGCTCGGATTGAGTACGGGTATTGCTATTAAAATCGTTTTATTGATTGTATATTTTATTTATCGTAAAGAGAATTTACCCTTTGAAAAGCGAGCACAATAATTTACATATGTAGGTATTGGACCCCAATTTCACAAACATAAGGCTAAAATCTATGACAAAGAGGTGATTTATCATTCCCCACTGTATTTTCTCCATTTCAAGAAGGTGTTCTGTGGCTCCATTAGATGAAGTTAATATTTCCAGTCGGCCTACTTTGCCTGTTTGAAGCAATTCGGACTTAGCTACATTAAAAATATTTAACAAGACAGGAGAGTTTGGTATAAAACATAGTTTGAGATCTTTCGACATGTGGATTTTACATCTCAATTTATACCTTAATAATTTTTTTTGAAAATATGTAAAAGGCAAACATTAATTCTTAGACTTCCTTATTTATGTTGTTTTATTTTCGTCGTATTGTCTCGATATGCTGATTGCTTTATTTGTAACGTTATGGAACATTTTATTTCATTTTTAGCTCACCTGGCCTATAAGGCGATGTGAGATTATAATAATCAGCCATGGTCTAAGATGTGAGATGGGACAATTCCACCCGAGGGTTCACATTTTCCAGTCAGAAACGAGGCTTGACTGATTATTTTTCTCACATTTCTCGTTCGAATATTTAAAGTAATAAACATGGCCGCCATGACACGCAAATGCGCTCTCTTAAACTAGGCAACCTAGTACAAAACTTTAAAAACATATCTTTTATGTTGTGCTTCAGGTATTTTCAAATTGAAGCGGTGTTAATTTCGACGTTGTCGTGCCATTTGTGCGAAGTTGTGTGTTTTCTGACATTCTACCATTGTGACGTGACGTTTTTTTGCATTGTTACGTCAAGGTAGGTCATGTGATGTGAGATGCATGAATCTCACACCGGTGTCTCACACGGAATACAACTGTCCCAAACATATAGAAATGTGAGAAATTGCGATCACTTGGTGTCTGTCGTCCGTCGCCGTCCGGCGTAAACTTTCCTTTAAAGATCTTCTCCTCTGAAACTACTGGGCCAATTGAGACCAAACTTTAGTGGAATATTCCTTGGGTAGTCCCCTTTCAAAATTATGTCCGGCATCCCCGGCTACAAACCAACATGGCTGATGTTACTAAAATAGGAAAAAGGGGAATTAATTTCAAAAATCTTCTTCTATGAAATTACATGGCCAATTGGAACCAGACGGTAGTAATGGTCCTTATATGGTCCTTTTACAGAATTGTGTCCAATGACCTGCACTGTCAACCAAGATGGCCACCACAGCCGAACTTAGTTTAACATAGAACCTTATGGTTAAATTCGTTGAAAAATCTTCTTGTCTGAAACCACTGAGCCAATTAGAACTAGACTGGGTAGCAATGGTCCTTAGATGGTCCTCTTTCAGAATTATGTCCGATGACCCGGACTGTTAACCAAGATGTCCGCCACAGCCGAACTTAGTTTAACATAGCTATGGGAAAATTCATTTAAAAATCTTCTTGTCTGAAATCAATTGGAACCAAACCTAAGGGCAATGGTCCTTATATAGTCCTCTTTCAGATTGATGCCCGATGATCCGGACTGTCAGCCAAGATAGCATAGAACCCTATGTCCTGCTCAAGGTGGACAAGTTAAATCCAGATGGGCGATACAGGCTCTTGAGAGCCTCTAGTTATATTTCAGAACTGGTGTGAATTGATACTAAAAATTTATACAATCTGATATAACTTTTTTTATAACTTTAATTTGGAGTGCCTCAGCTCTGTCCTTGGTTGGTTTTAATTATTTTGATCATATTTATGAATTTGATCTAGAATATTATGGATTATTATTTGAATTTTCCATATTTTGGCCCCGAGTACTGCTGAATAGTATATAGCGTATCAAAATTGATATAGCATTTCAATCTCACAAAATATTTTTTACTGGGTCCCATTCTCTATACGCATGTGTCGTGCAGAATCCTGTTTTCCGTCGGTTCTCTTTTGTCTCCCTTATGGTTTAGTCTTATGATTGTATAATCTGTCACCTGTCAACGATCATCTTTATAATGTCTCTTATCACCCTGCTGCTTGTTTTTGGTTAATTTATTCTTGGTCTTTTCGGTCCATGATACATGTATTTTTTTAAATAGCTGACAATAGTGGTTGCCCACATCATTTGACGCAAAATAAATTTGATACTATCCAACAACAATTCGAGTATTAAGATTAAGTATAGTACAATGTATTATCTTGCGACCAATAACTTTCAGATACATCTATCAGGAATTTTCAGACACATTTTGACGAGAGCTAATTGTATATCTCGATGACGTGCTATCATTTTTGAAGACCGTTTGCATTCTTAGAACCGAACTTTTTTTCCAAATCCTATCTAACTTCTTATTCTAATTGTGACTTATTTGTATTGTGCGTACACGTTTATGTTACTACTTAATCAGGATTCCGGTTATGGCAGTATAAAAAAATTGTTTAAACCGACCACATTCTAAATGTAGAACGTACGAAAGCCACGTTTTCCAGTCAAACGTTTAATTTCTTTGGACTATTATATATTCACTGTTTTTTTATTCTTATACAGAACCCATTGCAACCAAGATTTTCAATTACAAACGGGCATTGCGGGACCTTAATTCCGATGACCTCAAGTCTAAACCCCCTGACTGCTCCTGTTCGACATCTCCATTCAATTATAATCCTGTGGGTCATGTTATCACTGGAGATCTCAATCTAGTTGATAACCAAAAGCCAAAACATATGCTAGCTAAAGGCCCCAAATACCGAGAACCTCAGCCAATTAATTGAAAATATAATTTCAAATTACTTATGGATTATGTTGAGGACTATGCGAGAAAATGGACTTCAAAGGAACAGGAACCTGCTGATACACTTTCAGAGTGGGTGAAGGCTATTAGTCAATGATACAAATCCGAATTAAAAGCCTCCAAGGGTCTATGAGCACTAAAGCTAAATCCATCTTTTAAGACCCTAAGGTTGTTGAAAACTTGACTCGCCTCCATGACAAATATGTAGTTGTCCCAGCTGACAAAGCCCCCAATAACATCGTTTTTGTCTGCAAGAGCTATTATTTTGAGTCTTAGAAACGAATTGGGAATAGATAACACTGCTGGTAACCCAACTTATACACCGACCACACTAACTATGCAGGAAGTCCTTGATAACCACAAGACCGTTCTTCATTCCTTTGGCGTTCCGGCAAGGGTGAAGAAATAGACCTTCCTGCTCTTTATTGGATTCCTAAACTACAAAAGAATCCGTTTAAACAAAGGTACATTGCTGGGTCAGCTAATTGCTCTACAAAACCTCTTTCAAAGATTTTAACATTCATATTGACATGTATTAAAGAGGGCCTTCAGAATTACTGTGAAACATCATATTCCACCAGTGGCGTCAATCAGATGTGGATTCTTAAATACTCCAAAATTTACTTCAATATCTAAAATCAAAATCTTTGGCTACATGCAACAGCATAAAAACATTCGACTTCTCTACACTCTACACTACCATACCACAATCTCAATTAAAAGATCGCTTAAAGCAACTAGTTCATCAATGTTTTTTTAAGAAAAATGGGACACGCAGGTATAAATTTCTTGTTCTAGGTAGAGAAAAGGCTTATTTCGTGAAGAACCACTTTGATTCTGACAAAAAGTATTCTGAAGATGAAATTACAAACATGTTAGATTTTCTCATAGACAACATATTCGTTGAATTTGGCGGCCTAATTTTTCAACAAACAACAAACTGTGCTCATCTCCTCGCCGATCTGTTTCTGTACTCATATGAAGCGGACTTCATTCAAGGGTTACTACGTGAAAACAAAAAGAAACTAGCCCAATCCTTTAATTTCACTTTTCGTTATATAGATGATGTGTTGTCGTTAAATAACGACAAATTCCATGACTTTCTACATCTAATCTACCCCAGTGAGCTTGAAATTAAGGATACTACAGATACACCAAAGTCCGCTTCATATTTGGATTTCTTGAAATAGACTATGAGAGACATTTGAAGACAAAACTTTATGATAAACGTGATGACTTCAACTTTCCTATTGTTAATTTTCCCTTCTTGTGTAGCAATATACCAGCATCGCCTGCATATGGCGTCTACGTTTCTCAACTTATCCGATTTTCAAGGGCATGCGTGAGTTACCCTGACTTTCGACAAAGAGGATTACTGCTGTCACAAAAGCTTCTTAACCAGGGTTTTATCAGGAATAAGTTGATGTCATCACTTAGGAAATTTTACGGTCGTCATCACGAATTGATTGACCATTACAGTGTTCCAATATCTAAGATGATGTTGGACCTGTTCCCACTGTCGTAACATTTCATGTGCCTCCACCGATTTGTGACTTCCCCAGGATTGACTTTGTTGAAATTCACGACGGGTGCCGTATACGGAGCAGGAACTGTTTACCCTTCCGGAGCACCTGGGTTCACTCCTGGTTTTTATAGGAGTTCGTGTTGTTCATTGTTTTTTAGTGTTTTCTGTGTTTATTTGTTGTGCTTGTGGTTGTTCATTTGTCTTCCCGGTTTTGTCTGTCCAATGGATTAAGTTTTTTTTATTGCTCCTTAGGTATATTTGTCCTTTTTCTAATGTACAATGTACAATGTTTAACTGGAATAAAAAGTGAATTTACTTTGTTGATCACTTATACGAGTACTTTTCATATATTAGGTCTCTTTTCGGGAAGGGGCGTTTCTTTTCTTCTTTTTTCTTTATTTTTTTTTTCTTGTCGATCATCTTGTTTTTTCTATTTCTACGATTTGCAATACCTTCCAAACTGATTTTTTTTCTTTACCCCCCCCCCCCTCCCAAAAAATACGATGCGTTTGTGTGTTCGAGTCACTGGGCGTCAACCCGAATATTATTTTAATATACGCTTAAAATTTCCTCAGTAATTTTCCATTACATCACTGAGTGTCATTTATTTCTTCGTGACACCGGCCCACGAGCACGTGGTAAAACGAAAAACAAAACATTTACTTACAAATGACAATATAATGACTTTATTGAAGTTTCTTACATACGTAAAGTCGTTGAAAGATGTCCAATATCTGTACGTCTACCTTATGTAAACAGGTGATTTATTTTAAAGTATGAGATTTTTCTGTTGTTCCATACCTTAATGGTATTAGTCTTAACGACACTTGATCGTTTCATATATTCGGTTAGTAAATTGACTGTATTATTGACCTATGGATTTGCGCTGTGAATAGGTCGTTGGTTCAAATGAGGGAAAAAAAGCATGTACAATCAACTCATATCTTGCTTCGATTCGGTTTCCATCCGATAATGAATTATATAGTCGTGTTGCTGCGTGTAAATAAAAACAACGGCACTTTTTATTATGAAATACAAATATGTATATTAGACGAAAGTATCTTTTACTTACACCTTCTATTAGAAACCTAGTCCTTTTTTAATCCTATAAACGATTTGTAATTTTTACACCACCGAGACGTAGTGCAGTCCTGGCCTGGTTAAAGTTTAACACGAGGTTGGCAAAAAGCTGGCGACAATAGCTAGCTTATTGCGAGCAACGATGGCTAGCTAGTGTTCATTTTGAATGCTCGCAAACTTGTTTGAAAGTCAAAAGCTTTCAACAATTTGAAAACTAGCTAGCTATATGTATCAAAGCATTTGTAATACTTATAGTTTTATATACTATATTTTAGCAGATTATATACATAAAACTGCATTAATTCGACCATTCCTTATCTTACGAAATATAATACGAATAATATGTATGTTAATAAAATATCGTTTTTTCTATTACATTGGGATATATTTTTATTTCTTTCATTTAGAAAAATTGTATACGTGTAAATTCAAATCAAATCCCGAATGTTTTTTTTTTTTTCATTAGGTTGCGAGTATTGACATATTATTTTATTTTTCATTTTTATGTTATTTAAAAAAAAAGAAATATTTTTCTTTGAGGTACTTAAAAATAATAATTGAATAAATGAATTAAAATAAAATAAAAAGTATAATTTATTTTATTATTTTTATGTATTTATTTATTTTTTTAATTGTGAATTCATACACAAAA
The DNA here is from genome assembly GCA_028015205.1 of Mytilisepta virgata. Taxonomy (NCBI): domain Eukaryota; kingdom Metazoa; phylum Mollusca; class Bivalvia; order Mytilida; family Mytilidae; genus Mytilisepta; species Mytilisepta virgata. Next base: position 66,562,935 of record CM051520.1, on the reverse strand, counting down.
ATGTGTGACAGTCAGATTTCAAATGTTTATTGTGTTTCAAACATTTACATTTGTGTCTGAAATCGTCCATGCTGTCAGCCATTTGTATATTTAGAATACTTTACATGCAATGTGCGGACAATTTGATATTCGCGTCGGATAAGGTTTTCTCCTCTTTGCGAAAATTTCGTTATCTTTTCTTTATAGTAAAGTACTATGCGATTTTTTTTCCGGATATTATCATGCATACTTATGTTTTTTTCCTTAACGACGAAGTTGGCAAATGACAGGCTGTCAAAAATCGTACCTTCGTTCAATGATACCTAGCTAGTGCTCAACTGTAGCTAGCTAGAAATTTTATTGTCATTATTTTATGCTGGCGATAAGATTTCAACCGTTGAAAGGCTTTTGATGGCCAGGCTTTAAACGATAGCTAGCGATAAGTAAAAAATGTCTTTCACTTTGATACCTTTTTGCTAGCTATTGTTAAACATTTGCGAAAGGGACTGTATTTTTCAAACTGCATTTGCCTTTTTAACTTCACAAGCATGGCTCAGCAAAATGTTATTCGTAATCGAGCTCTTCAGTTTTCACTACTATTTACGAACATTATATTAATCACCAGGGCCCGGTTGTTCAAAAGTTAATCACTTTTTTACGTTCCATTACTTTGATTGTTAATTAATATTTCTGTACAGAATTGTACATGGACACACAAAGTTATGGGATTAACCAATTAAAAAATTTTCAGTTCTCCGGCATAATCAAGGAAGTGAAAATTTAAAACTGAAAATTGTGGTTAACTTTCGAACAACTGGGTCCTGTTTGGAGCGAGCACTTAAATCAATTGATACACAACAACAAACATAAATTGAACATGCCAAATGGCTAAAGCATACGGAAAAGGCAAAATGAGAAGAAAATATTATTTTGAGTGTCTTAGAAACGAGTTGGGAATAGATAACACTGTTGGTAACCCAACGTATACACCGACAACACTCACTAAGCAGGAAGTCCTTGATAACCACAAGACCGTTCTTCATTCCTTTGGCATTTCAACAAAGGGTGAAGAAATGGACCTTCCTGCTCTTTATTGGATTTCTAAATTACACAAGAATCCCTTTAAACAAAGGTGTATTGCTGGGTCAGCTAATTGCTCTAAAAAACCTCTTTCGAAGATTTTAACATTAATATGTATTAAAGACGGACTTCAGAATTACATCATATTCCACTAGTGGCGTCAATCAGATTTGGATTCTTAAAAAACTCAAAACATTTATTACATCTAAAATCAAAATCTTTAACTACATGTAAAAAAAATTCTCTACACTCTACACTACAATACCACATTCTCAATTAAAATATCGATTGAAACAATTAGTTCATCAATGTTTTTTTCAAGAAAAATGGCACAAGTAGGTATACATTTCTAGTTTTATGTAGAGAAAAGGCTTATTTCGTGAAGAACCACTCTGACAAAAAGATATTTTGAAGATGAAATTATAAACATGGTAGATTTTCTCATAGACAATATATTTGTTGAATTTGGAGGTCGTATTTTTCAACATTCCAATGGGAACCAACTGGGCTTCTTTGCATGCCGATCTGTTTCTGTACTCATATGAAGCGGACTTCATTCAAGGGTTACGAAGTGAAAACAAAAAGAAACTAGCCCAATCCTTTAATTTCACTTTTCGTTATATAGATGACGTGTTGTTAATTAACGACAAATTCCAAGACTTTCTGCATGTTGTTGGACCGGTTCCCACCATTCACTTTACATTTTATGAACCTCCACCGATTTGTGACTACTGCCGGATTGACTTTGTTGAACTTCACGACATGTGCCGTATACGGAGCATGAACTGCTTACCCTTTCGGAGCACGTGAGCCCACTCCTGGTTTTCATAGGAGTTGGTGTTGTTCATTGTTTTCTAGTTTCAGTGTATATTTGTTGTGCTTGTGGTCTCGGGTTTGTTTGTTTAATGGATTGCATTTTGTTTGTTTGTTTGATCCTTAGGTATATTTGTCCTCTTTAAAGAAATGATATCCGATATAGTTAAACAGATATGTTATATTTTTGCGTAAAATACCACTATTGGGACGAATTTACCCTCCACTGTTACAATGTAGCTTGGAATAATAAAATTACTAAGGGTTCATTCCTTGTATTGCACATGGTAGATCTCCTTAGCTGAAATTTGGCTTCCTATTTCGGTATTTTTGGTTATGAGTACTTCTTGTTTTAAAATAAGTTTGGTTTTTGGTCTTCCAAATGTTTCGGTGTTAATGCTGCTGATGAGAGGTAACTCCTTGAAATGCGTCGTATACAGCATAGTATAAATTTACAATATCTAATATTAGTATCTTTGGATTGTTATTTTGAAACTCCTGCGACGATGCCTCTGCATGGTGGACCCTAGGTCCCCGCAGGTATTCGCCAACCCAGTCGTCAGACTTGTCTGACATGATTATTCATTGATTTGTTAGAGAAATTACCAGTATTTAGCAAAATTCAAAATAATAGAATTACTAAGGGTTCATTCCTTGTATTGCACATGGTAGATCTCCTTAGCTGAAATTTGGCTTCCTATTTCGATATTTTTGGTTATGAGTACTTCTTGTTTTAAAATAAGTTTGGTTTTTGGTCTTCCAAATGTTTCGGTGTTAATGCTGCTGATGAGAGGTAACTCCTTGAAATGCGTCGTATATAGTAAGTAAAGTCAAGAAATACCAAAGGGATATTCGAAGGAGAGAAAAATTGTTACAACTGACAAACTCCGGAGAACAACGAAGACAAGACCAAAACAATACATGCATTACAATTAAAAACTAAAAACGTATGAACAACATGGACCCCACCAAAAAACCGGGGGTAGACTCAGGTGCTCCGGAAGCATACAGCATAGTATAAATTTACAATATCTAATATTAGTATCTTTGGATTGTTATTTTGGACAATTTTTGACAAATACAACTCCCAAACACAATATATCTGTTTTAAAAACAACACTAATCGTTCCTAAAATAAAACAAAGAACCAGAGTATATCCATCTTAGATGTTTCATTTTTGCATAAAATTATCCTTCCATATTTACAATAATGTTTGTGAAAAGACTATAATCATTTCAATACTATCTATGTTTATTTTGTCTAAACCTTCTAGTATACTGAGGCCAATTGAAAAACATCTACTATTCACATGTGAACCAACCCAGTAAATTAAAAATGCATATTTGTATGTTAATCAGTTGTTTTTTGGTCTTTGCAGGAAGTAGAGCGTGGAGCATGGAGTAACAAGGTCGAGTTCTTCCTGTCGTGCGTAGGGTACGCCGTGGGCTTGGGAAATGTTTGGAGATTCCCGTACAAATGTTACAAAAATGGAGGAGGTATGAAATATGCAGAGGAATATTATTTAATTTATTAGTTAAAAAGGAATGTTACATGTACATGTTTTGTACGCGAGATTGGAATTGATCCTTTATTACTAAATTAAATAAAAAGTATATTTAGGAAAAAAAGATTTATTAGCATGTCTGAGGGGAAATTGTGGGAAATGATACCAGCTTATTGAGAAATCAACTGTGAATATATCTTATTCATCTTTAAGGAATATTTATTATTAAAAATGTTCGAGAACTTTTGAAGTGAGAATAGTTTTCTTTCTTTTTTGAATTATAGGATACCAAAAATTACAAATATTCTTGCGAGAAGTCACTGTTTCCGCCACAAAAGTAATGTGGGTTTTAAAGTCATGTTACAGTAGTCATTCACCAAGATACGATTTATATGTTAAATGTAATACAGTGTAACCTTTTTTTTTACTTATATACATGTACAATGTACGTGTATATATAGGCCAATTGTATATATACATGTATATATATATATAAATCATTCATACAGTTTATGTACATTGTTTAACACAAAATATTCTTATAAAGATCAGGCCTTTATAATTTGATTTGTAAATTTATACGAATAAAGTTGAAAACTTTTTTACCCTAAAGAGGGTTCCTCTTACCTAGAATAGAGCCGCTCTATCCGAGTAAGTTTCTGCCCGGCCCCTGACAGAAAAGTTGCTCAGACAGGGGTATGTTGCTCCTAAGTTTTACGGACGTCATCATGACTTGGTTGACAGGTATAAAAAACCGTTTCCCAAATGAAAATGGACCTGTTCAATTGATGTTATCACTTCCTCATACTGGATTTGACATGGGCAGCATGGCGGGTGTCCCGCATGATGCAGAGACTGTTTACTCTACCGGAGCCCCTGTGTCTACCACCGGTCGGGTCCATGTTGTTCATATGTTTTTAGTTTTTAATTGTAGTGCATGTATTGTTTTGGTCTTGTCTTCGTTGTTCTCCGGAGTTTGTCAGTTGTTTCGATTGTTCCCTTCTTCGAATATCACTTTGGTATTTCTTGACTTTACTTAGAATAGCTGAGCATTATAACAGTTGCTGATCAGATAAATTATCTATAGTTTCTGAGGAGGAACTATTCTGAGAGTTTTCGTGAGAGGTTAGAACTACATGTACATGTATATAACTGCAGCTAGTTCTGAAATTTAGGGTCCATTAATAAATTTAAGCTTAAAACAAGTAATAGATTATATCATTATGATAGAAAGAAAATTTGTCCGAGTCCCCCAAGACATTGGTCTCGTCAAGTTGCGTATGATATTGTGATGTGAGAGAAATTTTGGATATTTCCGTACAAATGTTAGGAATGGGGGACGCTAAAAATTGATTCTATATTGTGATACAATGAATGCATGCCTTTTAAAATGTAAATATGACAGATTTCTTTCGCTCATTCTCATGCACTGTGGATTAGAACTAAAAGTTGCATTAAAATAATGTAACACTGCAACGACAATACAGATATTTATCATCAAAGACCAAGAATCTTCGATATTTTAATAAAGGATTATTTTTTAGTGTGGAAGTTAATATGCTGTTTTTACGAGACTTGATTGGTGCATTATTGACAATAATGAACATGCGTTTTTTTATTTATCTCACCTCGATGTAAACAGTGCATGTGTCTACATTCGTTTTACTTATTTTAAAGCATCTGTCGTAGTAACAATATATTGCATTATAATAGTTGAATTAAAATCTTTGTTTTTGCAATTATAATACAAAAGAAACTGGGAAAAAGTTGTAGGTTAAGTTGTGTGATAAAAAGAGACTGTTAAAATATGTAAATAAACATGATTATTTTGACTCCAGCATTTAAAGGAAGAAACCAATGAAAATAGAAGTAAATGTCAAAAGTCCAACTTAAAAAAGTAATCAATATTACTTATTTTTTCATACCATTTTTCTACAAAATCCCAATTTAATAAATTTACTCTTATTTGAATTATATAATATTTCTGATTTTTTTGTGGTATGGAAAATACATTTGTATACTCGTAAGTACAACAAGAAATCAAATTTTAAATTGTCAAAATGACGTTACACTTATTTTAAGTCGGTCTTCGTTTATTTGTTAAATCTAACATTGGAGTTCTCACTTTTGTCGCAAGTCAACGTTAATCAAATAGGTTTGATCAATATTTTCTAGACTACATTAAGGTGTAGTTATCAAGTTTCATATCTCTTATCGTGTTTGCTTTTCTTGAACTTTTAGCACGTACACAGAAATCCTGTACACATTGACAAGATAGGTTACAATAAGGTCACTGATATTGTGCATCTAATTGTGATAATGAATGTTTATATTTACATACACATGAGACATACTTGTGGTTGTTCTAAATTTGTAGCTTTTTAGTTTGTTTATACTTTATTTGCAGGGACAGGTCCTTTTTCGCATATTCATGGGAATTGTGTTCTGTTATGTATAATTAATTCTTTTATACCAATTTTAATGTTTAAAATGTGCACATTTCCTCGAGTTACTACTCATCAGTTGTGCAACATGTGCAAGGTCTAAAGTTTTGAAAAGAACAAAACAATAATCCAATACGCTGAAGAGCAAATTCAAAAAGGCCAAAAAGTCCAAAAAGGCAAAATAGAGTGAACTAAAAGCTATGTCAAGCTTACAAGGCGAGTACATACAGAAGCCTTTAAATCTGAGTTTTGACGATCGCTGATACTTGACTTGATTAAGAAATGCAGATAAGTGTTACCTCTATTCTTTATCTTGAAAGCTATTGACACGAAAAGAGTCCAAAATTGTTACCAGTTTCATTATTATCAATAAAAGAACTCAAATCTGTTACTGAAATCGCATCAAATTTGAGCATTTTAGAAAAAAGATTCTGAAATTAGTTCATACATTAGCTTTTTCATGCTGAATTTCTTTGCTGTCAAAACTATCATGAAAAATCATCAACATCCCAGGTCGGTATTATTTTCTCCTCCAGGTATACGGCCCAGTTAATGGAATGACATAAGATTGGTATATAACGATGGGTTGATTTTTTTATTTTTAGGTGCCTTTTTGATTCCGTATATATTGATGTTAGCCTTGGTGGGGCTGCCATGCTTCTTCTTAGAACTAGCGTTTGGTCAGTTTGCCTCTCTTGGTCCCTTTACAATCTGGAGAGCCAGTCCCATATTTAAAGGTAAGTGATATTTTGGGATTAAATGCAGTGTAAAAAATTTGCTGAAGTTTAATTTAAAAGAAACACACTGTTTATACTACATAGTAATTTTATATAACATTTCAAAGTCCCTCTCTGTAACCCTAATACGTACATATACAAGTACAAAGGTTTAATGTAGCAATACTATATCGTTACTCCATAAATATTGGTGATATATTGTCCCTAGCAGTCTTTATTTTGAGAGTGTAGTATGATGTACTGCGAGGTAAAATATTCACCATGTTTAATTAACTAGTGTGGTATTGGCGTCAAAACGACTAAAACTGTCCTTTCAATACAGAATCATCAACTGGGCCAAAATCTAGTTTTTCAATGATGAAGACACTGTCTGATGTAGTTTAAGATAACAGGAAATTTGAGATAGCAAGAGAAAATATATGGTGCAAAGTATTAAGTTCTACGAAAAGGATACAGGTAAACGACCATGACACAAAAACGCCAGTACATGTATAAACAGATACCAAAGATGATAAAAAAGGGGTACCATTTAACCCTGAACAACAAGTAGAACTCGCACTGAATCGTAAGCTCTTCTTGCAAAAGCATATAAAATTATTTTAAAATACATTAAAAATGCTCTCAGCTTTAAGGAATTTTGAGAGAAAACCCGTTTGAGATAATGAGATTAACTGTACATATGAATGTAATATCTTTCCTAGGAATCGGTTTTGCATCCATCGCACTGTCAACTCTTGTTAGCATCTATTACAACGTTGTTATAGCTTATGCACTATTCTACCTTCTTGTGACGTTTGTAAGCTTTGATGGAAGCGTACCTTGGGCCACGTGTGGTAATGAATGGAACACAATGTTCTGCATCACTGAATCTACCAAGATTACGGAAGACATGAATGACACACAGAAAGTTAATATCACTTTAGGTATGTACACTCACACAGGCTTATATACACCAGTAAGCGAGTGTGAGCTTGGAGAGTAAGGCTTACATACAACAGTAAGCGAGTTTGAGCTTGGAGAGTAAGGCTTATATATACAACAGTATGCGAGTGTGAGCTTGGCGAGTACAACGAGTAAAAACTTTGCGTAAAGCGTTAATAAAGTTTGGTTTTTTTACAACTTTAAGTAGTATATATAATTATATGACGTAAATAAGATGATGTGAAAATTTTATGAAATAAAGCCATTTGAAGTACTTTGAAGTATAGGATCGCATCATAGACCTTTAAACACAAGTAAAACACTCTTGTTTTTCAATGATGATTTTGGTAGCGAAGTCGCTAATCTTTTTAGATAGTCCTGATAGTAGCTATAGGAGATAGCTGTAATTTGTGTCTGTTATTTTTATGTTACCCGACATGTACAAGTATTAATAGAATTATTTAAGTTTTCTGATGAAATATATTTCAGGCCGAATGAACACAACATGCGTCGATAAAGTACTTTCACTTGTTGGAATGAACTCCACAGATTTAACATACAATTTCACCCAAACAAATTTGACAGGATGTAGTTATGAAGGACGGTACAGACTTCCTAGTGACGAATACTTTAGGTATGTATAATTACAACGTTAACATGGTTAACGTAGGTACATGTATTATGGATATCCATAAAAGGTGTAATCCATCCGGGTACTTAGCGGCAAACGGCATGGTTCATGTCCACCTAATGAAACTTTAAAAGCTGCTTTATAATAATGAGACCTGTCCTTGCACTAATAAATAAAAAAACTTTTATTTGGATGTCACCATTATTGCCTTGTTCAATATTTTCTACTTCACTAGTTTGGTTTTTTTCTTTAGAGTTAGCATGACTAATCTTATTCACACATAAAGTCGTTTTATTTCAGATTTACAGAGGATTAAAATCGAGTTAGCAGGACGTTGGTACCAAGTTACTAATTAAATATCTGTCTTTCAGTAATTATGTCTTAAGATTAGACGAAGCCGAAGATTTTGGACATGTAGGCGACATCAGTCTGAAGTTGGCCTTGACATTGCTTTTGGCGTGGATTTTTGTTTTCTTTGCATTGAAGAAAGGCGTCAAATCATCGGGGAAGGTAACGTATAAGTATTATCACCCCCTTCCAATGGTGATGGACACGCTCGGATATAATCTACAAATGTTTGTCATCGCAGTATACAAATATATCCTTTTCAAATAATAGGTTTTCCATAGTAACAAATATTTCAGCATTTTTTTCTCTGTTTTTCAGGTTATTTATTTCACAGCATTGTTTCCATATGTTGTTCTTATTATTTTGTTGGTGAGGGGTGTGACACTGGACGGATATTTGGAAGGCATTAAATTCTACGTTATTCCAGAATGGGAAAAACTGAAAGATCCGCAGGTTTGTAGAGCAGTTAGATATCTGACTATTTTATGACATTCGATGTTGTGGTGGAAATATACAGCTGCAAAATTCTATGACTGATGTCCCCATTGTCAGTTAGACTGCCGCACAAGGTGATGTCTTATAGTAAAATATTTCACTGTCATGACTGTAGTTAACACAATGGTTAACAGCGACAAAAGCATGTTACATTAATTTCAAGTTCCCACGTTTTACCTGATTATAAACAGTTGGTATTTGAAAATCAGGAAATATTACAGTGTTTTCTTTGTCAAATTAAATACTACATACATTTATATTAGAACAATCAATCGGCAACTAAATTTTAAAACAGGTCATGACTCGTCAAAACGCTCACTATCAAAATGTTGAAGAAACACAATCCCAAAAATACTTTAAATTTCAAAATGACCAGAGAGGTATATGTGTAAGAAATTTACAGTTAATAGTAAATGATGGAGCAAATGAAAGTGTTCCAAAAGTAGTCAACTGGTATCCAGTTTTACACTTGTAAATTACATAAGACAATGTCAACAGTATACTGTCAGATAAGGGAAATAAAGGATATGGAGTAAAATGTCAATAACACAACAATCTATAAATTGAACAGACCAGAAATATATATCTAGTGGTAACCACGCGATTTTCAATGAGTGGGAAATCCAACAACATAAGGCGATCTCTAAATGCACCAAGGGTAAAAATCTCTGGAAAAATTAACACAGCCAATCACCAAATAAGGTTGAAAAACTAAAGAATGCCAGTGACAATGTGTATTTATATTTAGGTGTGGGTTGATGCTGCTTCCCAGATTTTTTATTCGTTAGGACCAGCATTCGGAAGTCTGATTACCATGGCTAGTTATAATCAGTTCAACAATAACTGCTACAGGTAAAAGTAGTGCAAAAGCAGAATATTAATCTAAATAGCAATACAATGAAACGAAACGGCATTTCGGTAAATTTTCATGTAAAATTGAATTAATATAGTAAAGCAGGCAAGTTTTATTATTCGTCTCGACATTTGATGTTGGCTTTTGAATGATAAACTGAATGTCACGAAATAAGGTGATGCAGCACTAGCATTGTCACAAACCTTTTACTTTCCATATACAGAATAAAATTTCTACGGAAATTGTGTATCGTGGGCTGATCGTTGAGAATTGTAAAGTACACTTCCAATATGATGAACATTTGCTTTTTGTATTTTGTGCAAGTATGGATGGTGGATGGATGGATGAATTATTGTTTAACGTTCAGTAGAAATTATTAAACGCATATTAGGACGAGAACATGTTGATATGATATGAATATGAACCCTGCTTTGTACTAAACGGACACGCTGTCAGAGCCGTATTTTCAACATCCAGGCTCCACAGGAAGACATATCACTCTGCCCTGTCGACATCCGCTTTTTTTTAAGTTCGATTATATTACTCGATTTTATTTGATATAAAAAAAATCATTAATTCCAATATCTAATCGCTCTTTTTATTAAATGAAAAATTGAAAATTCATGCATTATGGACATAACTCTGGTTTTCATTTTGTTCTTAAAACGGGCAGCAACACATAATTTGTGTTAAATAATTTTGTTTTCTATTCAGAATATGACAAAAAATGTGTGTTAGTTTGTGAATTTGTATTTTCCAGGGATGCCATACTTGTGGCAATAATTAACTGTGCCACCAGTGTGTTTGCTGGGTTCGTAATATTTGCAGTACTAGGATTTATGGCTCATGTTACCAATCAAGATGTCAAAGATGTTGCTACAGATGGTATGTTATTTTTCTAGTTTCCATTTATTATTTTATAATGATTACCTTTACTTTCTCCTTTTGAAGATATATTCGAGAGATTTCAACAGAATTCCGGTATTGACAGAATGACTGTTTACTTGGCTTTTATAATAGTACTCCTATTTCGTCTCGTGATACTAATTTAAAGATTCAAAATAAGGTTTGAAATTTTATTTAGAATCACACTTTTGGTCAGTAGTATATCACGTTTATTAAACTGTTGATAAAAATGGTGAAATTATACCCGCATCTGTTATCTCTAATCTACAAATGTATATTCATAATTCTTACTTTTTTATTTAAGTTAAAGCTCGTTTTTCCGAAGTATAACATAATTATTATATAAAATTTGATAAACAGAGATCGTAGTTACGACAATTATATGACTGTATATATACGAACATAATAGTCACTCTGCTAACTGTACTTTTAGGTCCTGGTTTAGTTTTTGTTGCCTACCCAGAAGGAATTGCCAGAATGCCATTTCCACCTATATGGGCATTTTTATTCTTCTTTATGTTAATTTCATTGGGGTTTTCAAGTCAGGTAATTATAATTTAGCTTTGCAACGCTACCTCGCATAACAATATTAGAAATTTAGAATCGATACTTTTCCCCTATAATCTGCAATTCATAGAGGATTAACATAAAGGAAGCATTTTTCATAACTTATCGCTCTTCTCATTGCCACAATTTTTATTCGTTTTTGTCCCTTTCTAAAATGTTTACCCATCTGTTTCGAAATTTTGTTTCAACACAAAATGAAACTACATGTAAGGCACATTTTTCAAAACCTCTGTTCAAAATTTAGAAATAGTCTTGCATTTTATAAATATATGGCCATTTATCAATAATAATGTATTTTTTTTTTCAGTTTGCTATGGTGGAAGCGATTATCAGTGCCTTGGCTGACGAGTTTCCTAATACGCTTAGAAAGAACAAAGGCAAACTGTGCTTTGCAGTATGTCTGGGTCTGTTCCTGTGTGGTTTGCCTTTAGTTACAAACGTAAGACATAAAAAATACACTATATTTGGTTTACTTAGGGTCAGATAAGAAAACAATTTTAATATGATAGAGCTTATTGAAGGTATTTTTTAATGTTTAACCTGTAATCTGAATAAACTTGCTAGTTTTGCACAGAACATGAATCCCGTAAAGACTAGAATGATTTTTCTCAGAGGATTCTGTAAAGCATTGGTATCAATTAATACGGTTACAGATTCCGTGCGTAGATTTCTGTTGATATTAAATGAAAATGTATTTCTAAGGAAAACAATCTTTATTCACTGTAGCCAATAATCATTTAACAGGTATCTTTAACCGTGTGTACGGTATGTGTATCAGATTTCATCATTTTTTAAGATCGGGTATTAATCATTACCATTCTGGTTTATGATTGGTAAACTGTAAAATTTCGGCGGTGAATATTACATCAAAAAAGTTTAACTTTACTTTGATAAGATGTGACCAAGACCGTACTTGTTCGAAACATTTTCGTTATTGTCCTCTGCAATTACTTTTGCGGCTTAAAATTCTTATTTTCATTTAAACCAAAAACATTCCTGATAGACACAGGTAGTGCATTTTCTACACACCTAAAGTGATCCTGTCTTTTCATTTTGCCAAGATCCTGGTCCTGTCTTATATTTCAAGTTTTATCCTAGACGCATCCACCCCTCTTTTACTCACTTATAAAAATATAAAATTGTGATTTGAGAATGTCCAATTGAACAGGTAAAACCTGAATCCAAACGACATATTTGTTATAGGGTGGAATATGGGTGCTGACTTTGATGGATGATTATTCTGGTAGTTATTCATTGTTATTTGTTTGTATGGTGGAATTAATTGCAATATCATGGGTATACGGTAAGCATACGTACCACGTACAGCATTAGAATCCATATTTAGTAAAATCAAGTTTTCTAATATAACGTAATGTACAATAGCCTCAGTTTTGCCTTTAAGGTTAAAGGTTGAATGTTCGTAATATTTGACATGTCTATGTGTATTCAGAAATATGTTTTTAATTTTGGATGTAACGTCGTTTCTGATTGGTTTTTGTGTTTATTGTTCAATAAACAAAATGTTCTCCTTGACTGTGATGTCACGTCGTCTTAAAAGTAAATTTTTAGGGACTTCACGCGTTTTTTTAAATTAAATTATAAGGAATAACTGTTATGTTTTTGTTCATTCGAAATAACATAAAAAATGTTATGCAAACTGAAAATAACCCGCTTCGCAGGTTATTTAGTGTGCATCAAATTTTTGATGTTATTTCTTCATGAACAAAAAGATAATGACAGTCATTCCTTAAAGAATATTCTGATTCTTCGGTTGGTTGATTGATTGGTTCATAAATAGATGTCGAACACAAATATTTTATGCACAATTCAGAACTATGCAAAATGATGAAAAATAATCATTAGTAAGGAAATGAGACAGAATATCAAATATGCATCTATATAGTTTTCACGTTCGAATTAAATTACCCGTATATTAACTGATGGAGATTAAACTGTATACTTTAGTATGCAAACATTATATAACAAAATAAAAACAATTTGCAGGTCACCAAAGATTCTCTGACGATATCTATATGATGATTGGCCGAAGAATAAATTATTACTGGATCGGTACATGGAAATTTATAGCACCTGTTATCATTGTGGTATGAGAAATATATAATATATATAAATATGTTGTAATTTTATATTCAGCAAAGTCTCGGGTCATGATTACATTAGAAAATGATGAAGTAAAGACCTAGACAAAAACGAGAAAAATCTAATGACAATAAACCGCGAAAAGCAAGGTTGAAATAATCAAACTGAAAAACAACACAACAACTACCAAAATCTTGTAGAGGTACGGACCCTAAATGATTAACCGAAGGGCAATTTGTCCGAAATAGCTTTTATGATACCTGCAATGTTGTTTATATTATTTTTTGTGTTTTTCGTAGATTTGCTCTTATATCACGTATATATATGAGCAGCGATCCAAATAGCAAACCCTAGTCAAAACACAACAGAACAAATACAACGCACAACAGAGAAACACTGACAACTAAAAAACTATTGATAAAAAATCATAAATAAAGTCAGAAGTGGTTATAATATTTAGTATGATTTCAATAAATGTTGTTATTGCAGTTGATATTAATTGCTTCTGGAATTCAATTTTCCCCGTCACGTTATGGCAAATACCAGTTCCCGGATTGGATACAAGGAGTGGGATGGGCAATCGTTTCAATACCGATTATTTTATTGTTTTCCACTTTTTTCATTCAAGTTTGCCATTATGGAGTAAGTACATTCAATTTTGTATTCATTTATAAATTACCTGTTTATCGTAAACATAAATGTCCTGTTATTGTTTATGCGCTATATGGATTGTTGATACACAATCGCAATAATTAAAAAGTAATATACTTGCAGTGTTATTGCCATGATAACAGACTCCTTTTGTTGTTTTATTGTCGGTTGACAAATATTGACAATAAAAACTTTCTTTTTGAAGAAGACTTTATAAGTTCTTGCAACTTGTGTCTTATCCATTTGTCTATGTTTATGGCAATAAAATACGTTTAAAGTAACCCTCGTTATCAAATTCCAATACAGGTTATACATGTGATATGATATTGGCAATACATTGATTTCCATGGAAATCGTCAGCTATTCCAAGATGTTCGATCCTCAAAAGGAGGTAACCTTAAAGTACTCCGAAATACATTGTAAATATTTTTATGATGTGCAGAATATAAAAAAAATAGCATTATCAACAGAGGATTTTTTTTAAATGTCCAGACAGGAATAAAAACAAGACAATATAGTGTTGGTGCTCATTGACTGGATGAAGATTTCTGTCGTGTACAATTAGTATTTGGATGCGCAAGCGTCCTTAGAATTCACTTTTATCTTTTGGTAAATTCTTGATCAGGAATGTAAAGTATTCCAATTACTTTTACTGAATATGTATGACAATATGAATGCATTCTTTGAATCTCCAACAGGGATTTAAAAACGCTTCAAAGCCTACTAGCCTTTGGGGACCAGCTTTACAGGAAAATAGAACTGGGAGATATTCGGATCTTGAAACCGTTGAACACAAAACTGAAAACGTGAATGGAAAAGTGCAGAAAAATGGAATAATTGAGATGGATGAGAATGAAAAACATTTAGCAGAACAAAACCAAAAGAAATTAAAATCGGCAAACGTTAACAGAGGATATGAAGAAGACGTTCCGGCAAAAGAACAAAACGGACACCCGGTTCAGATTGAAGATGACAGGTTATAGAAAATCGTGTAATACATGGTAAAGATTTTCATAACCACATGCATCATATCTCCATGTCAATACATTTTTACTAATTTCAATGCGCTGTACACACAATTTTCTTTACAAATGGGTTCTTTGATACCAGTTTTGATGCACAAGATGTGCACACTTACGACTCGTCAATTGTGCTCAAGGCCTAAAATGTTGGAAACCTAAACAATAATCCAAACAGTTAAAGAGCAAATTCAAAATGATGCGTCATCAAAACTATAAAAAGCCGAACAACCCAAACAAAATACGGTAGTCCAGACTTAGATCCAAATAAAAAATGCAAAAATTGAGTAAACAAGTAGAAGTCCAGACATATGTGGAAAGAACAATTCTTAATTTCTAAAAATTAAACAATTTATATTGATAGCACTAAATTTTACCACCAGTTACCAGCTTCCGAAATACTAGGACTTAGCAAATGATCAAATTGCTAAATAATATTATGCTTTCAAAACTTATACTGTACTAAAGAAAACAATGTACAAGATTGATTGATTGATTGGTTGATTGATTAATTGTTGTTTAACTTCCAGAGGCAAATATTTCAAACTTCTTCAGGACGAGAACCAGTTCAACAATTTATCAAACATTGCACAAGACAAAAGAGGAATGCATATATTCATGATATTATTGATGCAATGTTGTTTTTGTCCTTGATTCATACTTATATTATATATACCTGTATCAATACTGGTTCATTTAACTCAAAATAATTATCTGTTCCCCCTTCTGGATTGATCATTACAAATAAATTAATCAAAAATATCTTTTATTTATCAAGGTGTATAGACATTCTTGGGAAAATTAGATTCTTACAATTAACATGATTAAATGGAGAACAGATTCGATGATATTTATGCCTTTCAATTTAAGAAAATCCACATACACCATGTACACTGTATAATGTGTATATTTTCATGTAGGTGCATATGAAGACTATTGACCTGAAAAGAAAAAAAAAATGATTCCGGTATAAAGCAGATTTTTATGAAAGTTCATGACAACACATGTACACATGTTTATTGCTCAAACTATTTGGGTTATTTTTATATTTAAAACTGTGTTCATACAGCATTTATTTTTGACTGGAATTGACCCATTGTTTATGCTAACATACTACTTATTTTATTCAAATTTAGGTTTAATTGTTTACGATTTCATACATTGCATAGTTGCACATTTCACTTAATACGTAAATAGAGGGTATCTCTGACAATCTCTATATGTTCAGCATTTAGCTTTATAAATTATACTTATAATAATACTTAGAATAGTGAACAGCTACATATATACATTTGTACGTCAGATTTTAGTGGCTTTCGATCTATTCAATTCCTTTGTTCGGATAGCATTTTCGTTATTTCTCTGGTTTGAGTGAATTAAAGTATTGGTCGAGATCTATGCTTCATTTTTTATAAGTCTAAGAAATTCAGTATCAACGATATCAGGATATCACAATGTTTTACCAAATATCTTAAAAACACATCTGTAAATTAATCCACAGTATTTCGTTTTATTTTACATTATTGTTCAAAACAAACACACTGTTACCTCACAACAGGAATCGCCTAATAGATATTTTGTACGTCCGTCCGTCAGTTTGTTTTTGTTTGTTACATTTTCAGATAACTGCAAGTCAAAATTTCAATGCTGCTTTGATTAATCACAGTATGATCTGACTTTGATATCATTCTATTACTTGCTTTTTCTCTATTTTTGATAATGTTAAGGTTATATTCTTTATTGATGTTGGATTATTGTCAGTTAATAAGGGAGCAACCATTTAATTTTTATGGGGGGGGGGGGTGGGGGAGGGGCGCATGGAAGTAATCTCTCACGTCCTGCCTTCTTTTAGCAGTTTTTACTACCTGGTGTTGTCCTGCCTTGTTTTTTTTTTATATCCTGCCTTTTTTCTGAGGATTTTTGGTCCTGCCTTCTTTTTCACCAAATTTTGCATCCTGCCTTTTTTTCAAATTCCTTTCATGTCCCTCCCATAAAAAAAACAAATGGTTGCTCCCTAAAGAACGACAATAAAACCTGTAATCACACTCTCAATACACGATGTTTTTATTTTTCGGTAATAAATTTTTTTTATCTTAGATGTAATATGATTGATTTTTAATAACCATAATTATGCTTTGTTACATTTATTATTACAATAATATTAGTGCAATATTCGAGGATGTGTACTACATGATAATTATCAAACTCTTAATAATTACTTTGAAGTGTAAAACGTATATTACATACAATATTGTGTAAATGTATAAATTATTTATATATTATGGCGATTTTCATGCATCTTATTTTCAGCATTTGTCTTAATTCGTTACTATTTTGTTAGTTTTTTGTGATACTCGTATACATATATAATAAGGTCTTCCCATGAAAAGAAATAATAAAACATCATATGTAAACTTAAATTCTTCAATAAAATGTATATGAATTCTAGGCAATGTTCTTGCCACTTCTGTCGAATTGGCAGTTGGATCCCAGAACCGATGGCATCCGAGTTCAGTCCTTATTTTTATAGAAGTTTATAGTGTTTTATTTTGTTTGTTTGTATTTAAAACAGTTATTGATATTGTGGTGGAATCAGAAAGGGCATAGGCTAATACAGAAGGTATGTTGACTTTCCCTTGAAGTGTCATTCCTCCTGAAATTGACACCTCACCAGACTTGACACTTCGCGGGCTTTTACTTATTGCCGTTAATGGTACAGGACACGCTTACCTTTCGGGAGCACCTGATGTCATTCCCGGTTTTTAGTGGGAATTCAGATGATATTGCTTTAGTTTCTGTGTTGTCTTGTTTTATTTTTTGTTTAGTTTATTCTGTTTTTTATTCTTGAAGTTATACATGTGTCCTTGTGGCATTTGTTTGTTGTGTTCCACTTTCATGACTTCGTCTTTTCTTTGGATTTCAAATTTAAAGACTTTTGACTACTGTTTTATCGCTTCGGTAATATTCTGTCGATATTCATTTAAGTGAAAAAGAGCTATAGATAGCCCAGCATCTGGATTACAGATGTTTTCTTACAGGTTTCATATTCATGGTTATTAATATATTTATATCCCAAATTCAATGGAATACGAAGAGAAGCTAAGATATCTGAACAGCCTCGTTAATTGCTTTGCAGTATTTCAGATACAACTTTTAAACAGTGCAGTAAACTTACACTTGAAAATGCATGTAGTTATTTCGGAATTAGTGGAAATCTAAGACTGTAGTAGCACATATGATTTATACAAATTCATTAAGGGCAGCGCATTTTATGACTATTGAAATATAACAAAGAAAACTTTGGAATACATTTTATTCCATTATTACTCTAGATAGAAAGAAACATTGTATGGTATTTGCTTATCATGTATTAGCTGTATGGAAGGGAGACTCGGAAAGGCTAGACACCAAAAGTAAACAATTTATTGCCCAAAAACAACATGTTATCACATTTTGAAATGTTTTATTATAAAAGAAAAAGACACATAAAATGTCATAATGTAAAAAAATAATTATGAAGTATTAGTAACAATATATATATATATACATCATTAAATTTGACACATACGTTTATAAAAGATACCAAAATTCCAATTATAAGGACTTTTTGAATATTTATTTTTATACATTCCTTATAATGATATGATCAACAGAAACATTCTTTTCCACACACGTCACACAACGAAGACTTTGATAATAAGGATGACATATAAAATGTTGTCTTCTGATTACCTGAAAAAGGAATAGAAATTAAGGCATTAGTAAAATTGGATTATTAACGCAAAGCACTAAATTGATAGCAACGTCTTAGTGTTGAGTTGTCAATATTTCATTTACTATTTAAAAACGTTGATAATATGAAGGGTTTAATAACAAAAAACTTATCAATTAACAGCCGCACACCTGTATAATACAAAATTACCAATTTAGTGTATAATTTAATGTACATGTGTGAATTTCATGAATTAATTTCTCGTCAGTAGTAAAAGCGCACATTGAAAACTAAAAAGTAATCAGTTGAGTTGAACTCTCACGATCAAAT
The DNA here is from genome assembly GCA_028015205.1 of Mytilisepta virgata. NCBI lineage: Eukaryota > Metazoa > Mollusca > Bivalvia > Mytilida > Mytilidae > Mytilisepta > Mytilisepta virgata. The sequence continues at coordinate 66,543,844 of CM051520.1, read as the reverse complement.
AAATATAATTAAACGGGTGGTCTACATATATGTTCTTTTCTTTGAATGAAGGACTTATGACAAGAATATACATTGTACCTGCATATTCTCATACTAGTAATTGTTTCAAATCGCTGGTATGTTATAATGTACGTCTTATTGGTATCAATATAAAACTATGAAGATTATATAAGGTATTTGCAAATATAAACTATATAAGTCCAAGCAAAAATAGTTTTACAAATTATTTTAAACCAGAGCCCATGACAAAACCATTCTTTCAAGTTAATCGGCTAACAAATGGTATAATTGCAATTTTTTGCTAGTTTATTTTACTTACTTGGTTCATAATAATCATAAATTCTCACAGGCGATGGCTGTTGTTCAGCAACTCTGTCTACCCGTATCATATTTAATGATATACATTGTGAATTTGCGTCAATCTGAAAAAAATATTTAGAAGCCTTATACATGTAGTACGTCAATAAATTTTGATAACCTACATCTGTTTTATCCTTATTATATAATTTTCTGTATGTACCCCACCCTTCATGTGTGACTATTACAAGAAAGTTTTCTGTAAACACAAAAATTGTCAACAATTAGATAAAAGACGGATGTTATGTAAACATAAAAAATACCAAGGACGTACTAGGTAGTTTTGTGTTTATAAAATAATTTAATCTATAAAATCTTAAATTTAGCCTTGATATACATACTTTATCAAAATAAAATACTAGTTTTCTGTACAGTTCTTCCCTCTTTTTGTATTCTGGTGCTTTAGATAAATCAAGAGTTTCCAAATCTGGAGTCATTCCCGACGGTATACCAATCTCCAACAATGCCATTCCAGTTTCTCCTTTCCTTTGCCATCTACATAAATATATAAATAAGACATATATTCATTAATTCTTTCAGGAAACTAAATTTTGATGGACAAGTATCTGTTATGACATGTAAAAATAATACGAACTTTAACAATGTAAATTCATTTAAACGTCTTCCGGTCGAGGATCTATATTTCCTACAATGTAGTTAATTTAGGGGTTTAGTACCTTAAAACTGTTAAAAACCAAAAAGGATCAATAAAAATAATCCAAATGTTGCTGTGTGGGTTCAGCAATTAGGAAAACAAGTTTATTATAACCAATTCAATAAAAGAACAGCGTTCCAATGTCCCCCGTCACATGGCACTTTGTTTAGTGGAGAAAGTTAAACTGGAATTTGAACGTGATCTAGATACCATCAAAACACATCTTCCACATGAATTTCATAAAAAAACTGCAAATAATTGTAGGCGGGAGAGGGCTTACAAGGCAATTTTAGCAAAATTTCAAAGTTCAAAGGGCAATAAATTTTCCAAAAATCATGTTACAGCACTCGAATTCAATCTTGATCTGGCCCTGGCACAATAAAAGTTGAGAATATTCTTAAGCCTGAGAATATTCTTAAATATCGGAATACTCGAATGTGATTGGCTGAGAATGGGAATTTGAGTAAAATTTTCTTTGCTCAGCAAAAATAGTTCTTGATGGCGCCCAGGCCTAGATAACATCAAAACACATCTTCCATAGTCATGAGAGTGCTTACAAGGCAATTTTAGCAAAATTTCAAAGTTCAAAGGGCAATAACTCTGCAAAAAATCATGTTACAGCACTTGAATTCGAAATTGATTCAGCCGCCATCAAAACATATCTTCCATATGAGTTTCATCAAAATCCGTAAATAAATGAAGGCTTGAGAGCACTTACAATGGGGACGGACAGACACCTGGCATTTGTATGTCCCCACGTCGTATTGCAGCGGAGGACAACAACCATTACCAATATAAGGGAGAGCAGATATTTTTGTATCAAACGGAAGGTATAGGTGTTTCTTACTACACACCTTCAGCCGTTATATGAGAAGGAATAAGAAAGTAGCAATTTGGAACCACCCTCTAACAAATACGATAACAAATGTATGATTGGTATTTGGAAAATACTTTCCCATTCAACTGAGCGCGGTTTTTCCTAAAAAAAAACCGGTTTGGTTATCTCTATTGATAAAGCTGATATGGGTCTATTTGCAGGAAGAGTATGATGATTATATGATGAATTTTCTTGTAACCATACACATACCTTCCACATGCTTCAAGTTTGAAGCCATTTTTCGTTTCCTCTGTCAGAGTTGTATTAACATCAAAAGCTGAAGTTTTTATGTCGTCATCAGTATGGAAGAAAACGGCAATCTAAAACGAATAATCAAAATTGGTATCAAAGAAATTTATTGTTACCACTGAGTCGATGCTGCTGCTCTTGGACTCCAAGTCCCCGAGGTTATCCCAAGCTCAGTTGGTAGTATTTCGATACTAGCCCGAAATTGATACTTTAAATTTACTTTCAAAATTGTAAAATTTGTGAAAACTAAGGAGTATCTCCCTCGTGCATAGCCCTGTCCTTAGATGGATTTGGCTTTACCCCTTTTGGTAATTTGAGCATTTTTGAATTTGCTCTTAAAATTTTAAGATTGTTGTTTTTGTCATCAACATTTTAGGCCTTCAGCACAACTGGTCAGTCGTAAAACAACGAAATGTGCATATCCTTTGCATTAAAATTGGTATCAAAGAATTTTTTTACAGATGTATTGTTCTTAACTGAACAGGTTGATTCACTACACATAACTGGAAATGGTCATTATCAGGTTTAATAATTTAAATGGATGCCTATATTTCAAACCTCCCTCTCAAACAAAGGCACCAGAAAAGGTATTAATATAACAATGACTTTTGCTAGTAAAAAATAACGTATAAAAAGTTACACAAGATAAAAATAGAATATCATACCTCTGCTAAAGCTACTCCTTTACCATTAGCAAGTACCGTAACTTCTTGTATATCATGAGGAATCTAAATGAAGAACAAAAATTCATTTCATAAAAGAAGCAAACAAATAGTACTTCTAAGAGAAACTGTCAAACTGATCGATTTTATATGTGTGTTTGTGACGCTAAATATATAATTAAAAGATAATAGCACTATACAAATGATATATATAGATTATAGAATGAAACTTTTCATATAATATCCACCTTAAATCCTTTGTTCATAGCCTGGGCTGATAGGTGCGATGGTTTGTATACATGTCAAAAGTCCACTTGTACATATCTGGTAAAAATTTATGAACATGTATGTTCAGCAATGCTCTTTTTATCATATAATATGGAAGAAGGGCTATATTTCTTCTTTAGCCATTCAGTACATATGTACCAACAACCAACGTATTTCTCTGCGTTAAAGTTATAAAATAGAAGCGATCCTGACAGAAGCATGGAATAATATCTTCCAACTGTATGAATGACAATGTAACGAAAAGCAATCTTTTTTAATTAACCTTCACAAGGTACTCATGGCCAAAACTTTGGAGGGCATCCGAGAGAAGTTTAGGTACATGTATGATATTGAAAAATATTTAATCATGTTGAAAAGTTTGATAATGTCGCCGTACCTCAAATGTTTTAAGGATGAGTGCATTCTCAGGAGTGATTGTGTAAGATTCCATAAATGTTCCCTTTGTTTGACCTGTCAAAGTTATTCTCATGTTAAAGTCAGACGAATAAATTTCTCCAGCAAATTCTGCTAATGCTTGCAAGGCTATGATAGTGTCCTGAAAAAAAAAACAATAATATTTGTTCATTTCAAAATCAATACGAAAACTAGATGTACTGTGAGCAAAGCTCACAAAGGATACCCCCCGCTTTGAAGTCCAATTATCTCCCTTGTGTGATATCGGAAAGCAAAGATTTTTCTTCATGCACATCTTTGGATGATGTACTTCCTTTCTGTAAAGTTTCGTTGAAATCCATTGAGTGGTCTAGGAGGATTGCGCTTACAAGATATATGGACAGACGGACAGACGGACGGACGGACGGACAAGGTGATTCCTATATACCCCCCCAAACTTTGTTTGCGGGGGGTATAACTAGTATAACAAAAATGAAAACTGTCATGCCTTTCCAACATATCAGATATATGAATAAAGAAATAAGACTTTCGGAATTTTAACAGGGAATTTTAATACAAATTAGCTGTCCTAAACACCCTGAAGTTGAACCTATACAGACACAGTACTAATCTAATAAAACATGTACAATTCCTGAAAATATACTGGAGTTGAGCACTTACACTCAAAATCAAATATAAAGTGTACCAAAAATTTCTCATACCTGAGTTGATGAAAATCCACCATCTGGATTTCTCTGTGTTGTTAACCATCTAAGAATTGGTAATCCATTGTTAACGTCATTGTTCAAAGCATAGTTCATTAGAACGTATGATGTCAATTCTATATCAATAGCATTTGACTGTGTACGAGGAGGATGCCAGTCTATGTATTTTTCCTGTGAAGAGTCTTTTGAGTCATGATGCCAGTATTTTGTACCGTCTGAAAGCAATATAAATATTTGAATAAAGAATTGAACACATGAAAATCAGTCATTTCTTAATTGATTGTTCACTACTTAAATAATTCATCCAGTATACGTAATAAAATGACACGATTGTAACAATTATGTTCTTCTTAAAGTTTTAATACAATTTTAAAAAACAGTGTGCTATCCCGAAAACATATAAACATTAACATCCGTCAGATGTAGTACAATGTAACATAGCAATTTGTTCCCAAATATTAGTGTTTATTTGTTTAGTTGGGGTTTTATGCCGTTTTCAGCACATTTGACTATTTCGCAGCGGCCAGTTTTTATTGGTGGAGGAGTACCCAGAGAGAATCACTGACCTTTGGTAGGAAAATTGGCAATCCTTGTCAATTAAGATCGAAGTCTAACACACCCCGCCACAGGTGAGATTCGAACTCACAACCTCGGCATTGACAGGCTACTGATCATTAGTAGTCATGACGAACTACCTAGACCACTCGGCCACCGAGGCCCCCCAAATATTAGTGAACTAAGCTTTACCTTCAAAAATGGCCAAAGTTTCTAATCTTTCTAATATAACTACTGCTTTTGGACTTCCAACCAGTTTTAATGCATACGATACAATTGCCATTTCATACGTGTCTATCATTCTGTCTACCTCCCCTTCTAAGAATACTGTTGCTCGCTTGACTGCTCTTGCTGTAAGATCGCTAGCCTGAAAAAAATAAAATCGTAGTATTCAGAGTAAAGTGGTCATTATTCTAATTTTTGAAAATAAACACACAGAACAAAGTTACTTCACTTTGTTATATTTTTGGCAAAGCAAGCACGACATGCAGGAAGAGTAGTTATTTTTTTTTTTTGGCATAAAAGTATTCATGTTAAGATTTTGAAGACACTATGATTATGTTTCTACATACCCCAGGGACAACATCGGCTTCCTTCATTGCAATAAGGACAAATGCTGTCAATGACCTCTCTCCTGCAGCTGAGCCACCCTAAAACATAAGCATTGATGATATTATTTTTGGTTTCAATATTTAAATCATATTCCCCTACATATTTATTTTTTAAATTTTCAATTGAAATAGAAATTTAAAGTTTCGAATCAAATTTTGAAAAGATTACATATGTACATAAGCAACAACAATTTTTTAAAGAAAACAAAACTTTAATATATGGTTTATAAAATCAATATAACTACGTACAATTTCATTACATTGTGACACCTTTTCTAAAGTCAATTCCTAAAGTATTGTTGTCAAAGTGGTGAATTTACACATACCTGCATAGCTTTGTGTAGAACTTTTCCTGGTTCGTTGAATGTTCCTATGGTTTCATTCTGCTGAAGTACCAACCAGTCCAAGGCTTTCAAGACTAACTTATCATCAATAAAAATGTACTGCCTTGCTTGTGCAAAAGACTTCACTACAAATGCAGTTAACCTGTGGTCAAATATAAGTGTAAATGATGAAAGTTGTGTTCAAAATAAGACAACTGCGATTTACTGCAGTAAAAGATTATCAAAAGTTCTTCAAAATACAAAAATGGAAAGTACTGTTTAAAATCATAACTTGATTTGGCCTTTTCATTTATTTTCAAAACATCTGTTAATAAGATTCTTTTTACTTACCATGTAGTTCCACTTTTATCACTTTCTCCAAAAGCACTAAATGACCCATCTTTATGCTGATAAGTAAGTTCTCTTTGATAGCCTTAAATAACAATGCAAAATTTTAATATGTGTTTAATATATTCAATATCAACTGAATTGAAGCATTTAGTTTTAATTAAGGCTCGCAAGAAATTTGAAGGCTATTTCTTATAACTACAGCTTCAACAAATGGCATTTTCTTAAATACATGCCTATTAATCGTGCTGTATGTGGTCAGAACATTTGCTGGGTTTTCTCTCACAAAAACATAAAAAACAAAATAAATAAGTACATTATTACATATCTCAACTTTCCTATATATCGGTAATCAATGGTATTAAAAATTCAGAATTATCCTTAAATCAATGGGACAGAAGAAATAATCATCCGTTTTAATGTTTGATTACATATTACGCATATATTCATTTCATTTTCAAGATACATGTATTATCATAATCAAACTATAATAAACCTCTCCTGCTTTCTATTGTGTCATCAAACAAGATAAAAATGGGCCAAAGTCACAAATGGCCGGGTTGCAAAGAATGGGTTATGAACCATGGAGAAGTTAATAGTATCTTTTAAGATAAAGGTATTATATGAAATCAATTTGGAATGTTGGTACTTTAACTGTAGATTGTTGTATAATGCATTTATTGTTTTTTTATTAATTAATACAAATAAAGGTAACAACAAATGCCAACAATGACAGACACCACAACAATACGTAAACCACTATGCATTAAAAGCATTTAACACATAAAAAACAAAAACAAACATCAAAACAACAGAGTCCAGATAGCCTGACATGGTACAGACACATACTTGTGGTGGGGTTGAACTGGTAATGTGAAGTTTGATAAATATGGGTTGAAAACTGTAGGAGGAGTTGATGATACAACATGGGTATAGTATTTTCACATTTTGATGAAAAAATTACTAAGTTTCCAAGTCTGGAAAAATTGGAAAAAATTATTCAAACAATTCCATAATAGCAGGTGCACAACTTCAATATGTGTACAATCTTCCTGTGAAGTTTGATAAATCTGGGTTGAAAACTGTAGGAGCAGTTGTTGGCACAAGATTGGTACCCTATTTTCACCACCCGCCCAACTGCCCAACTGTCTGCCGGCATGCCCAATATCACCATACTATAACCCGCATTTGCACTTTGTGCAACCCGGCCAAAAATCGTTTGTTATATATTGTTAATTATTGATCACACAATCTCAAAAGATGATCCTTTACTAAACACATTGTAAAATCTTTCAGACAATTTGGAAGTTATTGTAGAATGATTCGTAGATCGTAAAATAGTAGAAGACGGCAGCGTAGAGGAAAACAATCCAGACTGTTTTACACTTAAAAAGACTTTTTAAGTGTAATAGTAGAATTAACTGCAGGATCTGTGTTGGATTGTATAATAGTAGTATAAATTACAGTATACATTGTATGTCAAGATTGTAAAATATGCATGATAATAGAAGACAATGCAGATGTTGGTTCAGAGAAATAAAAATATTAGAAGAAATTAAAAGCTATGTTTCAAAGATCGTAAAACAGAAGAAAACATTTCACATTTTGATTCAGCAATATTAAAATATAGCATACATGTACTCTAATTTGGATTCAAAAATAGTAGCTGTCTGTGTGGAGTCTGTGTAATAGATTGTAAAATAGGAGAAGACATTATACACTGTATAAGAAATTTTAAATTGTAGACTTTACAAATTGTTTCAGATTGTAAACGTTCAATCCATGAGTTGCCTACCTTTAACCATATACTTCTTGGAGTCAGCATCAATGCCAGATTTAAGATTATTAGTAACAGTAAGATATTTCCTCACGAATATGTTTGGAGCAAAGTTTAACATATTCTGCTCTCCACATCCATACGGCATCTTTATTAACTTATCTAGACCATTAATGGATGGACCCATCAAATCACCTGGAAAATACATTAAAAAAATATATTTATTCTTGGATAAGATCTTTATTTTTTTTAAATCTTTGTTTTAGTTCACTGACTTATATTTTGTGTGCAGTATTTAGCGACAACAAATAATGAAATACTAGCACAAATTAGAATCGGTCAAAAAATAAACCAATGACAATTGGATAGCCTGGTATGTCTTTGTTGACCTTCCTGTTATTCGTTTTGTTGTTTTTTTTTTTAAAGTGATCATAACAAACACCTACCAAATTACTTAGAAGTCTTGAGAATTTTGAAGCTTTTTAGGTTTTATAAATTATTAAGAAAAGTTATACATCATCGAAGTCGTCTTAACCTCACGTGATTTAGAACCGATCCAAACCCCTGTATCATGTGTATGTATACAGTACATTAAGGAAACGTGCAAGAAACCTACCAATTACTGACGCAGTAACACGTCGTGAACCTGGACTTGTCTTCTCTGGAAATGTAATATTGACCTTCTTGCTAAATGTCCCCACAGTCTTTAGATCAACTAGCACTGGTATGTTGTACTCCTGAGGTGTTCCTGATGGCTATAAAGGACGATAAAAACAAAAAATTAAGGTTTTACTGAAAGGGTACCACTTTTGATATAATACTTTATTTGATAAATAATTTCTAATCAAACCAACCATAGAGTAATTGTTATATGATGTATGCTTCCAGATATATATATATATATGTCTAAAGATTTGCACAACGGTACTAATATAAGATGGTAATATACGAAGATGATGTTATAAAATCGTGTTGACAAATATTGTAACAAGTGTGGACCCTAAAAGATGTCTCGCCTGTCCGCGCTTGACCCAGAATAACATGCACTATCAAAGACCATGCTTTAACACAAACTTTAACCTGAGTCATTCAAGCAGAAAATGTAGGTCAGAGTGACCAAATTATCATCTGAAGCAGCATCACTCTCCAAGACGCATCTACTGACCAAAGATGATTGATGTACCACATGTAGTATTTTAGATATGAACCTTTACACAAACTTTAACCTGAGTCATTCAAGCAGAAAATGTAGGGCAGAGTGATCCAATTATCATTTGAAGCAGCATCACTCTCCAAGACGGATCTACTGACCAAAGATGATTGATGTAGCACATGTAGTATCTTAGATAATGCAAACTTTAACCTGAGGTGGGACAAACGGACAGACACTTGGACGGACGGACGGACGGACTGACAGACAGACACTCGGACGGGCGAGATACTATATACCCTCCACAACTCAGTTGGGCGAGGGGATAACAATAACTAATCAATCAATAATTTTTCTATGGATCATCAAACTGTGCATTTTAAGTATTTCGTGCAAACCACCAAAAGATAAATAAATTGTCTCAAAATTTTGATGATTGCACCATACTGCGCGCACCATCGCTCATTTTATGTCAATTCTTCGAGAACCGGCATTCAAGTGATAAATCAATGGCTTTTTTGTATGCTAATTTTAAATTTCAGAACCACCCATATTTATATAAAATTTTGTGTCAACAAATATAACAATTTTGAAACAAAGTTTAAATATATACTTATCCTTTTTATATTTATATCAATCCAAATATTCTTATTGAAAGGACATCCACACAAAAATTAACATTACATTACAGACTTATTTACAAAGTCATGAATCAATAGATCAATAGTTTTGATATGTTTTAGTAGTTCTCACAATTTTGCCAGGGGCTATTGAGGGTTGTGAAATTATTTATGTGTGAAATTTAATAAACAAGATCTTTGGTTTTATGATCAACAAAATACTTTTTCTCAAATAGATTATATACATAATCATGTAAGTTTTGTATCAATTATCTTAGGTATGCCATTCGAAGAGAAAAAACTAGATGGAACTTTATACACAAAGTTATACTTCTCCCCCCCCCCTTCCTGTTTGTCTATCCCCTAATTAAAACATTAGTGATCAATCTGAAAATATGAGGTGGGCAAGTTCTTATATATATGGCGAGTCTAGATATTGCAGTTGCTGAAAAATGGACTGTAAAAGAAAAAAATTGACAAAGTCACTGAACCATGAAATTGAGGTCAAGGGCACATGAAAGGTGTCAGACTGGCATGTACCCATACAGATCTTGCTATAAGCCATGTATGATGAGTCTATTCATTGTAGTTGCTGTAAAATAGACTTTAAAGAAAAAAATTGACAAAGTCACTGAACCATGAAATTGAGGTCAAGGACACATGACAGGTGTCAGACTGGCATGTACCCATATAGATCTAGCTATAGACCATATCTGATGAATCTAGTCATTGCACTTGCTGAAATATAAACTTTTGAGGAAAAAATTGACAAAGTCACTGAACCATGAAATTGAGGTCAAGGGCACATGAAAGGTGTCAGACTGGCATGTACCCATACAGATCTTGCTATAAGCCATGTATGATGAGTCTATTCATTGTAGTTGCAGAAAAATGGACTTTAGAAGAAAAAATTGACAAAGTCACTGAGCTGTGAAATTGAGGTCAAGGACACATGACAGGTGTCAGACTCCCATGTACCCATATAGATCTTACTATATACCAAATATGATGACTCTAAACATTACAGTTACTAAGAAAGGGACTTGAATGTAAAACTATGTCGCAGATTTTCGAAGTTCACTGAACCGTGCAATTGAGGTCAAGGACAAATGACAGGTGTCAGACTGGCATGTACCCATATAGATCTCACTGTAGACCAAATATAATAACTCTAGGTATTATAGTTTCTGAGAAAAGGATTTGAATGTAAAACTATGTCGCAATGTTTATGTGGGTATTGAACCATGAAAAAAAGGTCAAGGTCATCTAAAAATGTGCTGCTGAAAAGGTCATCACTTCATGCACCTGTGGACCAAAGATGAACATTGTAAGTATTATACTTTAAAAGTTATTAAGGTTTTACAAAAAGTTAACGCCGTCGCCGTCGCCTTCGCCGTCGCCGCCGGATTGCTATACCTATGTCTCGCTTCCAGCGACTTTCGTCGCAGGCGAGACAAAAACTATCGACACTGACGAAGGCTATTTGTTAAGTCGTAATATTTGTCAACACGATTTTATAACATCATCTTAGTATATTACCATCTTATATTAGTACCGTTGTGCAAATCTTTAGACTTATATAATTATTTCCTTATCTGCACAGTTATCGTCTATTCTAGACTATCCGGTACATATTAAATTTGCTGGTTGGTCTTTTTTATAGACTTTTATATATATATATATACTCTAGATATAGGATCAATCCAAGGCAGTGATTTTACATCTTTTTCAACCAGCGGACGTCCGTATGAGTTTAATTTTATTTACTGAAGTCTCTGAGACCCCTTACGGCAACTCCGCCTAGCATACAAAGCATGACGATTATAACGTTACGCCACGGTGACAACCTAAAAAATAGTTGTTCCTATGACGTACTTATAAACGTCATGCTTTGCACACACAGGAAGTCTTGTGTTTTTCGGCTGTAGTTTTAAATTCTCTAGATATAGGATCAATCCAAGGCAGTGATTTTACATCTTTTTCAACCAGCGGATGTCCGTATGAGTTTAATTTTATTTATTGAAGTCTCTGAGACCCCTTACGGCAACTCCGCCTAGCATACAAAGCATGACGATTATAACGTTACGCCACGGTGACAACCTAAAAAATAGTTGTTCCTATGACGTACTTATAAACGTCATGCTTTGCACACACAGGAAGTCTTGTGTTTTTAGGCTGTAGTTTTAAATTCTCTAGATATAGGATCAATCCAAGGCAGTGATTTTACATCTTTTTCAACCAGCGGACGTCCGTATGAGTTTAATTTTATTTATTGAAGTCTCTGAGACCCCTTACGGCAACTCCGCCTAGCATACAAAGCATGACGATTATAATGTTATGCCACGGTGACAACCTAAAAAAAAAGTAAGGGGGAAAACACAAGGGACACTGAGAATTCATTTTATAATGTCAAAGATATATACCTCTACAAGTAATGTCTTTTCAATTGCGTCTGAAGCGTCCGTTGTTCTTGCACTAGCAGCAATCTTCAACTGTCCTACTTCCATGGGAACAACTGGAAAAAACGCAGATCCTATTCCACCTTTTGGTATCTGAAATTCAAATAAAATAATGTTAACATGGAATTTTTCACTAACTATACTTCAACCATTCAAACATAAGCATTCAAGAAATATTTTTAAGTTTTTGTCTGTTGCATTCCCCACTGAATAAGGTTATACATAATTTCAAATGCTAGCATTTCGCACATATATAAGCATATTCTAGATGGCTTTGGCTTAACGCTTTTTATCATTTTTTGGTACACATTTTGAATTTGCTCTTCAAAAGATTTGAATTATTATTTTGGCTTTTAGAATTTTAGCCCTTCAACACAACAGATGAGTAGTAAATCGGCGAAATGTGTATATCTTGTGAACCAAATTGTTATTACAGAATTAACTATAGCCTACCTTTAGCCATCTTCCAACCTTTGCATGTGACCGTTTTCTAAGCATCTGATTTCCATTACTGTATGTTATTACGTTTTTCATACCATTATTTTGTTCTAAAATGACTAATACCTATAATGGAGAGAAAACATGTAAAAATGTACAAATTTTATTTGTCAGGATTGAAAAAAAATAAACATTTTTGTGACAATAAATAAGAAAATTTATATACATAATAGTACAACATGTAATGAAAAATTTCAAAGTCGAATTAAAACATTATATTTTGGTATCTAGTTATGCATTTTTAATCAAATTTCTGCTGTTAGGAAGTCTCTGCTGTATTTGTGTCATTTTGCTGTTGCAAAGTTACTTACCCATAAATTTCCGTGTCATTTTGCTGTCGCATAGTTACTTATCCATAAATTTCTGTGTCATTTTGCTTTTGCATAGTTACTAAACCATACATTTTAGTGTCATTTTGCTGTCGCATAGTTACTTACCCATACATTTTCGTGTCATTTTGCTGTCGCATAGTTACTTACCCATAAATTTCCATGTCATTTTGCTTTCACATAGTTACTTAACCATACATTTTCGTGTCATTTTGCTGTCGCATAGTTACTTACCCATTCAGTTTCACGGAGATAATTATGAATGTTCACTTGTAATACTACCAATTCTCCTCTGACAACAGAGTATGGTAAAACCAATTGTATGAAAAATGGCATAAACACATTCAGCTGAAATATAAAACAATATTTTATATAATGATGCAGATGAAGTAAAACTAAATCAATAACTACATGTATTTGGTACTGTAAATTCAGAAATTATTGCATGCATTTTTTATTGTGATTTTGTTATTTTAGACCAAAATGCGATTTTAATTTTTGCGATATTGAGAAAAATCAAGCTTCATTCATATAAAAAAATCCAAAATGTGAATTTAAATTATTGCGATTACAACCCTGTCACATTTATCGCAATAATAAAAATGTCACAATAATTTCCGAATTTACAGTATTTAAATGGTTATTGTTTAAACTAAGAAAAACAAACAGATCCATTATTGCTATTTTGGGTCTCGATGTATTTTTTTTAAATGCATCGTTCGACGACTCAAAATTCATTGATTATACTTATGCCTTTATTTTTTTTCATATATAAGTTGTTACTCTAATTTTATTTTACATGTGTAAAAACTTCATGTGGCATAATAAATTTTTTTTTCTGTACAAGTATTATTTTTGCGGTGAACCTACAGTCAATAAATTGTCAGTGTCATGTGCTATTGTTCATTATTTTTCGTCACGACAAAAATTAGAAGTAAAGCCATTATGTTTGACTCTAAATTTGTTAACAAAGAAAATAACTTATAATTTCATTTAAAAAGTCCTTATATGTTCATGTACATGTACATGTACCTAGTGACAATATATAATTACAAGTAGCAATAAGACTTACATTTGAAGGTGAATCTGTTAATCCGAATCCAGTTACAGGATTTACTGCGAAGGCAGTGGCCACCCACGATGTAATTGTATCTGGAACTTCAACATTTAAAGTTGCTTTTCCATCATCACTAAAATATAATTATAGAAAATATAAAATATGCCAAATTTTAGGAGTTTTGATTATTTAATATTGATCATCCAAAAGAGCGAATCGCAATTATTTTACAGATCATCCGAAAGAGCAAATCACAATTATTCTACAAAGCAAGAACTAACTACACACAAAATAAAATGCATTTATTTTACAACGAAACAATTAACCACAAAATAGAAAATAATATGATTTATTGACAGCTTATGACTTGTATAAATGTGATTTAAAGGCAAATTTTCTTAAATCCTATAAAGGCGTTGAGAAAATAAGGTAAATTAAGAATATTTAACTGAGAACATGATCAATACTAATATTAAGTGTTGTCGTAATTCGATTTTCCTTTTCTTTGAGAAAATTATAAAATATAATTAATTCAAAATCATTCGAAAATGGAAATACAGATATGCCATATGATATGCATTTGCACATGCATAATTCTATATAAACAGAAGATATACTTTACATGCATTTTCTTAATACTCACCTTGCTTTTGATACTGATCCTTTTTCTAATTCTATACCTACCTGTCGGGAAGTAAAATGCTTATTCTATACCTACCTGTCGGGAAGTAAAATGCTAACGGGTCTGACATAAAATATATACTTTCGTTCACTGCGCGTTTACTCAGGGTTGTTCTTAGTTAGCATACAACTGTACATTTTGAATATTTTTTAAGTGTAAATGCTAGTTTATCTATCATTTATTCAAAAACTATTTATAAATATAGATTAAAAGAATTTAATATATCTTGATGGCATTGGTTTTAAATTCAATCAAATTTGTCAAAGTTTATCGTGATAATAATTCATTCTTTCAATGTAGCATCATTTATACATGTTAAACGGAATAAGGGATATGGCCGATTAATTCTTCAATACAAATACCTACATATAGCCTGAAAGTTTAAGCAAAGTTCTTTTATTGCTGTTCTTCATCTTAAAAGTCATAGCGAGGACTTCAACATGAAGACCGAACTCGCTTATAATCATAAGTTTTATCCTAGCAGCCCTTGGCCTAATGTCAACTTAGTCACAGCTATGAATTGAAGGATATAGCTGAAGGATAATTCACAAATTACATACAATATTACAGGCAAGAAAAGTAAAAAGTACAGTCATACCTCTCCATATAATCTCGCAATTTGCGTCAAAAAACATAAACATATTAACTATTATGATCATATCAGGATATATGTTAGATAAGTTGATGTAAAGTACGCGTAAACAGGCCAACTTCTACGAATTGTACCAGATTTTATATAAACATTAAGCCAAAAGAGAAAACAGATGTTCATATATGAAGTTACTTCAAGGATAAATGCGCCATAAGCATACATCTCAAACTATAAGGGCATACACAATCTGTTATCATAACAGAGGTTAAAGTTCATATATTACTTAATTCTTTCACTGATATTGACAATTTGTTTCAAGTCGACCATTATGACGAGAGACTATATTACTGGATGTACATATATGAAGTTATCTAAAGCATTAATACGTAATAACTATGAAAGTAGAAGCATACATCTCAAAGTATAAGAGTAACATTATATGTTATCATAACAGAGGTTAAAGCTCGTATATTACTTTTTTTATTAATATTGACATTTTTAAGTCGGCCATTATGACCAGATATTTTATTGGAATTACTGGATACATAATACTCTCTTTTACAAACAACAAAAACCTTGATACATGTTTTCTATAAAAACCGGAAAAAGATACATAATTCTGACGGTAGGCTCAATTTCATGATGCCATTTTTAAAGGAGATGAGAAAAAGTGAGCATACATAAATAATAGAAGATGCAAGTGGGTACAAACTCCAGCACCAAAAGTATATACTGCAAAACATGAGAAGATGTAGAAGGTGGTGTAGAACTTTCCTGAATACATATGTATGTTTGAACAAATTATTGCTCAAAACTTTAGTAGTATAAAAATATTTAAAGGCATGCATTGCATGCAGGAATTCAGTTTTTCACAATGTATCTAGAACAGAAACTACGTTCTTTGTATTTCAGAAAACACTCGCAAAGTATGCATTTATTAATTTTTTTTATTAATACTTTTCTTCAGAGTATGTTCGATCTTTTTCACATTCTATATTTTTGGAGATTTCCATTTAACCTGTATTTTAATGCTGTTTTACGAGTGCCCTATGAATCAGAGAACCCATGACCCCTCGAAGTTTACTCACAGAATAGTTTTGTTTAACCATAACCATGTTTCTGGGAAATTCTTTCGCACTTTTGTTATTGGAGCCAAATCAGCGGCAACACCTGCACCACCAAAGGCCCCAGCCGCAGATTCCATCATATACAAACGTCCATCCCCTTCAATAAATTGCATCCTCTTTTAAGTGTTTTAAAGTACCGTTTTCATTACCATTTGATGAGTATACTTACAATGTACATTGAGCTCCGTATATTTAGAACACACCTGTTTATATTTACTTTGTGGACTATTTGTTTTATTTTCAAAATAATATTTTCAAACATAAACCTTACAAACCTTTTGAAAGACTGATATGAATACAACCTTAATTATATATTTATGTTATTTTATTAATCTTTGAAATTTCATATATGATATGTATACATGTAGTAGCAAATCTGTCCAAGGATAAACATGTAAATCATAAATACAGATACGTCATTTATATCTTAAGTCTTATGTAAATAAAGGTCAAAGTTGTATGACTGCCCTATTTATGGTTACTTCGATCATAGTTTGGCAAATATTCTCATAACCGAACAGCTTACGGGTTGGTGATGAAATGTAAAGGACAAATGATTATTTTCAAACCAAGCACCCTTCGGCTTCATGCATCAATGTCAAATGATTTTGTTTCTTCTCCTTTAGCCCATTTGACAGCTTATTGTCCCATTGTCGATTTGCGTGCAAAATTTTCTCCCACATTAGTACTATTATATAAATTTTGACTATTTTTCCTACTTTTCCTTTAGACAAACCCTAGCATAAAACACTTGCTAATATTTATCCAATTATATATAGTTGTTTTCGTGCCTTAATACATACAATCCATAAAATTGGTGATTGAATGGATGATTACGGAAATGTGGACTGTAGGAAAAGAGATGGAAAGACTGAATCCAGAAATTCATAACGACAAATGAATAACCTTCTCTGAGTCAACCTTACCTGTTGAATATCACCCTTATTGAATGCCTTCCTATGTGAAGATGCATAATATAAAGCTGTTGTATTTAAACTAAACCCCACACAAGCAAATGAAAGGCGTGATATCTTACTCACGATAATGTTTTATTCAGCCATATCCAGGTTTCAGGGAAAATCTTCCTAACATGCTGAATGGGCTTTAGACTTTTTGAGGAGGGAGGGGCTGGAACCGGAAATCCAGCATTTAAACTGTCTAAAGCAGTTGATGCAAAGTTTATTCCGTTCATCATGTAAGGGACTATAAAACAGACAATAATTATTTTATAAACGGACAAATATGAACAAAAATGAATACTACAAGCATATATGTGAGTATAAATAGAGTTGGTAACTGTATCTTATCAGAAACTTTGGACTTATGTATGGAACCACATAAATACAATTTGAACTTTAAAATAACTATTCATTTTTAGAAATGTTTTAAGATTTAGGGAAAGGTAAACAACATATTAAAATAAACCAGGATATCCATGCAAGTACATGTAATAAAAGATAAAAAAAAAATAGTCACTGTGAACCTCACTTCGTGGATTGGTTTTTTTTTTTTTAGCAAACCCGAAGTACTGGAATAATAGGGCAATTCTTTTGGTGGTTTGAGTCGTCTGAGAAAACATACAAACATAAAAGTTCTTTATATTAATTTTTGAATGTTTGTAATTTTGTACAACAAACAGGATATTAATAAAAGCAGTGAAAACTGAAAAAAATTATGTAAGTTTGGAAATATTAAATCAGTGCTGTCTTAAAATTTTGTAAGCTATTATTTTTTATGTTTTCATACATTTTGAGCAATTTGGTGCAACCCAATTTCACAAGAAAACTTATCTGCCTTGCACGTTGAAAATTCAAGGCAAAGTGTTTCTGTTTCTCCGGAAGAAAATATTGAACAAGATTGGATATCTAATTTAGTGTGTAAATGATGAGTTAATTGAATCTTTCAGCCAAGTGACAAGATGATTCAAATCGATTAAAGTAATACAAATTATTGGAAAAATTGATGTTTTCTTTGACTGCCTTACAGCGTCACTGTCATAAGTGAATGCATTCATTACAACATATAGTATGCCGTACATGATTTTCAAAAAGAATTGTTCAGGTACATGCACTGTATAATATGATATTGACAATTATTTCATAAATAACAAAAAGCAGAAGTCATGCTGTATACATAATCATGCAATTCGCATTAAGCAAACTCGCATGCACCCCCTTAACTAACAATTATGCTCAATTTTAACTTTTTTCAAAGAAGCCAAAAATAATAAAAGAAAAAATTGGAGAAAATCTAGAGGTATTGTGTGCACACCAACAAATAATTCTCCTGCCCTAATTTATGCATTTCTTAAAACTCCATCAGACGTTCTAGAGGGAGTTGCACTTACAAATTGAATATTTAATGAATACAAAACAATAACTGGTCAAGAATTTTTTTTATATTTCATGCACATCTTCTGATAGTATACTGCCTTTGTGTAAAGATCAATTCCAAGGTCACACCCATGTGACGAGTTTAATACAAATAATTGTGTTTGTATGGTTATCTTCTGTCATTATTTGGGATAATAATAAGTCTTATTTATGCACATGCTTACATATTTTCTATCTTCATATGAAGTTTCATTGAATTCCATCAATCATGGACAGACTATCGGACAGGTTTATACCTATAGACCTTAAAACTTTGAAATATATGAATTAAGGCTTTCAAAATTTTGGTCTTATGTGATTTTTTAAATATGAGAGTTGTATTTAAGTCATGAAAAAATCTTACTGAGAAAAAATTCTTTCCCACAACCAGGTTTCAGGAAATATTTTTCTGACTTTTGTAACTGGTTTTAAATTCTGTGGTTTGGTTTTATGATCTACACTTTTATGCATGGATTTGGCAATAATTTCTCGTTCCAATCCTTCTCTACTTGTCCTGAGGTTCCACTTCCGACGAAAAATTTGGGCTTCATAGAAAATAAACGCATTTGTATTATTAATGTATATTAGCATATTAACTTTAAGCATAAAAACAAATCAAACTCTACGAGAAGGTCGAAATTAGGTTGGCTTATATGGAGATTGAACACACCTTTCTAATTAATGAAATAGGTGTCCATGTCACATTTTTGAAGGTTGACATTCACCTTTGTTTGGAACCAATCAATCACACCGCAAACCTATAGAAAGGCGCAGCCATTTATAGAAAGGCATTACAAATTATATCATGTTACACCCTTATGTGTCCATTTAAGCATTCACTGAAACTTACTAAACAGTTTCATTTAACCAAATCCAAGTTTCTGGGAAGAACTTCCTAACTTGGGCAACCGGTTTTATGCCAGATTTATCAGTATGTACTTCTCCATTATAACTGACTCCATTTCCGTCATCGTCCATGTCATCTTCATCGATTTCATCATACAAGTCTTTAATAATGTCGTTATAAATTACATTAGTGATCATTTTTGAGCGGTTGGGGGAACAATAAGAATATTGCATATATCATAATATTGATTAAGAAGTTATGACTCGACTTCAATACGGTAAAAAAAAATGGCAAATGATAAAAGTAATAAAGGTTAAGCTGTAGATCTAACTCCTGTAAGATTTTCAGCTTGTCTTTTGTATGAAGATGTCCCCACGGAGTATTTCATAAATATCTTACCTTATAGATGTATATACAATGTATGTATATTAAAAAATTAGCATTCCTCATCTTTTTCATCTTGTTTGTTATATGTCAGGTCAATTTATAATTTTCTGACTTCCACATGCAAATAACAATTTTATTTACCAAGCGATACCGAGCTTTTGACTCACTTTAACGTTTCATTTAGCCACATCCAAGTTTCAGGAAAGATTTTTCTCACACGACTGACAGGTGCTATATGCCCAAAGTTGCCATTTGGACCAGGTACACCCTCTTTGAATACTTTCACTGAATTCATCATCATGGGAACAACTTTAAAATAAGGAAAATTTCAATGAATCAATTATAAAATAAACTGACACGCTTTTAAGATATGATAAAAAAATTTAAATAACGACCATTTAATCTCAACTGTGTTGATTTTTACAATATCTAAATTTTCACAATTACAAAACCAATATAAGATCTATTGCATTGCCGTAGATAAAGAATGGTTAAGAATGGGGATATCTCCAGAAAGTACCAAATCAACTGAATGAATTGGTGTAGGAGCTGGGATCTCAACTGCTTCCAAGATAAATGAACCTTTGTAAAATAGATTGGATATGTTATATGTTATTTTATTTTATTATGGGAAAGATTAAGTGATGTGGATCCCAGCAATTTTCAAAATATTTTAACATTTGTGAAAGGGAGGGGATGGGGATTATTCCAAAATGGTAAAATTTAATTCATCTTATCAAGACAACCAGGAACATATATGGTTTATCTGTATACGTTTTATTGCAGTCCATGAAAACATAGTAAATATAATGTGTACTGAAAATTCTATTTCAGTAAGAGTGACCTTGATCTTTGACCTTATGCATGTTATGACAAAAAAATCAATAAGGTTTTCTCCATCCCATGGGAGTATTATTTGCTAGGGATGTGGTGATTTCCTTCTTTACATCAATTTTCTACATATACGTAACAAAAGCATTGCTGTTCTTTGATTTAATGTCACTTTTTATGCCTTCAGCATGTTCAGCTGTTCAGAACAGGTAAATTTTTCTGATCAAATATGAACCATAATAACTTCATGGCAATAAATCTTGTTTTGGTCTTTTATTTGATCTAAAAATTAAGATTTCGTGAAAAGACAGGCAAGACTGAACAGGCCAGATATTTAAGGCCAATTTGATTAAGTAGAGCAAATATTTTATGTTGATAAAAAATAGCATATCAAGACAGAAATACATGTAGATTGTGGTAAAAGTCGAAGAGCTAAGGTATTAGGAGACTTGAGGGGAGGGTTGAAAGATAGAACAGGAGGGACAAGGAAATGGAGAAACAAGAGATGAAACAGATGAAAGGAGAATGGGATATATACGAAAGGAGAGAGGACCTGGGGAAAACATATAGAAGATGGAGTCTGATTTCCATTAAAACATGAGGGTAAAACATCCTGTTATGGTTCCGTTATCACTTATGTGGAGATAATATCATATTGAAATATAAACTGCTTGTTGCAAAAAGTTACAAATTACATGATTTCCATTATCTATGTCATAAATGATGATTAGAAATGGGAGAAGGTTGAAAGAGGAGGGAGACTAGAGAAATGTATGCCTTGTATAACACTCAAAAGTAAAGGGCAAATCATAGGAAGCTGTATAATATTAATTTTCAAATTCACGAATTTGTCTAAATGCCATATCCAATGTAATGCTATAGATATATAATTTTGTATATCGGCAAACAATTAACGAAGTAGCAAGATAAATGATAAAACCATATAACCAGAATTATCCAGATATCCGTCCCAGTCATAAAATAAAGAATTTGAAACAACATGCTTTCATAATACTAAACCTAGCAGTACAAAATTATAGTTCAAGCTTTCCTATGAATGGATAGTATTAAAGAGACTTTGCATTTAAATATGTCGATTTCATAGTTATTTTTCTAGAAATAGTTGCAGGAGTTTAATTTATGTTATATAAGACACGACGAGATGATTTCTAATTATCTGCGAGTATAGTTATGTTTCTCTGTTGAATTAAAAATACCATTATTAAAATTATTAAACTGACAATGAGCAAATTTTACTGGTCCATCATACTAACCGATTGTGTAGACGTATTGCAAGATTCTCCAGTCACGCAAATGAGTTCGAGTAACGTTACCTGCTTCAAAAGATGCAGTGTTTCTTTACTTTTTTCTTTTTTCATTGCATTCTATATTTTGGACAAAATAGATTACTTACTTGTGCATCCCTGTGGTTAAGGCTATATTTTATTGTTTGCCAGATTAGTAAAGTTTTCAAATTTCTGAATTATTTTGTCAATGTTTTCTTACCCTAACGTTGAGTTTTTCCAGAGCCAAGTTTCAGGGAATATTTTCCTAACTCGAGATACTGGTTTGAGGTCACCAGTGGCAGGTCTTGCCATTTCAGCCATAACAGGTGGCGAGTTCTGTACCATCATTGGCATTGCAAATGCAACTGGTCCTCCTCTTCTTAACATGGGGCGAACTTTAGTATAATCACGTCAATTATGAAAGTTTCATGTCAGAAAAAACTTTTTAATTCATAACAATTTATGAATTCGAAAAACATAGTAATTAACTGCTATCCATTTGTTACAGAGAATATAAAGAGATGCATAAAAACACCAACACCCAACTATGATATTTTCTATTATACATTACACCAGTACCATGAAATAATGAATAGAGTCATGACCCACAATCCTTCAATAACGAGTTATATATATACAAGGTTGACTTTTTTTAAAGCTCAGGAAGCGTACCCTTCTGGTACATTTGTAGTCAAAGAACACATAACAAAAATGGTCCAACCACCTAAACTATTGTGAAATATTGAACAACCAATTTGCTCTAAGTGGTTGAAATTACAGTCTTATTGATTTAGGACTTCAGTATTTGAGAAAGAAACATTTAAATATACCGCTTCATTTTGGGTATTTTTTATGTTATTTAACTCTGGGATATTATATACATGTAGTCCAATTAATACTTAATAATATAATTATATATATATATATTGACTTACTCGTTGAATTGTTTTACATGAATCAGAATATTTTTTTTAAAATAAATTTTTGTTGTTGGAAAAACTGGATTTGATAAACAAAAATTGCCAAAACCTCATCAAATGTATTAAGATCTTCTTACTGACACAAAAAAGAACATCACTGCATGAAAGTATACATTTTAAAATTCTATATATTTTTTCAGGATATATAATGGGAAATTAAGATTGCCCATAAAACCAGTTCATCTCACCATCTCCCAAGTCTAACTATCCAGCCTCTCTGTAGTATTTGCGATTTGGTTTTATTCACTTTATTTATTCTCCAGAAAGGTTGGGTGTAGCCTCTAGTCCAGGTTAGATGTTGCTAGTTGATGGTGGTTTCACCATTGACGTTTCCTGAGATCAGGTTATTTACACATGTAATTGTCAATCTACTGCGGTACACTTGACCATACGCCATGTTATCTTGGTCTTTTTTAAGACATTGGATTTTAACAATTTGGCAGAATTTTTTCATTTTCATGCAATGACATTCTTTATCTGCTTATAAAATAACTTACATGGTTCTACATAACTATACAGCACGGCATCTGTCAGTACTATCATTCCGTTATTCTACAATGACAACGTAAAAACATCACTATCCTGAACCAGTATTTGCTGCCTTTATTCCTATTTTTTGTAATACAACACACAACTGCAATCATTTTGTGTCCATATGATTTTGATATTACATTGTTACATAAAAATTTTCATAGTTGCTTTGAACAATTTGGCAAAGGCGTAATTCCTAATGCTACGAATATATTTTCCCTACAAATGTTATGTCCCTAATGCATAATAGTTCATTAAATGTACATTCAGTTCTGTCTAAAAACCAACCAAAAAGTACTGTTTGTCAAAAATAAATTTGAGGAAATATTCAAATCCAAGTCTAACAAACAAAAATTTGATCTTGTAAATTAAAGACAACAAGGTATAATTGAAACTGGATGCAGTTTCGAATGTCTCCCAAACGAAGCTCTTTCTCTTTCAGGGTATTTTTGGAATTCCTAGTGTTTGAAATACTGGGCAAGTGTACAAAGAGATTGAGTATATGCAAAATGTTTGATATATGGTATTCAATATCTGCAGTTTTATATGTTGTAATCGGTATTAACATGATTAACAGATGTTTTATCAAAATATTTTATTATTGAAGGTGCAATGGCCTCCACCTCCCCTTTAGCCATTTAAGGGGGTGGGGCATGACCCCCCTCAGACCCCCTATGGCACCAAATGATTCGTCTCATCATAAGGAGTAATAATATATATGGTTATAGGGTGGGGATCTCAATGGTTTTCAGAATAATAAGTATTTTGTCATTTGAGGGGGTGGGGCATGACCCCCCCCCCCCTCAGACCCCCTATGGTACTAAATGATTCGTCTTATCATAAGGAGTAATAATATATATGGTTATAGGGTGGGGATCTCAATGGTTTTCAGAATAATAAGTATTTTGTCATTTGAGGGGGTGGGGCATGACCCCCCCCTCAGACCCCCTATGGTACTAAATGATTCGTCTTATCATAAGGAGTAATAATATATATGGTTATAGGGTGGGGATCTCAATGGTTTTCAGAATAATAAGTATTTTGTCATTTAAGGGGGTGGGGCATGACCCCCCCCCCCCCCCCCTCAGACCCCCTATGGTACCAAATGATTCGTCTTATCATAAGGAGTAATAATATATATGGTTATAGGGTGGGGATCTCAATGGTTTTCAGAATAATAAGTATTTTGTCATTTGAGGGGGTGGAGCATGTGTCATGTGATATTTGTTCCTTCATAATATTTGTTCCTTGGAACTTTTGTTATGTTATAGATGTTCTCTGTGGAACATATTTTATATGATATTCATTCCATAGTCAGAATAAAAGTTTCCAACTATAGGTATGAATATTATATAAAATATATTCCACAGAGAACATCTATAACATAACAAAAGTTCCAAGTAACAAATATTATGTAGGAATTATCATGCTATGTCATAATATTATAACATTTTGTGTCATAATATTATACTATCACATGATTTCATGATATTATTATACATTGTACCATAACATTATAATGACAACATTGTTTCATAATATTATAACATGTTGTGTCATAATATTATAATGTCACTTTATGTCATAATTGTTATAATTTATAAATGTGTGTCATGATTCTCATATATGCTCAGAGACTAGTCCAATATTTTTCAACTTTGTATTATATCTTTCTTTATATTCTTTAATATAAAGAGGGGTGAACAAATTTTCATGCATTTTAATTGTTTATACTCATTGACTCTTGAATAAATAGCTTATAATTATATTTCTGAGAATAATGAATTAATTGAAAGCATCAACATATTTGCTTACCTTCATTGAACTTTCCTTCATTTAAAAACTTTAAAATTTTGTTATACTCTTCTGCTTCCATGGCAAAACACCTTCAATTTTGTTTACACACTATCTGTTCATGCATTTAATCATGTTCATCCAGGTAACATTATCATGTGACAACATAATCACCAAAATGTTTTAAAATTGCTGAAGTGTGACACAGGTATAATTTTATATACAATAATATAATTTCTTTGACTTTTTGGGATATTTTATTATAAGAAGAGAATTTATGTTCTGTAATGTTTATTCTTTTTTAAATATATAGCCATAATATTATTTTCACATAGAACATTTATTATAAGGAACAAATATATGTTGACACATGACCCCCCCTCAGACCCCCTATGGTACCAAATGATTCGTCTTATCATAAGGAGTAATAATATATATGGTTATTGGTTGGGGATCTCAATGGTTTTCAGAATATTTAGTATTTTATCATTTGAGGGGGTGGGGCATGACCCCCCTCAGACCCCCCTATGGTACCAAATGATTTGTCTTATCATAAGGAGTAATAATATATATGGTTATAGGGTGGGGATCACAATGGTTTTCAAAATATTAAGTATTTTGTTATTTGAGGGGGTGGGGCATGACCCCCCCTAAGACAACGAAATGGAGGGTATAACATAATACCTCGCCACTTCGTGTGGCGGGGTATAAAAACTTAAATATCCAAGGTAACAGGTAGTATTTCCAAGTTAAGATCACAAATGATCAAGTTATATCACTTTTCCCACAGACTTCTATAGTAAAATTTTGCAAAACCCCACCCCCTTTTGAGACCCCCAAAATATATGTTCCCTCCCACAGATTGAAATTTTTTTTTCGGGAGGCGCATCTAGGAATATGGGCCTAGCAAGTCGTATGATATCAAGCGATTCCGTCTATTGGTTTATGAGAAACGGTGCACACAAGTGTTCGAAAAAACGCGCCCGGAAAGAAGAAAAATAATAATAATAATAATAATAATAAGAATAATAATAATAAGAATAATAATAATAATAATAAGAATAATAAGAACTGAGCAAAAACAACATGTCTCCAAACTTCGTTTGGGAGACATAAATATCATCATCATCTGCGTAAAAGCAATACCAAATATTCTAGACTTACATCAAACACATCGCTTGCATCTCTACCAGTACTTGGCCAATACCACATTCTAGCATAGTATGGATAATATCCCCCACCACCATTGTCATAGCTTTGTAATTCCTCTGTAATCTAAACAAAAGTGTTTGCAAAATGAAATCTGTTTCAAATAAACAATTTTTTATGCAAATTTTTAATGCCATGCATATTCATGTTTCAAACCATTTTTTTAACATTTCTTGAGGGACAAAAAGTGTAAAGACAAAACATTAATATTATTAGTTGATGATTAAATGGATATTACACAATATTTAAATATTCCTTCAAAGACTTTGAAAACAATTTTTTTCTATAACACTAATTTTTACAACATAAATTACCCATTTTGTGTAAATTTTATACTTTACACTAACTAGCACTCCACGTATTATTGCTCTGTATCAAGCAGTATATAGTATCATTGGATTTGTTTTACGGCCTATAATAAATATTGCTCCCAGGGTATTTTTGTCTATTCTAGCTTACTTCTGAATCCAACAAACAGCATAATAGGTAGAAAATCTAGAAAGACCATTCTAATTTTATTTTGACACTGACAATTTATGTCAGGTAATACATGAAAATGAAAATAATATGTTTGTTTATCACTTCATTTTCACCAAAGTCTCTCTCCTAAATCTACAAAACAAAATTATCTTTCTGAAAAATAATACCTCATCCTCCGTTATGTCATTTCCTGTCTTCAGTAGAAGAACACTTTTGTCTACAGCCAACACATTTATCTGGGATTGAGGGTCAGCTTGTAGATCAACTAACATCCTCGATTTTGGCAAAGCTTCGTCTTTCATGAATTTCAGTGACACCTATAACACGTATAATTTCATGAATATTTTTCTGTTCCTTAATTTATATTTTTTTTTATAAGATACCAATTTATTACGATAACTGCATGTTTCTGGATTAAATTCTATGTTTTCGTTACTTATTATTTCCAAGAAGACCTACGTGACTGTATATGGAAAGGGTATAATCTGTGTGAATGAGATACTATTTCATTCCATAAAAGTGTGAATTTCAAATTTCTGACATGTTGACATCTTGAATGTTATTGATTAGTTAAAAATAAATTCATTATACTGAACTTGATACACCTTAAACAGACCACAAATGTATGACTTTTAAAAGGATAAAAACTAAATTTCTATCAAATTTATACAATACACAATATGTAGATAAATTTGTCTAAATGTATTTAATATCATGCACTCTTCCTTTCTACCTTATTTTTAAATGTTCCATCAACACTAAATGTCACTCCATCTGTGACGATTTCACCATCTGGTCTCACATATTGAACAATCATACGGGTCTTTGGTGCCATTTCTGTTGTAATTGGCAAGGTAAATTTCATAATGGTCTCTGCTCCCATATCTATCTCTCCAGTTTTAATAATGCTGCCTTTTGATATCAACTATAAATAAATATAATTATAATAAGGTCTATTGCAAAATACCGTAAGATCTTTTCACAGTAAGGGATGAAAATCTGAGATTTTACGTAATAATGTAAAATTTGCTCTTTCTTATAAGGACTGTATCGTGGCCTCTGACAAAAACTGCATGAACACAATGATGAGAGATACCATTAAAACATTAATGGGAGTTTTATTTCCGACTATGTTGTTTATTAGAGGGATAATTTTAACATTTATAGCTAGTGACCTTTTATGTACAGTTACAAAATTTCAAAATTTGTGAAAACTAAGGAGTATCTCCCTCATGCAAAGCTCTGTCCTTAGATGGGTCTGACTTTAACCCTTTTGGTCATTTTTGTGTTTATAAATTTGCTCTTCAACCTTTTGGATTGTTGTTTTGGTTTTCAACATTTTAGGTCTTGAGCACAACTGATCGACGAAATGTGCACATCTTGTGCATCAAATTGGTATCCAAGAATTGTATTGTAATCATACTGTAGTTTTTTACACCAGAGGGTCGGGACACACAAAAGGGAGGTTCGGGCACCTATAAAACCGGTTTAACCCCACCACTGTACAGTATCTGTACCAAGTCAGACAAGCCTCAATCTATGTTGTTGTGAAGTTTGTGTTTTGTGTCCTTCATTTTATCTTTTGTCTGAAGTTCTGTCATTTGGAAGGCGGTAATTTCTTGGTATGTCATTGTGGACCTTTCCTGATGTCTGCTTTGTTGTTTGCTTTTCAAATGTGAAAAATTGTCGAGAAAAATTACGGACAACTAGTGGACTAAAAATATTATCATTTTCATAGTAATTATAGTGTACCTTCTGTATCTATTATGTAATAGTTTTTTTAAGTGAAAACAGTGATCAGCTTTTCATTTGTTTGGTTGGTTTAGTTTTAGAAAAAGAATATATTCGACCTTTTGTGAAAAGTTGACTTCCCGTATATTTTCAATATCAACAATACAACACTTTATCAAGAACCTGCAAAAATGGTTTTTTGTCTTTGATTAATATTGAAGCAGTTTACTAAAGTCAAATTCATCAGTTGTTAGATAAAATTATACTTACTTGATAATACACGGTTCCGGGCGCCTCTGTTGCTTTAATTTCGATATCTGTCACTTTTCCTGCCTTTAAGCATCAACAAAAAAATACATGTATTTCATTACAGTCAAGGAATACTCCAAAATTATATTTACAGTGATTTTGATAAGAACATGGCAAATTTTAAACTCGTTTTGTCATTTTGTCTAGCACTTTACAATAGGCGCAGAAATAAATTTGAGACAATAATTTTCCCGAACTTCTACTAGCTGTCAGAGTTTTTTTTTCTTAAAACGTCAAACAAACATTTTATACATAACATATACATCTGAATTATAAATGCATTTAACATGATCAAAATTCTCAAGTAAACAGCCTGTAAATCAATATATTTATTACAAAAAAATAATTTACAAAATGAAATAAAACATCGAAGTAAAACATAAGAATTCTCCTTTCCTTTGA
The DNA here is from genome assembly GCA_028015205.1 of Mytilisepta virgata. NCBI lineage: Eukaryota > Metazoa > Mollusca > Bivalvia > Mytilida > Mytilidae > Mytilisepta > Mytilisepta virgata. Next base: position 66,514,372 of record CM051520.1, on the reverse strand, counting down.
CTTTCAGTAATAAAGAATTCCAAAATTGTTACCGGTTATTATATCAAGTTTTATCTTGTACTCTGTTCTGCAAGATGGGTATTGTTTTTTTCTTATTTATAAATAACTTACCGTAGGTTTTTCTGACAGAAGTCGTACTTGGATGAAGTTATTACTTGGAGATTTGAAAGGCTGTAGATATTTTGTTGCCATTTCTTTCATATAATGTGCCTGAAAAAATTGCATACTTTTTACAAACAGATCAAATGTGAAAGCCGAGTATAAAAGATACATAAGAAGTCACATTCTAAAAAAGAGACATTTAATCATTGTGTTGTCTGGATCGAGGTGATATGGGAGACTTATCAATTTTATCACAAACTAAAGTCTTTGTCTTCTCTACTTAAAAATGTATTTACTTACTTCAATGCTATATGATACTGCCTCCTTAGGGATATCGAGGTCAAATTTTACAAGGCCATCTGGAGGTATGTCAAAGTACTGCACAGGCATTGGCACACGTTTAGTTTCAGGGTATCTGTGCCATATTGGACCTCGTATAATTTCTGGTACTATTTCAGCCTCAAATACTTCCGTCGCATTCATATCCTCCATGTACGGTTCTGGGGTTGTTGTCGTCGTAGTGGTAGTTGTACTGGTCGTGGTAGTAGGAATCTCTACATTGTAGAATGTTTCTACCTTAATTCTTGTAGAGGGGTTAACTACTGGTGTTCCATCTGGTTGTGTGGCTTTTAACTGTAATCACATTGTCAAATGATATCAATAACGGAAATTAAATATTTTCTACGAAAAACAATATTTTTAGATTGTTGTGTATAGTTTTATTATTTGAATGCAACAATTTGCAGATTTCCACATTTCTATGTCATCTTGTCAATTGGTTTTATGAAGAAAAAAAAACATGTTCTCTGAAGGTCAAACCATTTTATTATACATTTGTAACTAAAATTTAATAGATTCAAATCACTGCTATTTTGTGGCACTATAATGTTGCTATTACAAATTTCTGCATTTGTTTTATTTAAGAAAGTGTGTATTATGGACAATAATCATCATGGTAAATTTAAAGATAAATACTTATATATAAGGGCATTTATATCTCTATGACCATATTTAAACATCATAAAATCTCTTGCATAAAATTAATATATGTATAATAGGAATCTAACTAGAATTGAAGAAATGTCTAAATAGCAATTCTGGTACAAGACTATTTCACAATTTCAGTCACATGTTGTAAATATAAGATTCTGAAGTGTGATATAATTTATAATTACCAATGCAGTGTAAGACAATCCAGGTTTATAATTTGACGGTAAGGATTCCACAAACTGTATTTGTGCAGGAGACTCGTAAAACTGGATTTCTGCAGAATCCTTCATTTTCAATCCTGTTACACCTTCTGTAACATTAGCCTCAACAACAAACTGCGTCCCCGACAGGTATTTTGTAATGTTCTTTATTACACCCATGTCTATTGAAAATTTTGCTTCTCCACTAATCTAAAATATTACAAGAATATGAGAATCAAGCTCTGACTTTTCTATGTCATTTTTTAAATTTACCACTTTTTATCTTATTTTCTGAACTTAACACTGTTGTCTGAAATACCAACTTTTTATGGTGGGAGTGGGGGGTTAAAAAATAATTAAAATGTACTCTTTCACTGATCCTGTTGTTAAATAGTAATCAGCATTGTGTGATCCTGTGTGTTAAATAGTAATCAGCATTATCATGATTATACATCTTGAATTTCTAAACCTGTTTTTACCGTTTTTAACATAAATGTTATAGATATATCGTATATTTTGAAATTTCTAATTTACAAAATAGGGAATATAATATATATAAGGATATGGTACGAGCGTCATTTACATAGCAACCAAAAAAATGTTCCCCTACGTGCAAGTCCTGGCAAAAGATATCCTTTTTTGATGCAACTACTTTTATTAAATGGTGAATGTTGCAAGTCAGTTAATGTTCTGAAAAGGACAGCATTAAAATATCACTAATATGGGCAAAAATACTGCAATTCATATAAACATGTTTTTATTTAGAAATAGTCAGGGTTCATACACATTTTTTACCACAAAATTCAAGGACATTTCAAGGACTTTAAAGGACCAATTTCCAAATTTTCAAGGACCAGAATTTACATTTCCCAGGCATGTCATCAACGTTCTTTCGAACTACTTTCAGTTTCAGTTTGCTCACTGTGACTAAAATTCATCGGTAAAATACATTTAATCAAGTAAATGAAAGATGTTTTATTAGTTAAAGTTAATTTAAGTTACCAAAAAATCAATCTTGATCGTTTAATTACTAAAACTTTTACGCAGTCAGATTTATTTCTTGACCGCATCACAGAAATTACTACGCACCTGTTTCACAGAAAAGTAGCTATTTTTAGAAAAGGGAAAATACGCGAAACTTAAAAATACCGATAAACGCGAGACCGAGTGATCTGAAAACGAATCAAAAACACTTTTATGACAGAAAATTTAACCAATTTTTTTTATTCTTCAAAAACACAGTTTTTCAAGGAGTTTCAAGGACCTCTTTTGAATTTCAAGTACTTTCAAGGCCTTAATTTCCAATTTTCAATTTCAAGTACTTTCCAGGTTTTCAAGCACCCGTGTGAACCCTGAATAGTTCATTTGTGGATTTTTTTAGAAAAAATGTTATTTGTGTGACATTTTTCGGACATTTAACATACATGTATCTTAATAAAAATATAAGAATATTACCGGTAATGATCGTTCTATAGTATCGACCAGCTGGTTCAATTCAGGGTTTTCTCTCCACCCCCATGGTCTGAAATTGTACTTCTTTTTTATTCTGATATTAGCTTTTCCACTGACAGGCTTCCCATATGTATACCTAGCAAATGTAAAATCCAATTACAATTACTAAAAACAAGTATCAAAATAATGGAATTATTGAACTTAAGGTCAAAGAAGCTGTTCTTTTGTATAACAGTATTAAATCAAAAATGTGTGCCAAGGTCAACCTAGATTTTGTTGGGTTTGAGGCTTCAGTTCGAATTAACTATTAAAAATATTAAAATACTTTAACAATAAAAATGATAAAAACACTGCCATTTTGCTGTTGTTGTCTTGATTATACAAATTTTCTAGTAACCAGCATCTTTCACGTCATTTACAATTTATAACATGCTAATTAAAACTGAACATTGAAATTACCATTGACAATATATAAACATGCATAAATTAAACAGCAGAGACCTTCTAATCCACTCTTTTTGTTTTTGTTAAATCGATTTCCATATTTTTAGACAAAAAGATGACACTGTCAGTCTGTCATGCAAACCAGGCTTATATGTTCAAACAAATCTGGTCTTTATTGTATTTTTATATTTCATGTATTGAACTGATCTCAGTTAATCTTGTTTGAGTTTGATATAAAATGTCAGGTTTTGGTCTTCTTTTCTTATGAATAAGAGACAAAAGTAGAATGATTATTTAAGACTAATACTGCATGGTGAGAATAGTCTGGATAATTATGGTACTTACTTTGCTTTAATGTTAACATAGAAAAATCTGTCTTTGGTAAGTGCATATGGAGGCAGGTCAACAGTTACTTCAAATTTTGGCAATACTGAAAATATAATACAAATATTACTAATTATGAATTATTATTGTAATTGAGGAGCTCTGGGTATTGATAATCTGCTCTTCATTATGTACGACTAGAATTTTCCCCTTGGTCAGTAAAATCCACAGACCACATGTTAACAATGCATCTACCTATGATTATTTCAATAAGATACCCGATAACATCTCTATGCTCCAGATAAACGTGTAAAGTTTTGATGCACATATGTGCGAAAATGGTCGGTCTTGAACTTGCAGTTCTTAAGATGAAGAATAGCCATAAAAATAGTTGTTTTTTTGTTTTGAATTTTTGTCATGTGCATTCGTGTGAATTAATCCAATTTTTGTCACATGCATTTGTGAACTAATCCATAATGTCCTTCTTTATACATTATATGAAACCATAGCATGCAACTTTATTGCACCTCTATATTGTACAAAAACTCTAGCAATGTTTGCAGTTGTGAAAAAAGAAGACTGTTTTAATTTGTTTTTAGGCCTCTTTTTCATTAAGTACGGTCTGACTAGCCTACCGTATTCATCAATAGTGATAGTCTTTTCTTCCGACGCCGCCTGAAAAAAATTAAGAAAATCATGTCAAAAAGGAAAAACATAATTCAAATTATATTTTTCATGCATTTTGGTTAAATCATATAATGAGTACTTGAAGGCCGGTTTAAGTCCAATATAAATCAAACATGCATATATGCTTGATTCCATATATGTAAACCTTCCCTGTAGGTTTCTGTTCTTTATAAACTATACTTGAAGGCCGGTTTAAGTCCAATATAAATCAAACATGCATATATGCTTGATTCCTTATATGTAAACCTTCCCTGTAGGTTTCTGTTCTTTATAAACTAGATGTACTGTGAGCAAAGCTCACAAAGGATACCCCCCTTTTTTGAAGTCCAATTATCTCCCTTGTGTGATATCGGAAAGCAAAGATTTTTCTTCATGCACATCTTTGGATGATGTACTTCCTTTCTGTAAAGTTTCGTTGAAATCCATTGAGCGGTCTAGGAGGAGTTGTGCTTACAAGTTATATGGACAGACGGACGGACAAGTGATTCCTATATAATTACTTTAAATTAGTCCATCTAGACTAAGTACAATGTATGTTTATCGTAATGCCAAACAATTGACGTTCGAACAACCTTTTGTAAAATGCTTATATTTTATTTGACCACTGCAAAACTGTTGTTTTTAACTTACCCCTTGCGAAACTTTTATTTTCCAATCACCCAAAACAGGATGATCAGACATTACTAATTGGTCAGCATAAACTCCATTTGGCCCTTGAACCTCATTCCATTGAGCTATTTTGTTACCCTTTGGATCCTACAAAATAAAGGAAGTAATGAAAACCATCTACAAAGTCTTTTTTAAGAATAAATAAATAGATTTAAAAGTTTATTCAGAGAGAATAAAATTCCAAGCAAGTTAATGATAGTTTTATAATCTAAGATACCTGTTTTTACTACATAATATACATGTAAGATGTTAAAAAAACATAAATGGGATAAAAAAAATAGAATTTCAGCAGCGAATACATATTTTTCTGTCGACGGGAGACTATACTATACCTTGCAATTTATCTTGGTCATTTTTCAAGTCATATAATATTGCACATCTATAATTTTCAATAATTAGTATTTCCGAGATTTCCATTTCTAAATGACTAAACAGTTGTGATGCAGGTTATTGCTGACCAATGACGGTCATAAAATTCAAGAACGTATCTTTTCTTAATGTACATATTTTCGGTATATATATCATACTTACATGGATATCTATATCGAGAGTCTGGTTGACAACTGTCAGATCTGGATAAATTCCCAAAACTCTGAATTTTACTATAAAAATAGATAATATTTTGATTTTTAACATTTTTTATCGTTTTTTTTATTAATAAAAGATATTTCGAATTCATTTTACTTTAAAAAGTTGTATTTATGGATTTTAAAATATTTGAATAAATTTGAAGTTTCCACATTTTTTTGGTTCTTTTATTTTCAAAATCTTGTTTAACATGGAAAGTCTTTCACTTCTGAAGCACCCAATTTCTCTTTCAGTTTCTACCAAAGTTTGCATTGTCGAAAGTTTGTGATCTACATACAGTCATTTTTACAGTTTTCAAGTTTCTCTCAGTGATGGAAAGTTACATAAATTTCGAATGATTTCTTTGCATTTTACCTTTAAACAGTTAAACTTATTTCTATTATAGGCAACTTGATTAAGTTAAACTAAAGCAAAGAAGATGGTATGATTTCAGCGATTATTTGGCCCCATCCAAGATGAAAAATTAAAATTAAGATTTCAGATTTGAATTTGTATCATATTTATCATCATATAATGATCAAAATTTCACAATCTATATATAATTCCTCTCCATAATGCAATAGCGACGTCATGAAAGTCTGCTAAATCAAGAATTTTAAGAAAATTGAGAGTTTTCACAGTAGATTTTGTTCAAAACAACTATGAGCAACAGCCTTGCCCAAAATGATGGGTAAAAACACATTTCATTGAAATATCTTTTTTTGGCAAGGCTATTGCTCATATCAAAATTTAAACTCAAAAGTCCAAAAATGAGTGATATTCGGTGTTTTTCATTGATTTCTTCACATTTAGCTATCTTTGACAGCATATTGCCACTACTACATAAATTTCTTGTTGAAAACAAAACACGTTCCTTTAAATTCGACATTTTAATAGTACTTAATGATAGCTGAAAGTAAGTTTTTCAGTACTTTTTCATTTTGGAATTCAAGTGGCTAAATATCAGGCCATTTATTCTTACCTGTTTGTCCTGGCTTATAAATGGCTTTATCTGTCTGTATTAATATAGATGTACTTTTGGCTTGGAAACTGATACTCGACCAGTTACTGAAAAACTGGCCTCCATCACCTTCAACTTTTAGCCCATATTTTTGGCCTCCAGATAAACTGTGTGGTACCTGTAATATAGAAGTAATCTATCATCAGAAATGTTTTTAAATAATTTACAAAATAATGTCTTTTGATAAGGATTTACTTTAACTTCATAACACTAAAAAAAAGTTATATTACCGGTATACCAATTACAGTAAATTTTTTTATAAATAATTTAAAGACAAATCCTTCAATTGTTTTTGTGCATAGAGCAGCGCAACGGTATTGTGCCGTCAGTGGCTTGTGACATCCCGATTTCCGTGAAAGAGAAAGACAGCTGGAATCAATGGAAGGTTCGCAAAAGTAACTTAGTAACGTTAAACGATTTTTAAGATAGAAATGCACCGTATTTAATCATATGTGTCTTATGTGAACCTATTTTTTATTGGCTGATTTTAAAGCTTTTACTTAGGCAAAAGTGAAAATAAAATTTAAAGATGATATTATTGGTAGATCTGAATATAGGGATTTGTTTTTAATAAGAAAAAAGTTGACCCTGGTTGAAAAAAGGATAAATATACCTAAGGAGCAAACAAAAAATGCAATCCATTATAAAACAATTAAAATGGCTGGTTAGGTTTATTGAGTTTTACCCCACTTTTAGTGCAACTGACTGTATTCTTGTGGCCATTTATTATTGGTGGGGAAGCCAGAGTATTCCAACAAAGCCACAGAACTTCTGAAATCCTAGTCAATTAAAATGGAAATCTAACACACTTTGCAACGACTTAGAATCGAAATAGGAACCTTAGTTTTGACAGGCTAGTGATCATAAGGAGTTGTATGTAAAGCAATCGTCCATTTAATGAATATGAAACTCTGAACTCAATGATACTTGTGTGATTACCAAGATGTAGTGTTGATATCCAAAAAGAGAATAAATAATATGAAAAAAAAAGAAAAAAAAGATAACATCAAATTTTGATTAACCTATATGTACGTCCTCAGGCTTAGTGAAATATTAATATAAATAAGAGATTTTATCTATATGAATAATACAAAGACTTATATTTATCCAAGATTAAAATGTACATCATGCATGCATTTGGTTAGTAAATACAGATACCTGCAGTAAAACTGTGTCTGGAGTACCACTTGTTATGTTTTTGGATGCTGTAATGATTGTATTGTTTTTCTCATCCTGTAAAGTCGCCGATACAGAAACAGGATCTGTAGATTCTAAAATATTCACATATACTTCTGTATCTATTCCTGGTCGTATGGTACGTGGAAACATAACCATATATGTGCTGAAAACAGACAATACATGATTATAAAATACAAGAAGTAAAGCTATAGAGGAATTTCTAAAATTCGTTTTCAATCATGCTTTATAAACATAAACAATTGAAATTCCATAGCAATTGGTTTGTAACACTGACTCTTACGTATACCATTCTTACTGGTCAATGTCTTAAATTTTTAACCAGAAAAATACTCCATATACTTGTCGGAAATTTGTGTGCAAGCGCAAACATTTACATTAAAAAAATTATTTTGAAGGACTAAGTAAAGGATGGCATTAAAATAGAAATATTTTGTTGTAGTTGAATCCTTGCAGATGACCCCCTTTGGATTTTTCTGATGCAAATATTCATTTTCTCAATTTGCGGATGGTAAATTCACGATTGGCCTTTGGCAAATATCTGAAATCAACATGGTTTTTCTAAATTTCTACAAAATAATTCAAATTAAATACCAATAGCCAGAAGATATCAAAAACAACACAGAAAGATTTTTATAAAGTACCATTTCCCTACCTAATTACATGTAAGAGGTTGATTAGCATTGTGATACGTTTACACATACAAAGTAAACATTACAGTAATAGTATGTTTATTTTTTCTAATACAACAAGTGACCTTTATAACTCTAGATATAACAAAACTCTGCCGATGTGACTGCCAAGTTGTGAGAAAACCGCAGGAAATGCAATCAAGTATGAACATAAGGGTTACGGATATGTAAATATGGCAAATCACATATGGTAAAATTGTGGGTACATGTACTTTGCTAATTTGCATAGTGGCCATTTTGAATTACTCTGACGACAATTTGTCCAAAAAATAAAAATGCAAATATTCAAATTCTTATAACTCATAAGCAAATTTTCCGCAAATACATGATATAGGTAAATTCTACAAAATATTAGCTTTCTCTTCGTGTGCAAATTAACATAACTTGTAAGTAATGAAAATTTTCTACCTTTTCAGTTTAAAAAACTGAAGCTTAACCATAGTATAACAGCTATATGAATTAACCAAAATTAGTGAAAAATGCAAATTCAAACTACAAACATGAGGTTGCACGTGTTATCGTGCAAAGTATACCCCACTCTTTTTAATTTTGAAAATTGGGAAAACAGACTTGAAAAGTTTGATGGAAAATTTCATGTAAACATAAGGTATTGTAAAATTTGTAAGTATCGGCAAACAGGAAGTGGTTCCTTTACAGACCTGAAAATAGGAGAGACAATACAACTCATGTTCATAAAGCTTCAGGCCAAATTTCAAATATTCCATTGCACAGAAAAGTTTGGCGAAAAATTTCAATTAAACATAAGTATTGTAAAATTTGTAAGTATCGGCAAACATTAAGTGGTTCCTTGACAGACCCGAAAATAGGAGAGATGATACAAGTCATCATGGCCATAAAGCTACAAGCCAAATATCAAAACATTCCGTTGCACAAAAGCCAAAATAAGTGTGATGAAAAATTTCAGTTTGAACGGACGGACAAAGTGAATCCAGTATACCACCAACTCCGTAGAGTGAGGGTACAGTATAATACGGATAAAGTGAAGAATATGATCTAAATTCTGGTAGTACCAGAATTGTACAATTCTGGTATAAAATTTATGTTCCAGAATTGTTGTCACAATTCTAGTACTACCAGAATTGTCTGGTTTTTCCAGAATTGTAATACTCTACAATTCTGGAAAAACCAGAATTGTCTCCAATTCTGGTTTCTAAAATGCTACCAGAATTGTACAAATTTTTGTACAATTCTGATTTTACCAGTATTATACAGATACAAGGCGAGATAATACATAAATTGTCCGCATATAGCATGTAATGACTTTTAGTAATGTATGGAGAACCACTTTGGAGGACAAATTTTATGAGGCAATAACTTTTATCTGATCTGATTTTATACCTTTTCGGCCAAAATGTTTTTAAAACATGATAATTTCAAGTCTCCCATAGCGTAAACCTTCAAATCCGAAGCCTTTTCCCCTCTAAATTAAACAAACAATTTGTAAATATCCGCCAAAGCTAAAGGAAGTTTTCATAGACACATTAGTTTAAGAGACGAAACGGGAAAAGACTCGATTATCCGTAATTCAAACAATTTTAGCATTTTCGATCTACAACTAAGAGAGGTAATTTTATTAAAAGGGCTGAAGTCACGTGAATAGAAATACCCAGCATTTTACCATTTGATTATGCTTTCCTTTCGTAGTGTGAAACCGAAACTTACCTTAGGGGTGAGTCTAAACATCGAATTATAGGCATCGACCATTTTATTACTGAAAAAGGGGGGGGGGGGGGGGGTGCTGGGATTTAAAAAAACAAAAACAAATATTATGTCCAGCTTGATCTGATTTTTTGATTTTTTTTAACATTTCCCACTATGTTGAAAAAAAAATAAGCCTGAATATTCCCCGAATTTAAAAGTTTGTAGTTGAACCTTCAAGAGTGTGTGTACAGGGTAGATCTAGAGGGAAGTTGTCGGCTATTAAAGAAGGTAATTGAACATTTTTTACATATTAAACTTCTACTTTATCTATCATGTCTATTGCACTACATGTATGAATATCGGCAAACCCTTTCGGCTTAACTTCACTGTATTGGTCAGGAGCTTAAACTGTGACTGTGTACAGGCGACTTAGGGAGACAAAATGACAATATCACAATTTTACGTGATTTAAGTGTGTTTGTCCTTATAAAATTGATTGATTTTGGTACCAAAAAATACTTGATTTAGGAAATGGAACCATAACGTTGAAAGTTGAAACTGTTGTATCTCTTGCTAATAAGTCGGTTCAAAGGTTTGATAAGCTACAAATCTGTGTTTTGAGTTCATGAGTTTTTTAAACTATGGATGTTGGTTGTGACATACCTGCATAATCAGTTGAACTAGTGAAGTTCAATTTCCATACCAAAGATTCATATCGATAGTAAAATTTTGTGAATGTTTTTAGAAGTTTATGATGTTGATATCCTTGATATAACAATCTCTCTGTAAGAACTACATTATGTTTATTTATTAAGTCCGAAACATGACTACATACCTGACGAAACCAAACCAGTTGAGATATTTAAACCCCATAAGAGAGTGCTAAAGGTACATTTCCGTCAAGAAATGCAAAATTTACTATTCGAAAATTAAACTCGTCCCGTTTGTCATACATTTTAGTAGTATGGTTACCGCTTTCGATAGTAATGTTGAGATTTAGAAAAAAAATGTATGGTTATCCCTTTTATCGGTCTTATTTCATGTATTTAGAGTTAACTCAGCAGGATAAATTTCATCATTATAATTTTTTCAAATTCTGGGTTATTTAGCGAAAGAATATGAGGTGTTATTAAAATATTTTAATAGGCCGTGTTTAGTCGGGTCTCTTTAGCTTAGCCCTAAATTGCGATTCACAACAATGGAGAAACAAGTCCGCGACCAGAGGAGCACAATTCATGCACATAGGAATACCCGGATAATCTGTCTTGACACGAATAAAAATATTGTCAAGTTTTAGTAATATCCAGATAGGTCCAGTTAGTATATTTGTCCTGTCTATCACAACTGAAGAAAGCTTTCAAGTTATTTCAACTTATATAGGTATTTCCAGTTTATCAGAGCATGATTTGATTAGATATGAAAATTTATCTTTAATAAGTTTGTGGGTAAAGTTGTGTAAAAGGCAGAAAAGTTAAAACTGTTAATTGAATTAAACGAATCCTCTGTCTATCCAATACTTCTAGGGAACGTTTTTCTCATTAATATGTTGATGTCATATGATATTATGTAGGGATCATTCACTTTCATGAAGATGTGCAATTCCTATATTTAAGTGGTGTATGCGTGTTCTAATTCATTTCGGTTTTTTCATAAAGAAAAGGTTATATTATATAAGGTAAATGTCTACAACATTCCCACTTATACAATCATACATTGTATGTAGAATTTTTAATGAAAAATCTAAGAAAAAAAATTTCTGATTTTTGTTTTCTTGTGAAAAAAAGATATGCTTTGCTTGGTGTATGAAAAGAATAATTTTATTTTCTCCAGACCTAAAAAAAATATTTTGTCAAGCACAAAAATCCCAGCCCCCCCCCCATCCGTAATAAAATGGTTGGGGCCTTAGAGTTCGAGTTACAGTTCGAGTTAAAGTTATTCTTTGAGTTTTAAACTGGAGATATTAATTTCTAACGTCATTTTATCGAGTTGCATTTCGTGTTAGAATTCGAGTTACGGATTAACTGTTGGGAGAGGGAGGTAAAAATTACCTGTACATAGTCTCGTCAAAAAATACCTAAATTTATTGACACCCTCATTTCTCTAATTTTTTTCAGACAGAGAAAAATATTTTCATTTTACCCCATAAAACAGGTTAAAAAGTTTTGAACGCATCCCAAAAAAATACCTGCAATTTGTTGGTACCCCAAAAAATATATAGCAAAATCGAGAAATTTGACCCCAGAAAATAGTACTAGCTTACGTGCAGAAAATGTTTGAGGGTACCCCCCCCCCCCCCCTTCCCCTGTAATAAAGTTATTGTGCGTTATTTTTATTCTTCGCCGTTTAGTCATCTGAACACCTGACATAGGTACCAATGAATCTAGATTGACCGCCTCCTCACGCAGGGCACATGAAACGTTTTCGACTTCGTTTCCTCACGCGTTTTCCTTCTCTCTTTCTCCTTATGTCCCACCAACGAATGTGGAAGAGACATACATATAGTTTTATCCATTTAATTATGTTATTTCCATACAATCACAAAGCGAAAAGGAAATCTGCTACCCCCAATATCCGAAATACGTGTATGCTCTAATCATGCTCCAAAATACAACTTCAAGGGGAATTTGTGTTTGAATTAATATTTTATTTAGATTTAAAATGGTAGAGTTAAAACCATGCAGTTGATTAAATTATACTACAATGCGGTATAAAATAAAAGTTTAGTTATGGATGAAAAATGAAGGGATATGGAGTAAATGTACACGAGACAAAATCCCAATTTATACATAGTGAACAAAACAATGGAACAACGCTTTTATTGTTGTTCTTCATCTGTCTGTCTGCCTTTCTGTCTATTGCCCTGTGCATTTTTTGATTGGCTTTCTTGATGCTTTCATCCTATCTTCGATGTACCGTATAAGTAGACAAAACTTAACCACGGTGTACAACCGGAGCACCAGAGACCATCGTTGTGTCTTTTTATGGAAAGTAAAAGAGATCAGAGTTTAATTATATGGCTTTTCATACTTGGCCAATCAATCAGTTGAAATATAAACACAGTCGGTTTTACTGATTGTCTTGGATGCGCCGATTGTATACCGTGTTAAATATCTCTACTATACAAAAAATCATAAAGGCCAAGTGAGCTTTTGCCATCACTTGGTGTCCGTCATCTGTCGTCGTAAACTTTTTGAAAAATATCTTACACTCTGAACTTGCTGGGCTAATTGGAATAAAACCAGGCCCTAGACATCACTAAGGTCTCTAATAGAAAAAAGTGTCAAAGGATGCCGCAAGTAAAGCCAAATGGCCTTTGTTACTAAAATAGAGCATATGAATCAGACAGTAGTTTTTGAAAATTGTCACTTTAGAATTGCCATTTAGAGAAAATCTGGCAAGGTAAAAACGATCAGGATGACAAGATCTAATTGCGTTTCAGTTTTCGTAGAAATCGAATTAACCTTCCTGGAGTTATTGCCCCTGAATTGTAGATTTTTAGCCTTTTTTGTTTTTGTTTGTTTTTTTTTTTTAATATAAAAATCTTCTCCTCTAAACCTACTGTGCCAATTGGAACCAAACTTGGTTATAATTGTTATGGGATAGTCACCTCTAAAATATTTATCTGACGTGTTCGTCCGTCATCCAAGATTGCCGTCACGGCCCGACATAATTAAACTTAGGACCCTATGTAGAATACAATTTGCGTGAAGATCTCCCCTGCTCCTCTGAAACTGCTTGGCCAATTGGAACCAAACTTTGATGGAATAGTCCTTGGGTGGTCCCCTTCTAAAATTGTGTCTGTAGTCCCCGACCTTCAACCAAGATAGTTGCCGGAGCTAATTATAGAAAAGGGGGAGGGAAATTTTTTAAATCATTTCCTCTGAAACTACAGAGTCAATATCAACCAAACTTTACTTTAATGATATTTAGATTTCCCCTCCAAAACGGTATCCGGTAATTCAGATCTCCGCGACCATGATAGCCACCGCCGCCGAACTTAGTTTCACTTTAAACCCTATGTGAATGCACTTTTAACACCTAATCTATATATCTACTATGCAATCATCGTTAGGGGTATTCAGTTTCAAAATTTTGTCGAAGGATGCACCGAACCAATAATGTTTACAGATGAGCTTATATATATGCTCCTTGCAACCTCTAGTTTGTTTGAAATATTGTTTGTATAGTACAGACTACTTGTAGGCTTGATATGTCGTGTTCACATTTTTCTAAATTTGGGGCAAATATATAGTGTGTATATACCTCCGTCTACATGTTGAAGATCGTATGATCGAGTCTGGTTAACTTGTTTTGCTAGGATTTATAAAAGAACGCTTATATTCTCACTGACATTTTATTAAAAAATTAAAAATTTAAATTATTAACTGATGAAGCACTCTGAAGACCACGTAGCAGGATTTTATCATGTGAACTGTAAATAAAATGTTTGTTGAACAACATTTCCAATTCGTCACTGATTTCCGTATTAGAAAAAAGTCTGTACGAATATCGGCATCGCTTTTTGAACAAAAAGTTTGTACCAGGAACAAGTGCATTTATCTTAACTCGAACCTTAACTCGAACCGTAACTCTTATTCGAAATGTAACTCGATAAATGACATTAGAAATTAATATCTCGAGTTCACTCGAACTCCAACTCGAAATCTAACTCGAAGTACAATTCTAACTCGAACTCTAACTCTAACTTTATATCAAACTCGATGTTTAGTCACACCCCCTAAATTAGAAAGTTACAACAGTAGTTATCAAAGTAATTTAATAACACTGTTCGAAATTATTTCATACCGAAACTATAGATATGACTTTTGTTAACTATTGAAACATTGTCCTCCAGGGTGTCACCAGCTCAGCAGCTACATGTAGTACTCCGTAGACGGTATTGGAGAACCCTCAATAAGATACTTTTGAATATTTTTAAAAAATAAAAGAGTATCTCCTTTGTGCACCTGTTTTTAAATATAAATGTGTCTTGGCTATATTTTTTGTACTTTTTGTATTTGTTCATTTTTCCCTTTTTTCGACAATTTCCATTGCTGATGACACAAATATTGCCAAAATGTACACATCCAGTGTATCAAAACTGTCATCATATTTGTGTATTAATATTTGTTCTTCTTTCTCCAAGTTAAAATATACTAGAAATCTCAAGTACAAAATTTATAAATAATTTATACTTTATTATCACGGTGACTATTGTTCCATGTGTTGACTTGGAGCAACTCGTTCCATGGTATGTTTTTAATTTAGTACTAGTACTTAGCATATGCCCAAAAGTGACAACCGGGTTCATTCTTAATCATAAGAATTACATAATATAAATACATTAAGACATCTACATGTCTTTGGTATGATAAATCAGACAGCTAAAAATTGTGATTAATGAGAAAACATTCTGCCGTTTTTTTTTTGCATTAAAATGTACGATATGACCGTCAAGAAAAATATTACAGGATCCTTTTTAAAAGAATGTCGCCTTTATTTGATAAAATTACAAGAAGGGGAAGGGTTTAGGGGGTTTTTCTTCTTTTTTTCAGTCCTATAGTTTGCACTGGTCTTGACAACATGATAAGTTTGTTGCTGAGGGGTAAATATGTCATAGGGCAGTTATGATTATAATAATCGTGTTGTCATCAGTTGTCAAGCCGGATACACTAACTAAAATAAATATGTAAACAACACGTAAAAATCGTATAATTCTAGAAATAAAGATTTTTATGTCGTGGTTGTTCATGCTTTTTATATTAAGAAGAGGGTTAACAGATGAAAAAGTACACATTTTCGTTATCATTTTATATTTTATATATTAGGTACATTGTAATGCAACGTCGAAATAATTTTATTAATGTGTGCGGTGGCATTTTATTACACTCTGAATAAAACATACCTAGTCATGACGGTTTGGATGGGGTTTATAGCTCTGAATTACATCTCTGCACCTTTTTTCGTTCAATGAATAGACTGGAATAATGGCCATAAAATTATAAAGAATGGAAAATAATATTGTTCTAAAGAATGATTTAACAATAGATGCAGACTTTGGGAAAAATATTGATTAGAGAGATAAAATTGTCTATAATATCTTTTCAAAGAATTTCAACTTAAAGTTCACTAAAGTTACGTTTTAACATTTTAAAAATTGAATTTCGGACTTAAAATTCAAAATTGAACTCCCAGTAATTTTTTTAAGAATTGAAAAGAATTTTACAATGAATAGAAAAAATATGACGAAATTTTAAAGAATATAAAATTTAGAATTTCAGACTCCCAATAAAGGAGAGTTAAAATTGACCTGGTTTGAGTCTTTTTGGGGGGAAAGGGGGGGGGGGTTAATTTGCAGTTTCATTCACCGCCGTGCCATTAAATATGTACCACCGCCCTTTCAATATATTTCAGATCTTACAATCTGATATTTTTTCACGTAATTTATTGACAAACAGAAAATTGTTCCATTTCTGCTTAGCTTAAGCTTTCTTTAAAACGATTGATATTCCGCCCATATCTATACATATTTATTAATTTCTGGGTTTAACCTGAAGTAATATGGCAAGTAACGGACTTTTTTTTATTTACTCAAGTACAGAGTGAACATTTAACGACCCCAAATTGTCGTTAAACAACAAAACGGATAACATGAAAGGATAACATTTAATTTTTCTGGTCATGTTTGCCGATTTCAACCAGGGTTTTGAAAATATGCATATATATTGTTGATATCAAGATTGATATGATATATCATGTAATGTTTATTCTCATAATTAGTTGTGTGAATATTAATAACTTTACCACATACTTCGTACATACATTATCATGTCTAATGATGAATAACCAAATGTCCCCTGCTCGCGTAGTCAAGAGATTCTTTTGACGTCAAAACGCCTTTTGTCGCCTTTTGTCGCAGTCATTGGTTTGGTTTGATGCCAGAGCAAACCCCCACATAAAAAAACTGATAAATTGAAATTTACCATGTTTCACTTATTTCAAATGAAATTTTCTGTCACAAAGATCTGATATGTTTTGCTTCTGTAACCATCTAAATCTTCTGATCGTTAACTCATGTAACTTGAGGCGAGTCAAAGCGAAAGTAAACAACTGATAAATACACCAGCTATACAAAACGACTATTAACTTTTTAAGAGAAAAAAAATGTGATAAGGATTTGAAGCATATATTTTTTCTTTGTCAAAACAGTGTCAAGTGGCAATATCGTTAAAATACCTTTTTGTTTCACAAATCTATATATAGGTGCGAAAAAAAATGTTCGTGTCCTCCATGCCCTATCGTTTGGTAAACAAGAGAGCAAAAACTAAATGGGTTTTGGTCATCAGGAGAAAAAAATCGGCCGTCATTATGTAATATATAATAATAGATTAAAATAGTATATTTCAGTTTGATAATTAAGGTTTTCAAAACAAAGTGCTTGAGTAATTAAATCTTGCATATGTACTAAATTTCAGTGTCAAATGTAGGTTTCCAGTAATGGTTCAAAAGTTCAATAATGCAAAGCGGAGAAGATCGACGAGGGAAAATAAATATACATAGCAAACAGATTATAACATAAGACTAGAGGCTCTCAAGAGCCTGTATCGCTCACCTGGATTTAACTTTTCACCTTGAGCAGACCTAAAAATTTAAGTGTTGCAGTCAATTTGGCTGGTTTTTCTATAGGATTCTATGTTAAATTAATTTCAGCTGTGGCAGTCATGTTGGTTGACTGTCTAGGTCAACGGATACATTTCTAAAAGAGAACCATCTAAGGACCATTTCTGCTAAGTCTTGTTCCAACTGGCTAAGCGGTTTCAGACAAGAAAATTTTTAAATGAATTTTCCTATAGGGTCCAATATTTAACAAAGTTCGGTGTGGCAGCCATCTTGGTTGACAATCCGGGTGATCGGACATATTTCTGAAAAGGACCTCCTAAGGACCAATGCTGCCAAGTCTGGCTCCAATATGTCAAGAGGTTTCAGACAAGAAGATTTTTCAATGAATTTTTCCATAGGGCCCCATGTCAAACTAAGTTCGGGTGTGGCGGCCATCTTGGTTGACAGTCTGGGTCATCGCACAAAATTCTGAAAGAGGACCATCTAAGGACCATTGCTACCAAGTCTAATTCTAATTGGCTTAGTGGTTTCAGACGAGAAGATTTTTGAGTAAATTTCCCATAGGGTCCTATGTTAAACTAAGTTCAGCTGTGGCGGCCATCTTGGTTGACAGTCCAGGTCTACAGACATACTTCTTAAAGAGAACCTCCTAAGGACCATTACTGCCAAGTCCTGCTCCAATATGTCAAGTGGTTTCAGACAAGAAGATTTTTCAATGAATTTTCCTATAGGGCCCTATGTTAAACTAAGTTCGGTTGTGGTGGCCATCTTGGTTGAAAGTCAGGGTCATCGCACAAAATTCTGAAAGAGGACCATCTAAGAACCATTGCTTCCAAGTCTTATTCTTATTGGCTTAGTGGTTTCAGACGAGAAGATTTTTGAGTGAATTTCCCATACGGTCCTATTTTAAACTAATTTCTGCTGTGGCGGCCATCTTGGTTTGCAGTCCACGAAATCAGACACATTTCTGAAAAAAGGACTTCCTAAGGACCAATGCCGCCAAGTCTGGCTCCAATATGTCAAGTGGTTTCAGACAAGAAGATTTTTCAATGAATTTTCCTATAGGGCCCTATGTTAAACTAAGTTTGGTTGTGGCGGGCATCTTGGTTGACATTCCGGGTCATAGGACACACCTCTGTAAGAGGACCATCTAAGGACCATTGCTGCCAAGTCTGGTTCGAATTGGTCAAGTGGTTTAAGACAAGAAGATTTTTCAATGAATTTTCCCATAGGGCCTTATGTTAAACTAAATTCGGCTATGGCGGCCATCTTGGTTAACAGTCCGGTCATTGGACATATTTCTGAAAGAGAAACTCCTAAGAACTATTACTGCCAACTTTGGTTCCAACTGGACTTGTAGTTTCATATAAGAAGATTTTTGAAAGTCAGCCCCCTTTTTTTTCTATTTTTAGTAACAGTGGCCACCTCGGTTGGAAGTCGGGGACGCCAGACATAATTTTGGAAGGGGGCCACCCAAGGACCATTCCACCAAAGTTAAGTCTCAATTGGCCCAGTGGTTTGACAGGAAAAGATCTTTAAAGGAAAGTTTACGCTGAATGCAGTCTTTAAAGGGCAAAAACTCCTATAAGGGGTCAATCAATGATTTTGGTCATGTTGACTTATTTGTAGATCTTACTTTGTTGAACATTTTTGCTGTTTACAATTTGTCTTTATCTATAATAATATTCAAGATAATAACCTAAAACTGCAAAATTTCCTTAAAATTAACAATTCAGGGGAAATAACCCAACAAAGGGTTGACCGATTCGTCTGAAAATTTCATGACAGGTAGATCTTGACCTGATGAACATTTTCACTCCATGTCAGTTTTGCTCTAATTGCTTTAGTTTTTGAGATATAAGACAAAAACTGCAGTTTACCCCTATGGTCTATTTTTAGCCATGTCGGCCATATTGGTTGGCAGGCGGGGTCATCGGACATATTTTTTAAACTAGATACCCTAATGATGCTTGTGGCCAAGTTTGGTTCAATTTGGCCCAGTAGTTTCAGAGGAGAAGATTTTTGTAAAAGTTAACGGACGACGGACGACGGACGACGACGGACGACGGACGCCAAGTGATGAGAAAAGCTCACTTGACCCTTTGGGTCAGGTGAGCTAAAAAGGAAAATACACAGAAACGTCAAATGAAAAACGGAAAAAAAGAAAAAAACATTAGTGAAATGACTGTCAAAAACTATATTTACATATGAATATGTAATTGTATGGAATAACATTTTTTTAAACCTTTACCTGGTGTAAAGGGTACTGTTATATTTACAAGATGAAGATTTTTCCGATGTTTTTTTTCACAAAATTATAAATCATTAATACATATATCAAGGTTTGCAAAATCATATGACACATACCACTATTTCAGGTCATAAAAATGGACTACAGCAGGTATACAAACCTTAACTGATAAATGTCACGGAGAGGTACGATATAATTTGTAAAATGTGCTTAAAACATCAAATAAACGGGTTAACAATGTCACAAATGTAACATTAAATGTCAAGGAAAGACAACGTGAAATTGATTACACGTAAACAAACACAAGGACTGAAATTAATTACAATGTCCAATGTAGAAAAAGTTTGTGGCAAAATAACCCAGTTGTATTTCAAGATAAAAGAATGAATGGTCATAATGTAAATATGCAAAATATTGGAGGATAGGTATTCACAATGAGGATGAACGGAATACCATACATAAAAATTAAAAGAAAAATATTTCAAGCAAAAAAATATACATGTATTCATCATGCGACTGCATGTTCCAAGCAGTTTATGCAATTTTTTGTGCTCTTTTGTAGGGTTTCATGTTAAGTGATTGGTACGTCATTGTTGACCTTTCCTGTATCTTGTCTTGTCCATAAGATATCAACATTTATAATTTTTGGTTGTCACGACCATTATGATATCACAGTCATATAACACATGTATAAATCTCAGTTAATGCTGCGACATGGAGTTTTGGAGGTACTATATATGTATGAAGAGAACAGGTTCGTTTTAGGACCTCTGATCGAACTCAAACCCTAAAAGTGCGTAATACTTTGTTTCTATCGTTTAATAAATTCCCAAAATATACGGTCTGATTGGAGTTATTTTATTATAATCTTAACTGATGTTTAGATGCATTTATTATGAGCAGTTATTGTAGTGTACTTAAGTTTGCCGGATACCACTTTTATGCATGAATGACTAGAAGAATTCTGTTTCCAGCTGAGTTCTTGAGTACACTTGCACTATAACTGTACGTACATACAATAATATATTTAACAAGAAATACTATAACAATGCTATACATAATTTACATGTATAATAAATATTTTCGTTGGAATATGGTTATACTTGCTAATAAAATAATCAACCAAAATTAACATTTTTTTTATTCTTTAGAAGTGCCGAATATGATTAATTTTGAAATATTTATAACATGTATAAAAGAATTATTTATAATTAATTTTGTTAAACTGTACCAATCGCTATTCAGGGAATCCAGCGCATATGAGATAATTTAAAGTAAAATGACAAGGAAAAAAGAACAAAAACTTCCAGACAACGGTATAAAAATTAAGACTGATATCCCAATAAATAAACAGCACCATGCCCTTCATCCGAACTATATAAACAGTAGAAAGGCCGGCAAATTACAAATCAAATACAAAAAATGGTCAGGCTTGAACTGGTCTAGATTTTTAACAGTGACTGGGCTAAACTAGTGTTATAGATATCCAAATCTTCTAAAAAAAACCTGATCCCTTTGTTTAAACAGATTATGATATCCAAAATTAATTAGAACAATTAAACTAGATGCTCAAATGAGCTTGAACCCCTCGCCTGGATAATGAAACAGATAACTTATTGCATATTTCATTTATTTGTATATCAAGGCTTGAAATGAAAAGGACCTTCCATATACTAATACCGTGCAAGATTGGTTTATGTAGCATAAGAGAAGATGCTGAAATTGTGATTTCCCATACATGTATATATAGGCTTCAATGCAAACCTACTCGCCACTGTAGCCGCCGTGTATGCCACCCGATCAACACTAAATCTTTGAAGAGCATTTCCCAATTATCATTTTAATAAAGATTTGGCTTTGCAGTTTTAGAAAACAAGAAATTTTAAAATTTTACCAATCAGAATTAAGAATTGTCTGTGGCGGCCGTATTTTTCATCCAGTCCAAATGAAATGAGGACTTTTTTATAACGACCTTCCACACATTATTCCTGTAAAGTTTGGTTATTACTGATCTCGTAGTTCCAGAGGAGATTATTTCCCATAGGCTTCAATACAAAACTTGTAGGTGCCACTTTAACTTTGCCATATATGCTACCCGATCAACAAAAATATAGAACCCTTAAAGAGGATATAGCAATCATCGTTACTCTAAAACTTGAAAAGATTTTGCATTGTAGTTTTAGAGAAGAAATTTGAAAATTTGACCATTCAGAATCAAGAATTGCCTACGTAAAAGTTTTTTTCAGCTGATCAGGTTGAAATGGAGTAGCTGTTTAAATTGGTCCTGTTAAGTGTGGTTGTTATTAGCCTTGTAGTTTAACCAGAGATGATATGAAATTGTAATTTCCCAAAAGCCTTCAATACAGACATATGCGCCACTGTAACCGTCATACACGCTGCCCGATCAACACAAAATAAGGAACTTATACAGCCACATTTCCACAAGTCAATCCTGCACAGATTGGTTCAGATGATAAAATATGGAAAGACGAACGGACAACAGACGCAAAGTAATGCCAAAGCATAGATGGCTATTTGGGCGAGGTGAGCTAAAAATTGGGAACGCACGGTTCAGATAATCATATTGGATATTTTCGCATTATAAACATGATTAAATGAATTACGTGTAGTCAGTAGACATCGACATTACAGTTTTCTGTCACTGACATTATGACAATCTGACTTTAGTGTTTTTTTTTTTTTTTTTTTTTTTTTTTTTTTTTTTTTAAATCTTGCTTATATAGAGCTTTAATCTGCATCAGCCTAGCCGGTGATCAGACTTTTAGAAAAGGAAAATATCATCAAACCACTGTGAGAAATAAATTTAAGATGGGCATTAGCTTGATATGTACGTAAAATAGATCAGCTACTGTATGATCTTGGTATCTTAGTAGGCATGGTACACTTGTAGGTGAGTGGTGTTAAGGCGAAGTATGTTTTAAGTATGATAGGTATGGTTGATCTAAACTTTTAAACAGTGATTATTAAAGTGCTACAGAATACAGTGTATCATAAGACAAATATGTCACGCTTTTAGCCAAGCAGTTTCTTTTCAAATTCTTGCTTTAGATTTCTATACACGTAGTTTCGCAATATATCGTGTCATTTTTTATTTCCACGTTTAATAATGATATTCACACAAGTTTTACAACATATTCAAAACATGAAACTTATAATTTTTTCCCTTATGTTTAAATATTCATCTAATGATGCATCTTAACTGGACAAAATAATTCAAAATTTACCTCGACGTCAACAGTTTTAAGGATTCGAAAATTAGCTTGCAATGATTATAATAAATATACATGTACATTCAAAGGGATTATAAATCACCATAAGAATACAGAAGTAATGCGTTAAAATAGAATTACAGCGGTAGATGTTGGACACAAAACAAACAGTTCACACCAAAAACAGACTGAACAGGATTTATATATCTAAACCGGTACTTGAAATGAATACAAAATCATTTTTCATTGCAAAATTAGCTGTTTCAAGAGTTTAAACCATCCAAAAAGTTTCTAAGAATTTTAACATACATGCAATACAAACTGGTGAATTTAAAAAAAAAAAAAAAAAAAACAGAATTGCGGTTGTTTTATTTATTTATTTTTAAAGAAATTTATGATTTTCATAAAATTACATTTTGTGGTAGTGAAACAGGGTATGGGTATTATCTTCAAGCTACAAAGAAATATTCCTAAATACCAAAAAAAAACCCACTAAAAGTACTTACTTTTTGGCAGATATCTCCACTATCACAGATAAAACCAATAGCAAAATTAATCCCTCTCTCTTCATTGTTCTTCCTATTAATATTAAAAATGAAAATCAACGTATATAAGTAAAGAAACAACCTGCTTTAGGCGGTTATACATCACCTTGTACAAGATTTACTTTATTAATGCAAATGTTTACAGCTTTAGGTCACTCAAAGGCCGTCATCGTGAATTTATGATGCATTTAAAGCTATCAATTTTTCAAACATTTGTCAAAGCGTTAATCTCCTAGTAGTTAAAGTACAAAAGAATTTTTTTTATAGATGTGGAATCATTTCAAACTATGATTTACTTAGGTTTTTATATATAAAACGAAATACGATTAAAAATTTGTAATGACACAAGTGTTTTAAAATATAATACAAATTTATATCAGAATTTACTTTATCATAAACCTTTTTTACCCAAGAACGATACTTACTCTTTTAAAACACCTTATTATTATATATTGTATAAGATTCTAATTAAGAATTTGTGCGTTTCTGAATGGTTTATATACTTTTTTTCCAGACAGTTATTCATGCATGAATATGTTGGTCATATCAAGAACCATCCTGATCAATTTTAAGGATTCCCCTCAGGATCCAGCAAACAATTTGATTGGTTGAGACATCACAAAAAGTACGTCATTTTAACATGTCTCTTCTAAAGTTTTCTATTTTTAAACAAAGTAGACCTCGAGGTGCTTATATGATATCTACATTATCGACAGAATTATGCGTAAATAGGTAAGATTGTAAACAACATACAGTGATTTCGGGGATTGACAGTCTTATCTTATGACTGTGCATGATTGACCAGCCTTTCAAATAAATATTAAATGAACATTTATGCAAGTGCAATCCGAACATTCCAAGACTTTTGCTCGTTCTTGATGTACAGTGAACATTTATAACAATATATTTTTGAACTCTGTCACATGCTTTTTCTCGTCAATTTCAAATTCAGTTGAGAAAAACTGTGTACATGTAAGAGCGCATGGAGCTTTGATGTTGCATTTTTGGCATTTTTTACTAAAAGTGCTCAAATTTAAAATAATCCAAAATAGTTTCTCAACAAAAGCGAAACTATTAAGAACTTGTCCACAAGTCCGAGGATTCAGAGAATTTTGCAAATTTAACTTGTTTAATTAACGATCTCTGGTATTTTATCATTATAACAATGGTAGCATTTTTGCACCTGTCCCAAGTTAGGAACCCCTAGCCTTTGTTAGTCTTGTGTGGTTTTTTAATTTTGGTTCATTTTCATGTTTCTGAGTTTAGTGTGCCGTCCATTTTGCTGAACTAGTATACATTACTGTTTAGGGGCCAGCTGAAGCCCGCCTCCGGGTGTGGGATTTTCTCGTTGCGTTGAAGACCCATTGGTAGCCTTGAGCTGTTTTCTGCTCTTTGGTTGGGTTGTTGTCTCTTTGACACATTCCCCATTTTCATTCTTTATTCTAGATTCAGCAAATTGGTGATTGGAAAAGACACATTATATATGTACATACATTCAAAATCAATATTTTACTGGTTTCTACTTTACTCATGTTACTTGTACATCTAGTATGCATTTGGTTTACATGTCCTACCACTGTCACATGTACAACGATTACACTACATGTATTTAGACCCGGTCATATTTTAAAGTGTTTTATTAGCCTCTCGGAAGACATTGTTTTCGTTTTTCTTTACTATATTTTCGAAGATTAGGTGTAGTTTTACTTTGGATATGTGGTGGTTTTGATCGAATTTCTTTACAACGTTATTATACGGGGTCAATATATGTAAGAGTGTGTCGTGCTGTGTGTGCACATGCCGAAGGCTGTACAACGACCCCTTATTGTACCTTTCCGAGTCTGTTTTTGGGTGTCTCTCATTGACATTTACCCCCATATTAAACAACAAAACCACCAACTATATATGAATCATTTGAGGTATACAATTGAAGCGAGGTACACAGATTTATTGATAATCTTTAAAACAAATAACCTAAGAACGTATGTTTATTTTCGGCTATGTTTACATGAGCTCAACAGTAAAAAATCTTCATTTTAAGAATATTAAGACAATTTTCTTTTAGAAATACAATAATCAAAATACATCGATATAAAAAATGTTCCATATGGAGTTTCCTATGTTCTAGTTGTCAACCAAAATTTCATAGAAATCTGCAATTAAAGACATTTAAGATAAAATGTACTAGTAACTTGTACTGTATTATGGACTCCGGTGAATATTTAAGAGATAACTGTATTGTAAATTAGTATTTGCCAATATTAGTTGTATATTCGAATGTTGCTACTTGAGTTTTCTGGAGACTCTAGATATTTGCAACAGGCAATAAAAAATTGATTCTGACAAATATTAAAATACAATACGGTTGGTGGGATCTTTGAAATTGGGAAGTGACGTTTTGCACCTGCCGTCATCTCAGAGGGCATTTCAATTGTAAAATTAGTGGATTGAAATTCAACGTTATCCTATGAAGTTGAAATTTACAACCAACTTTGAATGAGAATTACCTCACGAATAACATTTACAATTTTATGCACAGCGATTTTACTATGTTTATGTTTATCTTTTTCAAAACTTCAAAATACTCAGTAGTTAACGTAAATTTAAGCCAATTTATAAACATTTAATGCAACTAATGCGAATATTTTAAGATAAAAGTATACTAAATAATTTTATTATCTAATAGTATATTAATTACTTTTCTATTGGAGATATTTTTTAACCATTTTTCAATTTTTAATTTGTCTATCGGGCAATAGAACGACGTTCTATAGCCTGTTGTAGCGTTCTATTGCCCGCGACCTTTTGGACCGCTTTATAATTGGTCTATTATGTCAATCGGGCAATAGAACGACGACCTTTTGTCAATTTGAATAACTGTATATTGTAAACTGTTTTGAAAAATACAATTTAAATTACTTTATTCTTATCTCTCTATCACAAAACTTTGAAAATACAAAAACGTGCATCCCAAAACTACTACATGCATTAGGTAATAAAACAGTTATTGAATGTGTAGCCAGGCAATAGACCATAATTTTTTTTTTGGTACTGAGAACCGCTCAAGTGTTCTATTGCCCTCAGCCGTTGGCTTCGGGCAATAGAACACCAAGCTGTTCCCAGTGCCTTGGGAAAAATATTCTGGTCTATTGCATGACTACACATTAAATAACTGTATAATGAAATCAACTAGAGTGATAACACATGACTACACATTTATTAACTGTATAATGAAATCCACTAGAGTGATAAGAATGACTATTGTCAAACGTTGAATGTCATATTTGTTATCATTCCTGTACTTATGAAAACCGTTTCCAAATATTTTATTTTGCTATGATTTTGGAAAAGAAATTTAATGAAACCGAATAGAGAATGGAAACGGGGGAATGTGTTAAAGAGACAACGACCCGACCAAAGAGCAGAAAACAGCTCAAGGCTACCAATTGGGTCTTCAACGCAGTGAAAAAATCCCACACCCGGAGGCGGGCTTCAGCTGGCCCCTAAACAATAATGTATACTAGTTCAGCAAAATGGACGACACACTAAACTCCGAAACATAAAAACGAACTAAAATCTAAAAAACACACAAGACTAACAGCTTCCTGACTTGGGACAGGCGCAAAAATGCCGAGGGGTTAAACATTTTTTGTGGGATCTCAACCCTCCCCCTATACCTCTAGCCAATGAGGAATAAACTAAAGCACACAGCGATACACACAGTAAAACTCAGTTCAAAAGATGTCCGAGTCCGATGTTAAAAAAAGGTAACAGAAGAAACTAAGCAAAATGACAATGATCAATATATATTAACAAAGGACTACTAGCAGTTACTGACATGCCAGCTCCAGACATTAATTAAAATGATCGAAAGATTATGTCTATATCATAAATGTCTATATCACCGCGTAATTCTGTATGATTAATTAGAGCGCAACAGTTGATACAATAATGAATCTTCTTGCAATATTATCTTCTGATAAACAAATTTCTTCAATACACTTTAACCTTTCTCTCGGCACAAATATATCCAGGCCCTTCTACATCTACTGAACTAAAATCAAACTTATTCATTACGGTAGAAACATAGTTCCAATCTGTTGTCGGAGGACACGAACACCGTATAATACAATTATCATAGTCTGTCTTGTGAACATGATGAATATCGAAGTTGTTTACATAGTGGTGAACGTGATGGTCTAGCCTTGAGAAGTTACCATAAAAATCTAAGTTACAAAGAAGAGCAATTGGAGTTCTGAAGTAAGATCCAAAGCTCAGCAAAGCTATCTCAGGTGAATCCAATTCTGAGCCAAGGCATCTTGTTTTCTCATGTAACATTAATGACGCATTTGATGGAACTATTCGATACGGGACCCCATCAACAATGACACGCCCTTGTTTAAATAGTAGTGTGTTCAAAGCTTCTGACATGAAATATTGACTGAGGGCTTTATTATTCAAAACACGTGTAGTTATTTCATTGTCTCTTTCTTTCTTTTGTTGTAATCTCAGTTTTGGAACACTTGCCTTGTAAAAACGTACTTCCTATAATAAAACAAATTAAAATAAAATAATTGCGCACCCTAAATCTCCTACATACAATGTAAATATCCAGATTACATTTAATCCACAAGTATGTTCTTGGCCAAAACTATAAACGTCGGAAATCCAAAAACAACCATCGAAATATTGTGAGCAATACATCCAATCGGGTCTAAACAAGTAAAGTAAGTTTTGCCTGAGGGGCGTGAATCCCTACTTTTATAAAAAAAAATTGTACTTTGAACATATATAACACATTTTAATACAATCAAGATAATAAATGTGTTATGATACGATAAAAACCTAGAATGATGTCAAATAGTGAACTTGAAAGCATTTAATTTACTGAAAAATATTGGTTGTCTAGTAGACCAGTCTATATTTTCATCGAGACGAGACGGAATATAGCGTAAATTTATAAATAACTGTAGGGATTGCCACAAAAGCAAGCCAGTGGTATGTTTCATATAGTACCTACTTGTCTGAGGACCTCGTTAAATTTTCCTTTTTCTATTTCGCTGTCCAAAGTTCCAGGTGAAACACTTCCAATAGCATAGTACAAAATATCTGGTTTGTGTAACGGTTGACCTTCATCAAACCATCTCAACATGGCTCCCGTAATACCAACACCTTCATACTGTTTGGAAATGCGACCGCCTCTGAATACTAGTGTTTTCCCTTCGTCAACAATGCTTATAAATTGAAACCCGACCTAGAAGAAATAAATAAATATTACGATGGAAATAGTACAGATTGATTTATATTTAACATCTTCAGACGTTTGCCATTGACAATTGTACAAATACGTGTGTTAATTGCAGTTTATATACATGTATACCAAGCGGAAGGACAATAGGATACACGACGGGTCGTACAAAAAATAAAAAATTCTTTCAAAATCAAAATTACCAAAACAAATCACAAAAATAAACTCAACAGAGTCAGTATAGTTTGACTGGGTACAGACACTGAACAGTGGTGGGGTTATATCGGTTTTATAGGAACCCAAACCTCCAATCTTATCTATCCCGACACTCTGATGTATAAAACATATCAAGATGAGAACATATTGATATAGTATGAATATGGACCCTGTTTTATACTAGACCACCACGCTTAGTTAGATTTTTAGCGTGCTTATACACGAGTACATGTGTAATAGTCCGCAAAAAGACATGTCAACCTACTCCGGACACATTATTCTGACTCCAAGCCAACCAATCTTCAAAAACAGTAGGCCATGACAGTATCAGTACTCGTATCTAAATATTTATTTTTGTACATTTAGCGGTCCAAGCCGCAACCATTTGATTCTTTGAAGGATTAAAACAGTGGCGTAGCGTTATGTAATCAGAGAAAGCATTGCTTCTAAAAAAAATTGCACAAGAAAAAAATCAAAGCTGGCCTCGATATTATTCCACAGAACATCTCTTGTTCATAGTTAATCATTCATTTATTTTCACCGGGCACATAACCAGGTGGCGTATAGAGGTCTGGAGAGTCGTATAGAGGTCTGGAGACCCTCGTCCTAGTTGCTTTAATGTCACAGGTTTCTTTTCTTTACATCATTCTTCAAACCCTATGCCGGTTTTTTGCTTCCAGTTCAAATTTATCTAGCCATCTCCAGAACCTGGAAATTGTTTTCGAAGCACCCATCAACCCGCGTTTCTTTCACAAGTGCATTAACAAAATTTATATCTTTCTTCAATAAATGCACAATTATACCCGTAAGGGTTGATGGCATACATGTCAAATCATAAACTAAACAAACAAGAAATACATCAAAACATTAATTGATGTACTATAAACTATGCAGGAGCATAACTGATGTACTATAAACCATGCAGGAGCATAATTGATGTACTATAAACTATGCAGGAGCAGGGTCCACTCTCCTCAGTATTAAAGACTTTCTAATGAATGGAGCTGTAAATTGCATAATTTGATATAAAGAAAGAAGTGTTTCTGTTTTTTTTTAAGTTTTTAAATTCTGGACAAATTTTATCAATTTCTGTTTCTAAATTTTGCCGAAGAGATTTATATTTAGGAAAAGTTGAGAAAAAATGATTCTCATCTTCTAATTCTAAATTAAATTGTTTGCATACGGTTTTCCCGTTTTAATCTTGCGTATCTTCCCGTTTAAATTTCTAGGAAGTGGTCACTAATTCTCATTCTGCACATTAGTCTCCTTGTCTCAAAATTACTCTCCAGAATAAATTTGTCTACAACATAATCTGTCTTAATTTGACCGTATATAAATCTTTTACTTGTTTTCTGGGAGCGATTTTAATTTTGTAAAGAATACATTTTCATAATAATTTTTAAGCATTTGTTTGGTATTTTTACCAAATGATACCTATGTATATTGTAATTATTAGGACAAAACTGCATTGAATAGAAAGAATACTCACAAATTTGCCATGTATTAAAGCTGCGTACATTTCAACACTCGGCATTTTAAGCAACACATGAAAAAAATCGGCCAAGTAATCCGTGCCACAAGCAATGTCATGTGGTGATCGGACAGCCATCACGTGATCAAAGTCATCCTTACAGACTCTTTTTATACGTATTTGTTCTTTGGTTACATTAGACATACACCTGTTCTTCAAATTCTGTAAGAAAATGAAGAAATGTTAATAAAACAATTATACTTATCGGTACAAGTAAAAGACAGTCAGTGCATTGAAACAAAACTGTAAAAAACATAAAATCAATAAATAATGAAAAATTTACAAAGGCAGATTAGTTTTACATGTAAGCGATATGGTTAAAGGGAGACAACTCTTGTGGTCACGTACAAACATGTAGTTTGTGATTGCGAAAGTGAAATTCGTACGACCCATTTTAACTCATCGATCGTCGGAAACCCACGGCCGGTCGCGCTTACGCTTTGCTTCCACTAGTGAAGCAAAGCGTAAGCACGAACGGCCGTGGGTTTTAGTGGAAGCAAAGTGTAAGCGCGACCGGCCGTGGGTGTTTGGACTGAATGGCTATCTGAAATGCAAGCATCCTAGATGAGGTAAATAATGATTGTTTACAATTATATTTTATACGTATTATAAATAAAATGCAATTTACCTGTAACGTAAACTTGTAACTGCGGGCTAATGTATTCATTACTAACAGCTCGTAGTATACTCTGGTTGTAAATATTATCCGGTAATACGGTTAGCGTCTATCTGTCTACATCACATTTACATACATGTAGTTGTTTAATTTACGCACACACTCCTGAGGGGTGATAACTATGACTGGCCGTTCATGTCATTTTCGGGATATTCTATCGCGTTAGTGAAAATAACGCGTTATTTTACTAAACTATCGCGTTACTTTTAAACACTAACGCGTTATTTCTCCATTTTATCGCGTTAGTTTCCAAAACTAACGCGTTATTATACAAAACTATCGCGATATTTATTTTTTGATATTTATTCGAGAAATTATCAAACTAACGCGTTAGTTTTCACTATTAACGCAAAATCATTTATTGAAGTAATAACGCGTTATTTTGTAAAACTATCGCGTTACTTTCTTAAACTAATGCGTTAGTTTAACAAAGTAACGCGATTGTTTTATTTTGTAAGACTATCGCGTTACTTTCTTAAACTAATGCGTTAGTTTAACAAAGTAACGCGATTGTTTTACAAAATAACGCGTTACTTTTTACTATCGTGTCAATCATAAGTAACGCGATATTTATTTTTGACAAAGTAACGCGATAGTTTACAAAATAACGCGTTATTACTTGAATAAATAATATCGCATTAATTGTGAAAACTAACGCGTTAGTTTGATAATTTTTGGAATAAATACCAAAAAAATAAATAGTTTTGTATAATAACGCGTTAGTTAATACTGATAAGATAGATTTATCGTCCTGCACATGCATGGAATAATAATCAGTGGACCAACAATTATAATCAATTTATACTTATTTAAACTAATAAAAAATCGTCATGTGTCACATAAAATATAGCGTTGGTTGTTTTTATATGAAATGTTGTGCTATGACACAAGTAGTGTCCCATGACAGGCTGGAGGTTGAGCGATCAACATAAAAATAAGAAGGTGTAGTATGATTGTCAATGAGACAGCTATCTAAATGTACCCAAGACCAAATTACGAGGTTGTGAGCAAGAATAGGTCATTTTAACACGTTCCAGAATGAGCAAACCCCGTAATGTTTTGCAAACTTTAATAAACCAAATCAAAAATGTTTATTCTCGCCTTATTCTTTTTAAGTCTTTCTCAACTGTAGTCTTTATGCAATCTTTACTTAAGTGGTTGTCATTTGTTGCTGTTTGTCATAATTGTTTTTCTTTTATTACATTACCACATACCAAATCGGTGTTCTTGTTTAAATCATTTCACATTGTGTCATGTCAGGGCCTACTCCATGGGTTTGCTCATTTTTGGAAGTTGTAACGTGACATATAGTTGCTTACATCCACGCCGTTCGAAAATCATACCACATCTAATTTTCTAAGAAAACAATTCATAATAGCAGGTTCACAGCTTCAATACCCATGCAATCGAACTGCATGTGTTCATGCATCTGGTTTAAAAGCTGTAGGAAAATAAAAACAATGTACAAACCTATCCCTTCACGCATAACATCAACATACTAGTACTATATAAGCTGTCTGCACTTCGTATCATCTGGCTTATACAAAGTTCGAATCTTAACCCCCATTGGTTTTGGTCCCTTTTGTATATAAACTAGTAAAATGAACTGCACATTCAGGGAGAGGAAACATTTCTATTTCAAAGGTTCAAAATACTCATATGCTTGGATGGACAAATATAGGTGTAGCATGTATATTATTTCTTATTTTCCGCCTGTTTAAATGTGTTATAATTCAGTCTGATACCAACTTAAAAAGACAAATATATGTGTAGCACGTATATTATTGCTAATTGTTTTTAAAAATGCGTTATAATTCAGTCCGAAACAAATCATAAACCAACTTCAAAAAATTATTAACAGTGACCTTAATTTGGACCTACCGATTCCAAAATCAAAGGTTTTTTCCCTTCCCTATGTCTTCACACTGTATAAATTTCATTCCAATCAAGCAAGAGAAATTCAAGTTACTACCATTTTTCAATGTTTTTATTCTAATTTTAGTAACAGTAACCTTGACCGTTTACCTGCTGACCTCTAAATCAATAGGATTTTTTCTCTTCTATGTATCTTCAATCTAAATAAGTTTCATTCCAATCAAGCAAGGAAAACTCGAGCTAACATCCGGAAACCATTTTTAAAAAAAATTTTATACTTATTTAAACTAATATTTTAGTAACACTGACCTTTGCCTTTGACTTACTAATCTCTAACCAATAGGCTTTTCCATTCCCTATTTCTTCCATAATTTTAATTTCAATCACGCATAAGATACCCACGTTAATTACCATCCGGAAACCATTTGTTCCGGACACCGGACGGACGGACAAATTGATTACTGTATATGTGTCACAAATGGAAACTGGGTGTATCTTGTGACTGGTTATGTGTTAGTCTGCAACCACTCACACACACAATAAACAATACGACGAGTATGCACCGACTCTGACTCTGGGGACTAACTGTTGCAAAAAAAGATGACTCTGGATTCTGCGATATATAATTTATTAGTTCAGCATGGAAATACAATTTACTTATGAGGTTTTTGATTATGTGATTACTTGGCCGTTTTTTAGTGATTATTTGATTACTAGACCAAATATTTCATGATTATTTGATTATCTAGGACTGATTACCGAGTTTAAAAAAATCGAAAAATAAAATATAACTACCTAGGATCACAGAAATCTCAATATACGGAAACAACAAACCCGGTATCGGTTTAATTTTGCATTTTAATTTAAGTAGAGAAGACCCAGATTTCATTTACAACTGTTGAAGCTTTTTAGCTCACCTGGGCCAAAGGCCACGTGATCTATTGCCATCACTTGGTGTCCGGCGTAAACTTTTCCTTTAAAGATCTTCTCCTCTGAAACCACTGGGCCAATTGGAACTAAACTTTGCAGGAATGATGATTGTGAGGTCGTCTACACATAGTTATCATTTCATCTTCATCGGCTGAGTTTTCTAAAATCTTATCTTCTGAAACAGCTTGGCCAAACTGTATAAAACTTAACAGGAAGCATATATGGGAAGTCCTTTATAAAATGTCCTCATTTCGTCGCTATCGGACTGCAAATATAACGGCCATGGGCCGTTCTTGTTTTTCATTGGCTGACATATCAAACTATAGAAGTCATCACGTCAACTTGGGTGACGTCACAAATCACCTATACCATGCCCAAGTAAATTGTATATAAATGCACTTGGGCGATCGGGAATTGATAAAATAAACAACTTTTAGTTTTTGTTCAAACAAAGTTTGGTGCTATATATTATTTTCTCGTATATTTAGAAATATAATTTATGCTATTTGGAGAAGCCTTTTTTTCAAAATGCTGTAGTCATTATGACATTTAAATGCAATTAAATACTCATTTATGAAATATCCTGTTCTGCTGAGAACAAATATTGTCATTTGGGAATTCTTTTTATTATTTTCATGATTGTTTCCAACTTTAAACACTTGTACAGTTTTAGTGATAGGAAACAAAATACAGTCGCATCTGAAGATAAATGTGCTTTGTATATATTCACTTGGTATGTTTAACAATTTAATTACTTCATATGTTCTACCTTTGTCCTAACATTTTCGCCTTTTTCGTGATCAACTGAGAAAACAACAAATAGAAATTTAGCAAATGAAAAAATGAACGTCGTTACGTTTTAATAATCACTTCTATAAATTTGGAAGTTTTATTATAAAACAAAATACAGTCGAAGGTTTACCGAATTCAATATATATTGAATCGGTAGGTAGATTATTCTTCTTGTCTGAAATTTTCAACTGATAAAACAAACCAAAAATAGAACACACAATTAGCAAATAAAAAAATCACCCTTTTCTCTTAACATTTTTTAATGCATTTATCTCATTATTATCGATTTGGACTTAAATTTTACATTTAAATCAAGATGATCGCATTATAAAATAAACAAAACAACTGTCAGATTCCATAAGTATCATAAATAACAAGATCATCTGCTGTATTCTTACATTCTTACATTTGCTTTGGTAGAAATATCCGGCAAATCTGTATCTCTCATTTGATTTTGCTGGTATTTTATGTGCACCTTTCCTCTAGTTGTCCAAATACATGAAATTAAATGCTGATCAGCCTTTTCTTATCAGAATATCACATATGAATATCAGTAACATTCGTATGAATGTCATTAACATTCATAATTTTTTGCGTTCAATTCATGCTTAACTATCATCGTATCACAAAAGAAGAACTGAAGAGGTCACTTTAATTCGTCAAACTGTCCGGCCACACTGACTCAAAGCTATTGGTATATTACATTTATATCGTGCCTCGTCTCTTGAAATATAAAACTGCTGAGGTCATCTTCTTTTCAGCGCAATACAGTGACTTAAATTGATGGGCCATATGTCTCTTTCCATTTTCTTTCCGGTCGATCTCGTTCTTGCTGAGCATCATATGTATTAAATGATTATTTGTTATATATTAAAATTTGGATATTTCAATGTTCTTATAGTAAAAGTTTGAAAATTATAGATTAATATATCACCTCACCAATATCTGACCAGGTATCGTTCCTAGACTCCGATATCGGTAAGATGGTTTAGCGGTTAACATGGTTATGTACGGTTTAGGGTTAGCCATATGGGTAAGGGGTATAGTTAGGGTACGACTTACGATTGTTGGTGGATGAGTTCGGGGTTAGTATTAGGAATAGAGTTAAGATTATGGATAAGGTGAGATTAGGGTTAGTGTTAGGATAATGTTAGGGTTAGAAGAAGGGTTAGTGTTAGTCTTGTTGGTTAGGGTAAAGTATTTGCCGGAAGATTACGTTATCGTAACTAATCTGTTAGGGTATTGTTATAGGGTTTGTATTAGATGAGGGTTAGAGATAGAGTCAAGGTGAGTGACACGTTAAGGTTATCGTTAGGGTTTAGGGTTAGGGTTTGTGTTAGGAGTTAGGGTTACGGTTAGGATTAGAATTTGGGTAAGGGGTAGGTAATGGGGATAGTGTTAGCAAATTCTGATCTTCACACCGCCAAAGGGAGTTAATTCAATGTTTACTGAAGAAACTTTTTCATGTAAATAAGGATATATATATGTGTATAAACAATCCGATGAAAAAATATCCAATAGAATACAATGTATGTTTCTTTGGTTATAATTTATGCAATAAGCAAATTTCTTGGAATTGCTGCTAGTCAGTTTTGTTAAATGCCGAATATACTGAAAGGATAGATTTATTTTTAATTTCCGAAATATATTGATCATAATGCATGTAATGAGAATGTGCAAATATCAGATTTGAGAAAAAGGGTAATGCCTAAATCATCTAAAGGCACAGCTAAATGTATGCAAAACAGTAGTACTCGCGTAGTTTCAACACAGACAAATAGAAGAAAAATGGTAATAGATAGCATCACGATAAACAGAAAAATAAACCTTGTTTACGTAAACAAAAAACAAATTATATGACTAAGTTAGACCGCATTTTAAAGAAAATGTTATTGATACATGTGTGTATATTACAATACCTTGATATAGGACAATTTAAATTCGAGTTCTTTTTTTACAATAAAACTCTGAAAATGAAACATAGTATGAATTCTTAATAGTAAAGGCACAAACACAAAGGGGGGCGAGTGTAGGCAATATTCTTTACGTTTTAAACAGTCAATAAAATCCTAAAATCATAGTCAGTTGTACAGACACAATCAATAAAAGAGAAAATACATACCATCAACATACATGTAAATTATTTGATTTATTTGATTTGGGAGCGAAAATAAATTGATGAAATACCTCGGAATACGTTAAAAGAAAAATGACAGGCATGTATTATAAAATGGTTATAAAGAAATTATATGCGTTCCCCCTGCCTAGAACTAAAGGCACAATGTGAGTTATTGCCCTCGAAA
The DNA here is from genome assembly GCA_028015205.1 of Mytilisepta virgata. Lineage (NCBI taxonomy): Eukaryota > Metazoa > Mollusca > Bivalvia > Mytilida > Mytilidae > Mytilisepta > Mytilisepta virgata. The sequence continues at coordinate 66,477,148 of CM051520.1, read as the reverse complement.
ATAGCTGATGTTTATGCTGAGAATTATTGAACACATTTACAGGATTTTTTATTGACAAGTTTACTAAAAATATTTTTTGAAAATTCATTGAAAAAATTAAACAATCTCGTCCCTTTATTCTGTTGAGAAGAAACTGAATCGTTTAAACTGCTTATTCCATCAAGAAAATTAAACCAGTTTCATCTTTAAAAAAATATTAAAGACAGCTGCAAGAGGAATTGTTTATCTTCTGAAAATATTTTTCGTCTGATCAGCTAAAATCACTCATCTTCCGTAGAAGTATATTTTTGAAGAATAATTTCATAAACCTTTGAAAACGGTTTGTTACAGACAATAATCAGCCAACTTTCACTCTGCGGAGTCAATGTTTGTAACACGATAATGTCTAGCTACCTCCTATCTTTTTTCTATTAAACAAGCTTGATCAAGTTGTGGGTAAAGATTAATCTCGATATTTATTAAGTCCCAAACAGGATTAAAAGTTGCAAAAAGACTAACACATGTTCATGATAAAGGAGAGTGTTTTATTGTTATGATTCAATGACACGCAAGACCTGTTGATGGTAAGCATGATGCTTTTTACTTGAGCCATACTACTGATATAGACAGAGGTTCAGTACAGTCAATGTTTTTATTACTTCTGAAGACTGAATTAAAAGCAACAAATTTTAACTTCATAATCGTGTTATATTGACAAGTTATTTACTTCTGAGGCTGTCACATAATTATTGACGTACCATCACATTTTCCAGTTTTCTACAAGACATGAACACCCAAGGAGATTTTCATTTAATTTTGCAGTTCTAGCTGCTCGTGAATAAGGCCATATTGGCCGACCAATTCCACAACTACTTGTATCTGTTAGTTTCGCTTTTTAAACAATTTATAGTGGATAGGGAATGCAGTTATACAACTGATACTAATCCTATTCCACTTGGTTGGTACCATAACGGGCCCGTATTTCTGTTGTATTACATTGTCCTATTACCCATTTCAGCTTACATACATGTATTTAATTTTATTATAATAGACATATAAAATCATAACAAACACATTTTCGTCGCTTTTAATTAAAACTCCTATTCACCTCAACCTTGAGCTTATAATTGTTATTGACCCAAATCAAATACACATTGAACTTGTATTTTATCTGGTTCGTTTTAGCAATAAAAAGTTAAAAATTTTTATAATGGGAGGTGATGACGTACAGCTACGAATTTTTGTACAAAGTTTATTGACTTAATAACAAACTAAAAAAATCAACTGTCATACTTATTAGTCAAGGACGTACATTTCATATTTTCAACTTATGTCAATGAAAAATTAATTTAGCTTTTTTCCCATTTTTGCGAAGGTTGATGAAATACATGTATGAATCTGAGGTTCATAGGTGAAAGAGTATTTTCAACAACGTTCATATAAAAATATAAATATCTACTCCATGCATATGTCTAGAATGATATAGTTTTAGTTTACAAATTTAATATCATTTTTAGGCGTAGTCATGGAGTGCCTATGGCCTAGGCTATTGCTGTTGACGTAATGTATATACCGGATTCCAAATTTTCAGAGACACCTAGTGGTGTAAACTGACATAATCAGCTGATGTGCAGGTAATTTAATACAATGGAATGTTTGTATTGTAATCACTGCTAAAACTTTACTCTCAATCAGAGCGACCTGTTATAGTTAATGAGATTTAAGATTAGCATTGAAATATATTTATGTTAAGTTGACAATTAAAATCAAGATGCTACTAACACATACTCAGCCGATAAGTACTGGCGTGTGAAGACAAAGAAAACATCTGAAAAAAGTAAGAAAAAATATAAATGCTGCATATGCAATTATCTTTTGTATACGCCGACCTATTATCGATGTATGGCCATTTCTGATGTATTTTGTATTCACACACCACTGCCTTGGTTGATGTCTCTATTTTCAATTCTCTCTCACATTGTCACAAATTCACAGAACGAAACCACTTTTAATACAGGCAAGTCACAGAATATCTGACTCCAATTTTATGTATACTAAATGAAATATTTGTATTACACACTGACAATAACCACTACCGCTCTGGACATATTGTAAAAGTCACTTTTCTAAAAAGACCATTCATACCAGTATAGATGCCTACGCCTTCCAGTCCGTCCAGGACTTTGATTCACATTTATTATGCGCATAACATCCAGAATTTACAAAAATGTAAATAATTAAATTTCCTTGGCTTTGCACTGAAAGAATAAAAATCAAGAGTTGGGTACCAACACTAATTCTACATGTACGTTCGATTAAAATTTGGAACGCGCTTATTTATATTTTCTAAAAAAGATCTTGGAGTAATTCTTGTAAGTTTGAGAACACCTTAAGGGAGAATATTCACTTTAGGTTTCAGTGGGCAGTTGACAGTTCTCGGAATATAATTTTAAAAATAAACTACCATTTCAATTATCATTATACATGCCGACAAAATTTAAAGACAAGACTTATTCGTTTAATTAAGAAATAAATGAGTGGGACACCTAAGCTAGAAACTGTCACCTGCCTTCTTGTTATTCTTGCAAAATACACGCATTCATATTAAAAAAAAAATACAAAAATGAAAAACAATGGAGAGAATAAAATTGCTCTGATACAGCATTTTTACATTCAGTAAGCCAGATGATTGAATAAAATATATTTCTGTGATAATAGTTTAATTTTTTCTCCTACATTAAGGCATCAAAAATAAATGGTAATATTCAGCTTTTCAAGACTCAAAAATTCCTTTTTCAAGAACGGATGTTACAAACATGGTACGACGGACTATGTTAGGGTCAAATGGATACTTAATTCATATGCGTTATAATAGTAATTATAATTGATCCAACTAAACAGAGTAATGACACAGATTTCATCGTTTCGAAAAAAAATCTTTAATGAGCCGGTCTTCGGAAAATTGTAATATTAGGGTTCGAAATAAATGTGTTACATCCGTTTTTGTTTCATATTTACCGTATGAAGAACTTCATTAGGCCGGCTGACAGATAATTGCCTCGAATTTTGTACCATCAAACATGTATCCATCATTACAGTAGGGTACATGTCTGACAGAAGAAAAAGCGGGACAAGTGTGTGTGGTCAAGGCTTCATTAATAATAACACACATTTTAATAACAATTTATAAAATATCCGATTTGGTGCAGATTTTTATTAAAGAATCTGGTCGCTTTGTTAAAAATAATTAAATTTTACCGGCCACAATTTCTTTTTTGTTACTTTAAACTTGATTCATTTTTTACGTACACACAGTTTGTTAAGCATACACACTGGAACACAATTTAAATTTTATGACTGGATTCAATTATTCTTAACTTGCATTGTCGATATAGCCAAAAATATCTGATCCTCCTAGTCTCTTTACAATATATTGCTAGCACACTCACTGGAGTTACTTTAGCAGTTGGATATGTCACCCCACTCGCACAGTTTATTCTGACCCCAACTGGCCAATGCTTACGCAGTCTCCATAATGCCTTGAGCTCAGCGGACAGGCAGAAATTATAATATCTTTGGTTTGATCTGATATGTAACAGATTCTTTTTTAAACATGTATGAAAATGCCCTTTTTCATATAGAGTCAATTTTTTGTCATAATGGGGGAGGGTACCATATGGTCTCCTGTCCATGAGTACCAGTGAAATGGATCTTACTGTCATAAAATTATTTTGGAACAAATAAGGTCCGAGAGATTATGTTTGCGTCAAATAGGTACTTCATATGCCTTATAATAATAATTATAATTGATTATCTAAAACATTTATATGAAACAGATTTCATCGTTTAGAAAAAAGTCAGAAAAACAATTAAAACGGAGAATTAATAATTATGTGTTTTTTTTAAAGTTGATGAAGTACTTATTGCTACTGAGTCAATCGCAAAAAAAAAGTTTTTTTAAGATATGCTATAGAAATTATCATATCTTCAGTTTACATGGTACATTAATTAATAAAATTGGTAAACATGCCCAAAATCAAAGTTACGGATCATTTTTACTGTTAACAGCTGGGATATTATTATGGAAACAATTATTGCCGTGTGTATCAATTTCGTGGCTTAGCAATAGTTCTTCGATGAAGAATGTTGATGGTTCTCTTTATTTTGAGGATTATTTTATATGTTACAGAGAAAAAAATGTGAAAAACGTTCAGCGACGATTACAGTTATCTTTAAATAAAATTGAAAAATGGGCTACGGAAAATGGATTTTCCATCTCCAAAACAGTCTGCATGCATTTTATAAAAAACAAACAGTGCATGTAGACTCAGATCTTAAACTCTATAACACATCCAATAAAGTTGTTAAAGAAACCAAATTCCTTGGACTTCTGTTTCATATTGAACTAAAACTCAATGTTTAACAGCTTTAGACCTTTTAAAAGTTGCTTCAAGAACCGACTAGGGTTCTGATAAAAAGGCATTTTGTTAAAGTTATACCGATCCCTCGTTAGCTCGAAATTTGGTTATGGCTCTATTATATAACGGGTCTGCTCGGAAATCTTATTTAAATATTTAAGAAACTGTTCACAATCAAGGACTAGGCATGGCCTTGAGGGGGGGGGGGGGGGGGGGGGGGTATATGTAGAGTCGAACGAGCCGTCTATTTATAACAAATCCTGCCTATGACTGTGTTTTCAATCCTATCTATGAGGGTATTTTTGAAAAACATGGAAATAAAATACCTCATTTTGCATACGTATGAAACACATTTCAGCCTCTAGTATCAATCTTGAAGAAATAGCTTCTATACATTTTCCTCAACCTCTGTCTAGGCTAATACCTAAACCTAAAAAATAACAATCCAAAGATACTAATATTAGATATAGTAAATTTATACTATGCTGTATACGACGCATTTCAAGGAGTTACCTCTCATCTGCAGCATTAAACCGAAACATTTGGAAGACCAAAAACCAAACTTATATTAAACAAGAAGTACTCAACCAAAAATACCGAAATAGGAAGCCAAAATTCAGCTAAGGAGATCTACCATGTGCAATACAAGGAATGAACCCTAAGTATTTCTATTATTTTTTAATTTTGCTAAATACTGGTAATTTCTGTAACAAATCAATGAATAATCAAGTCAGACAAGTCTGACGACTGGGTTGGCGAATACCCTCGGGGACCTAGGGTCCACCAGCAGAGGCATCATCCCAGGAGTTTCAAAATAACAATCCAAAGATACTAATATTAGATATAGTAAATTTATACTAAGCTGTATACGACGCATTTCAAGGAGTTACCTCTCATCAGCAGCATTAAAACCGAAACATTTGGAAGTCCAAAAACCAAACTTATATTAAACAAGAAGTACTCAACCAAAAATACCGAAATAGGAAGCCAAAATTCAGCTACGGAGATCTAATAAATTTAGTTTTCACCTTCGGAAGGATTAAAAATCAGACACAAACTACCTTGAAACTCACCAACACTTTGCTGAAGGAACATAAAACAGTTTGAAACTATTTATACTGAAGGATTTAAGGGTGTTGACAGAGTAGCTGCCGCTGCTGTTCATGGACAACATGGAAAACAAGCAAACACTTTTTAATTTGTTCAGATTCTCTTTCATATTTACGAAATATTGAAGCCAAAATATATAAAGACCCCTCAGTATCACATATAATGGAATTTTACAAAAGACTTACCTTGGCTGGTAAAAATATAAAATTTTTCTGGATACTAAGTCACATTGGTATATGAGGAAACACAGTCGTTGACCAGGAAGCGCGGATCCTTTAAACAACCCCATTTCTAACATGTCAGTGCCATACACAGATTTTAAACCTATAATTTTCAAATATGTTTTATGTCTGTATAGCAGTCACAGTGGGGTCTGCTTACAGACAAGAAGTCGCATTTAATAGAACCAAAGCTTAAACTGTGATATTATTTATATAACATGGCTTTGACAAATTTTATATTTTAGCTCTATTTTTTATATTTCCTATTTTACTTGAAAATATATATTTTGTTTTATCAAGTGTTATTTTATTTCATTGTTTTAATCACGTTAATTTGATATAAAATTAGCGTTCTCCACGATATGATTATACGCGTCAACGTGGCGTTGAACAATATTCGATCAATCATTCAATCGATCAATGAAATTTTATAAATGATCTCTACATGCCGAAAAAAAAAATTAAATGATGTTAATTTAAAGTCCAATAAACTCCAAAAGGTCAGTGAGGACCAGACACAGAAAAACTGTTCATTTCTTTCTTTTCTTGGGCACCCATAAAACCGGTTTAACCCTACCACTGTTCAGTGTCTGTACCAGGTCAGACTATCCTGGTTCTCTGTTGGTTTATGTTTGTGTGTTGTGCTCTTTTATGTTATTTTTGTTCGGGGTTCTGTTTGTTGGATTGCGTTGATTGATTGGTATGTCATTTTTGACCTTTCCTGTTGTCCACGTTGTTGTTTATACATGTTAGTAAACCTTCGTGTAGTCTAACAAAGTAAAAATACATCATGAATTTGTATAGGCCGCTATATGAACAATTTAAAAAGTTTATGAAGTGTATTTTCTCCAGTAATGATTAAGCATCGAAGATAAATTGGTCAACTGTATAGTATGACAGAAGGGAATGGATATCGTGAACAAAATGTCGGTAAATATACACAATAAGGGAAAGCAAAAGAACAGCAAATAATTTTAATTGTACATAGCATATACATGTAAATACTGTATTAACTTTGCCGGACTATATGACAATAAAACATTATCGTGAATTTTATGATAGATGTGTGCGTATGTGCGTGTGTTTTTTCTCATCTGGCAATTATGTACCAATCCCTTTTCAGTAGTACTTGATTAGATCATACAGCAGGATTATTATATTCAAATACTTTTTATTAGGCTTCTCGATCTGCCCTTCTTAATATTTTGATTATTAAGAAAGGACACATTTTCAAGGAATTAAAACAAATAAGAAATGGAAAAATGGAAAAGAATAAAACGGATAATAGGAAAGGTCAACCATTTGATAATAAACAACATCCAATCGACAAACCCTTGAGATAAATACAACATAAAACAGCACAAAACACAAACACAATAGACAGCCAGGAAAGGCTGAATTGTTACAGACACTGAGCAGTGGTTTGAGTCAACCGGTTTTGTGGGTAATCAAACCCTCCCCTTATCTATCTTGACCCTCTGGTGTATAATACATACTATTTAAGCCAACACTGTATGATTACCAACAAGGTTACCGCTAGCTGGACATGTTTAATTTATTGGACGGTACAAAATTTAGAACTAAATAACTAGCCAAGGTTGTCGTATAGCTCCTTGTCGGATCATTCCTCTAACCAAAATGATCATTTATTGACAAAACCTTTATCTATTTAATCTGCCAACAAGAAGAATGTCGTGGAATTTTAGGTAAAGGGAAGAAACTTTGGGTTTCTTGTTAGATCCATAGAAACACCATAGGAAGCTTTTTCTATGTTTGTTGGGTTTTTCTAGGTTTGCAATAATAAATTAAAAAACAAAGTTTTTTTTTACTCGCAAAATTACGACACAAAATCGAAATAATTTAAACACTTTTGATATTTTATTACAACTACTAATGGGTTAACACAAAATATTAAGCTCCCTATACGGCAGTGGTCGTGTTGTCCCTAAAAAAATTAATCCTTTGGTAATTACAAATCGTTGGAGTTACACGATTTTGCTATGAAAGCGAAAAAGGTCTGACATTATTCATGATACTTGCACATATTACAATGCCTGACACAGTTATCGGCGAGTAACTTGTGCGTCATCAATAATCTGTTTCCAAGAAGTCAGCAATTTATGGCCATTTACACATAGCCTGAATAATCTAGCTATGCTGAATTATTGCAAATCAAGAAAATGGAGAAAGCCGAGGTCTTCAAATGCCACTCGTTGTCAAGTTCGTGAAATGAATCCAAATAAACCCGGAAAAAGATGTAGAGCCCGATTTAGGGCTTGTTTTGTTGTCGTTTGTATTGAGTAGGCAACTAAATTCAAATGCAAAAGACGTTTTCCGTTGTATTTTGTAAACAGAGAATGAGGTTAAAATTACAATAATTTCAAATAGAGGTAAATACATATTCCGGTTTACAAAGAGCTCATGCGTTTTGTTATAGCAAAATTTTCAAACACGACTACAAGCAGAAAATTAGACGTTCTCGACATATTATATTAAAACCGCGTTAAATCAGTTAGACTCAAGCAAGTTCATTTCTCTTTTTTTCTAACCAAAATCAAATAACGAGGTCTAAGAATTTATTTTTTAATCAAAAGAATTTTTGTAAACCAGATGACACCACAAAAAATTATTACTTTTTCAGTATAATAAGCGGCGTACGTACGTGGTTAGTGTTCATCCTCTGTTAACAACAGAAGAGTCCATATACGACGTTCGCCTGCCATTTTCAAGCTCATCAAGATGAAAATATCTTTTGTATTGCTTTGCACAGCTTTTGCAATGGCTTTGGGATGTAAGTTATACAATATCGTATTTTAGTTATACATCCAACATTTCAGAAATCAAATTACTATAGATTTTTTCTCCATAATATTAGGCATATTAATTATGAAATTATTCAAAATATGGAAAATGTATATGCCTTATATCTAATTAAATTTCTCATTCGTAGAATGTTTTAGTGTATATGATCATTCATGTCAGGTAACGCTAAGTTAAATGAATTGACAATTTAAAACAAAAAATATAGTATTTGTTAGCTTAAACTGTTGAATCTCGCAGTTCTATACAAGTTTGGATGAACGAATCGTTGATGATTCATGTGATTTAAAAAATGTCTTTATAACGAAAAACAAATTGTAATCGTTTTATATCAACTCTGCTCTTTAATCCACTGAACGGAATGTAAGGATATGTCCCTAAAACCATGTTGTCTACATTTAGTTCTCCTTTTTACATCAAAACAAAGCCTTAATTTAATTGTGAAGTTTTTAATATAATAATGTAATAATACATTATTATTATACATTATTATTACAGATGGCGGAAAAGATCCGGCAAGCTGTACAAGACACGGTGGTGTGTGTTCTGATTCCAAGGATTGTGGTAAAGGATATACAAGGATAAACAGAAGCTGTCGGGGAAATGCTTGCTGTGTATATGGTAATGATTGTAAGAATACGTCACGTTACATTAATTTGCAATTACAAAAATAAACAACAGTAAACTCATGTTACCTTAAAACATTTATCTCACAGTTCAATTAAACTTTGGATAAATGAAGTAATTATTTTATTTAAAATATGCAAATCTTAATAAAAAATATGTAGACGTTTAATATCCAATTTGTCTTATAGCTATTGCATGATCATGAAAAATGTAAGTAAAAATGTAAGTAAAACAACGCGGAATACAATTTATTTGTCCTGTTTACCTCAAGAAAAACATAAATTTATACTTTAATGATGACCATTTCAGATGATGGAAACAACGCTTGTGTAAAGCAGGGTGGTATGTGTTCTGATTCTAAGTCGTGCCCTCCATATTATACATGGATAAACAATAGCTGTCGGGGAAATGCTTGTTGTGTATATGATTCCCCTAAATAAGGTAAGATAAGATATAGCGTTATATGAATTTGAATTTGAAAAGGTAAACTACAGTACATTTTCGTCATCTGAAACTGGTTCAATAAGATTTTTTTTAAAATAAATTAATACTTTGGAGGTACCCCAGAAAAAAAATAATATTGGGATATTAAGGGATCCATAGGGTAAGGGTATATCAGTTTTAAATGACTTCTGTAAGTACTAATTTGCTCTAAAAGTGGTCAAAATGTCGATTTCAATGAAACTTTCGTTGAATATTGATATTTACCCTTAACATCAGATTTCGAAGATTGGGAGTCCACAGTAAAGGTTATATTATATTGATGCGAGACACAATGTGAAGCTTTTTCGGCGAGTGACCATAGCGAACGAGCTAAAAAACTTCATATTGTGTTGAGCCGCTTATATTTTACAATATTTATTTGAAGAAAACTTGATGATAAATTTATCGTATTGTTAACCAAGGACGTATATTGTTAGTTATACGTCCTTGTGTTAACTAATAATCTTTATGGAATTTCTTACTTTTTAATTGGCCATATAACCGGATGTTTTCCTGATATATTCGACTCAACGTTGGGTTAAACATTATGACGTCGCTGAAATATTCAGGTATTGTAGGTTAGAGTAAATCAACTAAAAATTGCACATGGTTTTAAATAGAGAAGTTGGTAGCACTCCAACTTCCTGGTGCACGGTTATCCTAACCTGAATTTCGGATACGTACATATTATCAGGTTTTCTGCAAACGTATATCGTAAAATATCAGCCGCGAGACACAATGTGAAGCTTTTTCGGAGAGTGAGCGTAGCGAACGAGCCAAAAAGCTTCATATTGTGTCGAGCGACTTATATTTCAATATTTGTTTGAAGAAAACTTGATGATAAATTTATCGTATTGTTAACTAGCAATCTTAATGGAATTTCTTACTTTTCAATGGCCATCCGTCTATAACCGGATGTTTTCCTGATATATTCGGGTCAACGTTGGGTCAAACATTATGACGTCGCTGATATATTCGGGTCAGCTCATATTTAGGGTCGGGTCAACTCTTTACGACGTCACAGTGCCGAAATACGGGTAATTCTGAAGGCCTCAGCAGGTCGATATAGCCATAGGGAAATACGATAATTTTAATTACATGGTTTGTGCAATTGGCTTCTTACAATGTTGAAGTGATTTTTTTTTATTTTGGTTTTCTCAAGTTTTAATTTGGAGAGTGCCTGAAGTCCGCAAAGATATCATCCCTTCAGAAGATTCCAATATTCATTACAAACACGCTTTTGTTAGAAAGAAGCCTTGATTTTTTATGTTTATAATTTTTATAATCAATTATTTTTCAAACCACCTCGGATAAAATTCACCTCAATCAGACTTTCTAAACGCCATTAAACAAGAAAGAAACAATCAAAGCGCGTTTTGTATGTTGCGACTGATTTGCTTTTTGATTTTATAACTAATGAAGATAAATCCAGAAGATATTTTTATCTGATTTTGTGTTGAGATTTGGTATTTATATATGTTCATTACTGGTTTGTGTTGTTTGATTTTCCTTTGGTTTGAATGTCTACTTGAGAAAAGAAGAACAACTACTTTATTTCTACATTTCAGAGAAGGTCCAGCCGAAGCAATGTTTGGTAGTGCAGATGATAAGAAGACTTACAGCAGACAATACATTTCTGATTTTTAAGTTCCGATTCAAAAACACAAAATATTCTATAAGTAATAAATATGTATCATCTGCGATGTGTGTATATCTTTAGAATAAGGTCACATAAAACTCTTGACCTTAAAAGCCAAAAAACATTATCATGATTACAGTGGTACATGTACGTTTATTTGTGCTTTATTGTGGCACTTAAAAAAGGTGATTAAAATAAGCAATAAAATCTTTGTGTTAATTGTTTAAGGTAGATCATACCTAATATACTGAGCATCTTTTTCGGGCATCTTGCAAATTTGTATGTAAATATATATTTTCCAGAAGCAAATAGTATTTGATATAATGTAAAAATTATATCTGAAGTTTATTTTTTTTTAAATTGACAAAAATGCATAATTAGCAAATTATAAATTTTTATTCTAAAAAGAGCCCGTTTCAGGGGATAATTTTGCGGAAAATTTTTCTAATTTTTTTAATTTTTTAGAAATAGCAAAGAAAAAATGAACGGTGACCCCAATTTTTCTTTTAACAATACAAAAGCAAGTGAGATAAGTTTTCTTTCACAATTTTATAAAATATTATATCTGCCATTTTTTTATTGTACGAGAAATATGGATTTTTCCCTATATAATCTATATAAAATTTACCAACATTAAGACTCAATTATCCCAAAATCAAGTAGACTGACGTATTTTTTTTAAATTGAAATTTCAAAGTATATCCATCCAACATCCTGCCTGGAAAAAATTAAGAAAATCTATCTGCCAAAAACATGAAAAATATTAGTATTGATCTACCTTAAAATAGGATGGTATGCAATAAAGCTCAGATGAAATATATAAACATAGCACAAAGGGTTTATGTTCAGTACTGAAGAGAAATTCAATAAAAAACTTCGCTAAGCGCAGCATGATACGACCGCAACTTTGACCCTTTGTATCTCCTGGGACTATTATAACTAAGTTATAATAGTGGACTATTATAACTAAATTATAATAGTCCCACTATCTCATAAAAATAAAAGATAGAAATAAATAGAAAAAAAGGATGGAAATACTTTGCCCCTTGAAACTGTCTTGGCGACATTAATCCAGACCTGCTAGTTTGATAAGATTTGCTTATCAAAACTCCCTGCGTATGCTGGACAAAACTTATTTTGGGATATACGTTTATATAAGAAAATAATACACCGAAAAGTACAAGGTTAAAACCAACCAGGGATGGTCAAACAGTAGAATTTGTGTTTCTTCACTTCATGATATGTTGCTATAATGTCTTTATATCTTTTGGTTTGTTGCTTTTTTCGTTTGCATGACGACAAAAACATTTTATCACGAACCGGTCTTACTTGAATAATCGTTCATAGATACAACCAGGACCATTCAAACGATTTAAAACATAACCCCCCAAGGATCCATTTTCGTTCACTTAGATCAAAGGTCATAATACAGGACAGTACCTTCGGCATCTAACTTTAACAACAGAAAGGTTAAATGGTCAGACTTAAGACCCTCCCTTCATAGTACGATTTCTTTTGATCAAGAGGTTTCAGATGGGAACATTTTCAAGTCAATATTTGACTTGAAAAGTGAAATATCAGCCCCCCCCCGCAAAAAAAACAAAACAAAAACAAAACAAAACAAAAACAAAACAAAACAAAAACAAAACAAAAACAAAACAAAACAAAACAAAACAAAACAAAAAACAAAAAAAACAAGAGGTTCACAAGAGCCTATATCGCTCACCTGGATTTAACTTTTCACCTTGAGTAGGACTAAAAAATTAAGTGTTGCAGTCAATTTGGCTGATTTTCCCATAGGGTTCTATGTTAAACTAAGTTCAGCTATGGCAGTCATCTTGGTTGACAGTCCAGGTCAATGGAAACATTTCTAAAAGAAAACCATCTAAGGACCATTACTGCTAATTTTTGTTCCAACTGGCTAAGTGGTTTCAGACAAGAATATCTTTAAACGAATTTTCCCCATAGGGTCCAATATTTAACTAAGTTCGGCCGAGGCAGCCATCTTGGTTAACAATCCAGGTCATCGGACACAATTCTGGAAGAGGACTATATAAGGACCAATGCTGCTAAATTTAGTTCCAATTGGCTCAGTAGTTTCAGACGAGAAGAATTTTGAGTGAATTTCCTATAGGGTCCTATGATAAACTAAGTTCAGCTGTGGCGGCCGTATTGGTTCACAGTCCACAAAACTGGACACATTTCTGAAAGAGGATCTCCTAAGGACCATTGGTGCCAAGTCCGGTTCCAATATGTCATGTGTTTCAGACAAGAAGATTTTTCAATGAATTTCCCATAAAGCCTCATGTTAAATTAAGTTCAGCTGTGGCGACCACCTTGGTTGACAGTCCGGGTCATCGGACGAAATTCTAAAAGAGAACCATCTAAGGACCATTGCTATCAAGTCTAGTTCTAATTGGCTTAGTGGTTTCAGAGAAGAAGATTTTTGAGTGAATTCCCCATAGGGTCCTATGTTAAACCAAGTTCGGCTGTGGCGGCCATCTTGGTTCACAGTCCAGAAAATCGGACATATTTCTGAAAGAGAATTTCGTAAGGACCATTACTGCCAAGTTTGGTTCCAATTTGCCTTGCAGTTTCATAGAAGATTTTTGAAATTCATCCCCCCTTTTTTCCTATTTTTAGTAACAGCAGCCATGTCTGTTGGAAGCCGGGGATGCCGGACATAATTTTGAAAGGGGGCCACACAAGGACTATTCCACCAAATGTTGGTGCGAATTGGCGCAGTAGTTTCAGAAGAAAAGATCTTTAAAAAAGTTTATGCCGGATGCCGTCTTTAAGGAGCAAAAACTCCTACAAGGGGTCAATCAATGATTTTGGTCATTTGACTTATTTGTAGATCTTACTTTGTTGAACATTTTTGCTGTTTACAGTTTGTCTTTATCTATAATAATATTCAAGATAATAACCGAAAACTGCAAAATTCCCTTAAAATTAACAATTCAGGGGCAATAACTCAACAAAGGGTTGACCGATTCATCAGAAAATGTCATCGCAGGTAAATCTTGACCTGATGTACATTTTTACCCCATGTCAGTTTTGCTGTAAGTGCTTTAGTTTTTGAGATCTGTATGCAGTTTACGTCTATGTTCTATTTTTAGCAATGGTGGCCATGTTTGATCATGGATAAAAAAAACTCGGATATAATTTTTAAAGTAGATATCCTAAGGAGCATTCACTTAAAGTTTTGAAGTATTTGGCCCATCAGTTTCTGAGGAGAAGATCCTTGAAATAGTTTATGAAGACGGATGACGACGGACGCCAGGTGATGGCATAAGCTCACATGGCCCTTTGGCCAAACAACAAAAAAAAACAAAAAAAAATGGGTTAGGATAGGAGTGTTTTTGGTGTTGGAGGTTGATTTGTTGCTTTGGAAAAGGCAAAGTTACAGATAATATATAAGTTATATTTTTGCTCCTTCAATGTGAGACAAAAAAAATCAGTTTATGTAATGCATCTGAATTATTCTTATTTTAAAAATCCATTATATTTGACTATATGACAGTTATAACATGTTTAACCCACAGATTAGTAAATAAAGAACGAAAGAGGATATTATTAAATTACTAAAACAAAACTTCAAAACTGAAACTTAGGTGTGTGCATTTCTACATATACTTGAAGTAAAATTGTGATAACAACGAGCCATAAAACACAATTTTTCTTCATGAATGTAAACTGAAAAAGTAAAAGCAACAGTATTCTAAGATAATGTGGTTAAATTGTAAAAGAGCTATTGACTAAATATAGAAGCAGTTAGTCACATGCAACTTTGAATCTGAGATCTCTGCATACATCGGGAGTATATAATCCCAGCCCATGAACTGTAATTCTTCTTTGAATTTTGAACAGTTTTAAAAAAAAACTAATGTTAGATATGAAATACTTTTTACTACCCCGGTACTTGTATTATCATAACTCTTTGTTACTTTCACTGATTATTTTCCTACTGAAATTTGTTCAATTATTTTCAAGTTTTGAAATCCATTTATGCAAGAAAATTCAAAGAAGAATCATGAGTTATACCTAATAAATCCTAAAACCAATACACATTGAAGAAATTGTGTGATATATTTCAAAAATTTGATTTTCTGTAATTCAATAAAAAATAAATAAATAAATTAAATAAATAATCATTAAAAAAAATCCATTAGAAAATCTATAATCATTCGAACTTTTAGAAATTAAAAAAAAATAGTTTCAAACTTTAAAATTTTGCACCCAAAAAATGGAATAAATATAGTTGTAAATTATAAAAAAAAAAATCCAATCTGATTAATTTTTGGTATTCCAGGACTGGAGATCGCTTTCTAAAATTAAAATCAGATGGTTGCCACCCAAAATTAGTTAAAAGATTTGAGCTCGTTGTAGTAAAATATTTCTTTCTACATTTTCTGTGACTCTATGTGTTCCATCTTTATGCCTAGTCATACAACATATCTTACATACTGTAGGGATGTATCGAGTTAAGCATCCTGTTAAAACTTTGAATTTTAACATTCAGTCTGTAATTCAAGACCACTGAAATGATAAATAAAGCATAGGATTAATTTCAGGATTTTTTTCATGTTTGTCGGTGACGTTTTTTCAGCATAAGTGACCATATCTGTTAAAGAGTTTTTTATTATTGGAGAAAGCTTGAGTTACCAGAATGATAAATTCATCTCATACACAAAAATATATTTTTGCAGTGATATTTTAAATGTACTCAAATCATATAATTCAATGTTCTGAGTATTTCTCGATGAGTATTTCTCGTTGTAAAAAAATCAATCTGACAAAATGTTTAAGATTCTAAAATAATGAGTTGAAAGGATATTTTTTTTCTACAACTGTGAGTATAATCTAGTGTATATATCTTATTAGTTTAATACATTGAAACTATATTATATAATATCCTGCAGGTAGTTAGGGCTCTGTCCCCCCTCCTTATTATGATCAAATAATACACATAATTCACCAATATATAATGTACATGCTTGAAAGAAATTGTTGTTGGTGTATGAGAATAACTAAATTGCTTAAATTGCTATTGTGAATTTACAAGACCTCCTTTTCTTTCCTCAAATTATTATAAAAGGGGTACAACTCTGATGTACAAATTTCTTGATAACTGTTTTAAACAAATGTCAAATTACTGCAAAAAATTTTAAATGTCTATGAGTGTAACATGTCATCTTATGTGCGTAAGTGTGAGAGAGTGGACTCTTGAATATATTTGTGTAGACTTGCTCTTTTTGATTCGTATAACAACAGAAATCACATGATGAGTAATGAAATAAAAATGTTATCAATGAATGTAAGGGGAATTTTTTCCAATAAGAAAAAACGTATTGATGTTTTTAGTTGGGTTAAAAGTAAAAATATCGCTATTGCTTGCCTTCAAGAGACACATAGTATTAAGGAGATAGAAAAACTGTGGGAAAATGAGTCTGGATTTACTATATATTTCAGTCACTGTAGTAGCAAAAGTGCAGGTGTTGGTATTTTGCTAAACAATAATTTAGACTTTAATGTACATGATTCTATTATAGATTGTAATGGTAGATATATTGTAATGGATATAACCTTACAACAACAACGATTAACTTTAGTATGTTTGTATGGTTATAATACAGATGAACTAAATTTATTTATGGAAATCATGGAGAAATTAAAATTGTTTAAAAATGCTAGTACCATTTTATGTGGGAATTTTTATTTTGTGCAGGATCAATCTCTGGATACTTACAACATTTTTCATGACAGACATCCAAAATCACGACAAAAAGTATTTCAGATTATTGAGAATTTTGACTTGGTAGATCTTTGGAGGATTTTTTACCCAAATCTTTGGAGGATTTGTTACCCAAATGAAAAAAATATACTTGGCGTCAGCATACACCTGTTAACAGAGCAGGATAGATTATTACCTTGTGTCTGAAGATCTATACTCTGCAATGAAATCAACAAAAATCATTTCAGGGTATAGAACTGACCACTCTGCTATTATTTTCAGTTTTTCAGTATCCAAGAACAAAATAGGTCAAGGATACTGGAAGTTTAATTCCCAATTATTAAGGGATTTTGAATATATTCAGTTGGTTTCGGGCAATAGAACACCAAGCTGTTCCCAGTACTTTGGGAAAAATATTCTGGTCTATTGCATGACTACACATTAAATAACTGTATATTGAAATGTCATTTCTGTTATCATTCCTGTACTTATGAAAATCGTTTCCAAATATTTTATTTCGCTAAGATTTTGGAAAAGAAATTTAATGAAACCGAACAGAGAATTGAAACGGGGGAATGTGTTAAAGAGACAACGACCCGACCAAAGAGCAGAAAACAGCTCAAGGCTACCAATTGGGTCTTCAACGCAATGAGAAAATCCCACACCCTTAAACAATAATGTATACTAGTTCAGCAAAATGGACGGCACACTAAACTCCGAAACATAAAAACGAACTAAAATTTAAAAAACACACAAGACTAACAGCTTCCTGACTTGGGACAGGCGCAAAACATTTTTTGGGGGATCTCAACCTTCCCCCTATACCTCTAGCCAATGAGGAATAAACTAGAACACACAGCGATACACACAGTAAAATTCAGTTCAAAAGATGTCCGAGGCCGGACAAAAAGGTAACAGAAGAAACTAAGCAAAATGACAATTATCAATATATATTACCAAAGGACTACTAGCAGTTACTGACATGCCAGCTCCAGACATTAATTAAAATGATCGAAAGATTATGTCTATATCATAAATGTCTATATCACCGCGTTATTCTGTATGACTATTTAGAGCGCAACAGTTGATACAATAATGAATCTTCTTGCGATATTATCTTCTGAAAAACAAATTTCTTCAATACACTTTAACCTTTCTCTCGGCACAAATATATCCAGGCCCTTCTACATCTACTGAACAAAAATCAAACTTATTCATTACGGTAGAAACATAGTTCCAATCTGTTGTCGGAGGACACGAACACCGTATAATACAATTATCATAGTCTGTCTTGTGAACATGATGGATATCGAAGTTGTTTACATAGTGGTGAACGTGATGGTCTAGCCTAGACATGTTACCATAAAAATCTAAGTTACAAAAAAGAGCAATTGGAGTTCTGAAGTAAGATCCAAAGCTCAGCAAAGCCATCTCGGGTGAATCCAATTCTGAGCCAAGGCATCTTGTTTTCTCATGTAAAATTAATGACGCATTTGATGGAATTATTCGATACGGGACCCCATCAACAATGACACGCCCTTGTTTAAATAGTAGTGTGTTCAAAGCTTCTGACATGAAACATTGACTGAGGGTTTTATTATTCAAAACACACGTAGTTATTTCATTGTCTCTTTCTTTCTTTTGTTGTAATCTCAGTTTTGGAACACTTGCCTTGTAAAAACGTACATCCTATAATAAAAAAAATAAAAATAAAAGAGTTGCGCACCCTAAATCTCCTACGTACAATGTAAATATCCAGATTACATTTAATCCACCAGTATGTTCTTGGCCAAAACTATAAACTTCGGAAATCCAAAAAACAACCATCGAAATATTGTGAGCAATACATCCAATCGGGTCTAAACAAGTAAAGTAAGCTTTGCCTGAGGGGCGTGAATCCCTACTTTTATTAAAAAAAAATGTACTTTGAACATATATAACACATTTTAATACAATCAAGTTAATAAATGTGTTATGATACGATAAAAACCTAGTAGACCAGTCTATATTTTCATCGAGACGAGACGGAATATAGCGTAAATTTATAAATAACGGTAGGGATTGCCACAAAAGCAAGCCAGTGGTATGTTTCATATAGTACCTACTTGTCTGAGGACCTCGTTAAATTTTCCTTTTTCTATTTCGCTGTCCAAAGTTCCAGGTGAAACACCTCCAATAGCATAGTACAAAATATCTGGTTTGTGTAACGGTTGATCTTCATCAAACCATCTCAACATGGCTCCCGTAATACCAATACCTTCATACTGTTTGGAAATGCGACCGCCCCTGAATACTAGTGTTTTCCCATCGTCAACAATGCTTATAAATTGAAACCCGACCTAGAATGGAAATAGTACAGATTGATTTATATTTAACATCTTCAGACGTTTGCCATTGACAATTGTACAAATACCTGTGTTAATTGCAGTTTATATACATGTATACCAAGCGGAAGGACAATAGGATACACGACAAAAAATAAAAAATTCTTTCAAAATCAAAATTATCAAAACAAATCACAAACTCAACAGAGTCAGTATAGTTTGACTTGGTACAGACACTTAACAGTGGTGGGGTTATATCGGTTTTATAGGAACCCAAACCTCCAATCTTATCTATCCCGACACTTTGATGTATAAAACAAATCAAGACGAGAACATATTGATGTAGTATGAATATGAATCCTGCTTTATACTAGACCGCCACGCTTAGTTAGATTTTTAGCGTGCTTATTCACGAGTCTAATAGTCCACAAGAAGACATGTCACCCTACCCCGGACACATTATTCTGACTTCAAGCCAATCAGTCTTCAAAAACAGTAGGCCATGACAGCTAGTATCAGTACTCGTATCTAAATATTTATTTTTGTACATTTAGCGGTCCAAGCCGCAACCATTTGATTCTTTGAAGGATGAAAACAGTGGCGTAGCGTTATGTAATCAGAGAAAGCAGTTGCTTCCAAAAAAAAGTGCACAAGAAAAAATCAAAGCTGGCCTCGATATTATTCCACAGAACATCTCTTGTTCATTGTTAATCATTCATTTATTTTCACCGGGTGCATAACCAGCTGGCGTATAGAGGTCTGGAGGGTCGTACAGAGGTCCGGAGACCCTCGTCCTAGTTGCTTTAATGTCACAAGTTTCTTTTCTTTACATCATTCTTCAAACCCTATGCCGGTTTTTTGCTTCCAGTTCAAATTTATCTAGCCATCTCCAGAACCTGGAAATTTTTTTCGAATGACCCATCAACCCGCGTATCTTTCACAAATGCATTAACCAAATTTATATCTTTCTTCAATAAATGCACAATTATACATGTAAGGGTTGATGGCATACATGTCAAATCATAAACTAAACAAACAAGCAATACATCAAAACATTAAGTGATGTACTATAAACTATGCAGGAGCATAATTGATGTACTATAAACTATGCAGGAGCAGGGTCCACTCTCCTCAGTATTAAAGACATTCTAATGAATGGAGCTGTAAATTGCATAATTTAATATAAAGAAAGAAGTGTTTCTGTTTTGTTTTGTTTTTTTTTTTTTTTTTGTTTTTTTTTTTTATCAAAGCTTTTAAATTCTGGACATATTTTATCAATTTTCAGTTTCTAAATTTTGCCGAAGAGATTTATATTTAGGAAAGGTTGAGAGAAAATGATTCTCATCTTCTAATTCTAAATTAAATTGTTTGCATACGGTTTTCCCGTTTTAATCTTGCGTATCTTCCCGTTTAAATTTCTAGGAAGTGGTCACTAATTCTCATTCTGCACATTAGTCTCCTGGTCTCAAAATTACTCTCCAGAATAAATTTGTCTACAACATAATCTGTCTTAATTTGACCGTATATAAATATTTTACTTGTTTTCTGGGAGCGATTTTAATTTTGTAAAGAATACATTTTCATAATAATTTTTAAGCATTTGTTTGGTATTTTTACCAAATGATACCTATGTATATTGTAATTATTAGAACAAAACTGCATTGAATAGAAAGAATACTCACAAATTTGCCATGTATTATAGCTGCGTACATTTCAACACTGGGCATTTTAAGCAACACATGAAAACAAGAGGCTCTCAAGAGCCTGTATCGCTCACCTGGGACATGGCCCACATCTGATAGCATAACGTTATTCGAATGGCATATATCCCATAGGATTCAATGTAAACTACTTATGACCAAGTTTAGTTCCAATTGCCCAGTTATATCTGATGATAAGATTTTTGAATGTTTTACCATAGGGTCCAATGTTAAAATTTGGTCCCCTCTGGTGGCCATCTTGGATTGGCTACGGACCCAAGAGACACAATTTTTAAAGTAGACCGTTGTAGCCAAGTAAGACCTGAAATTAGTTTCTATGAGAACCAAAACTTCTGCTATCCATTACAATTTCAGACCACCTTTCAAAAAAAAAATCGGGCAGGGGTTCCCCCTATAATCTAGGTTATATATACTGCTGAAATTAAAACCCATCAAAATCAGATATATATTAAATATTCCATCAGACATTAGAAATTTTTATTTCACTAATGCCAAATTTTGAGTTAGAGTTATCTTTCTTTGTATAAGAGTTGCAATGTAAAGACAAAAGAATTTGAAACGCTTGTGGCCCCGCTGGCGGCCATCTTGGATAGGATACGGATGTGAGCAACACCACTTTTGAAGGGTACCACCCAAGGACTCATGTGATTAAGTTTGGTTCCAATTGGCCTAGTACTTTCAGAGGAGAAGATCTTTGAATGTTTTATCCCATAGGGTCCAATGTTAAATTATGATCCCCGCTGGCGGCCATCTTGGATGAGGTATGAACATGAGCGACACAATTTTGAAAGGGGGCCACCCAAGGACTATTGTGACCAAGTTTGGTTTGGATTGACCCAGTGGTTTCAGAGGAGAAGATCTTTGAATGAAAAGTTTACGGACGACGGACGGACGACGGACGACGGACGACGGACGACGGACGCCGGACGCAAAGTGATGGCAAAAGCTCACCCTGGCATAGCCAGGTGAGCTAAAAATCTGCCAAGTAATCCGTGCCACCAGCAATGTCATGTGGTGATCGGACAGCCATCACGTGATCAAAGTCATCCTTACAGACTCTTTTTATACGTATTTGTTCTTTGGTTACATTAGACATATACCTGTTCTTCAAATTCTGTAAGAAAATGAAGAACGGTTCATAAAACAATTATACTGATCAGTACAAGTAAAAGACAGTCAGTGCATTGAAACAAAACTGTAAAAAACATAAAATCAATAAATAAAGAAAAATTTACAAAGGCAGATTAGTTTTACATGTAAGCGATATGGTTAAAGGGAGACAACTCTTGTGGTCACGTACAAACATGTAGTTTGTGATTGCGAAAGTGAAATTCGTACGACCCATTTTAACTCATCGATCGTCGGAAACCCACGGCCAGTCGAGCGTACGCTTTGCTTCCACTTGTGAAGCAAAGCGTAAGCACGACCGGCCGTGGGTATTAGTGGAAGCAGAGTATAAGCGCGACCGGCCGTGGGTGTTTGGACTGAATGGCTATCTGAAATGCAGGCATCGTAGATGAGGTAAATAATGATTGTTTACAATTATATTTTATACGTATTATAAATAAAATGCAATTTACCTGTAACGTAAACTTGTAACTGCGGGCTAATGCATTCATTACTAACAGCTCGTAGTATATATACTCTGGTTGTAAATATTATCCGGTAATACGGTTAGCGTCTACCTGTCTACATCACATTTACATGTAGTGTTTAATTTACGCACACACTCCTGAGGGGTGATAACTATGAGTGGCCGTTCATGTCATTTGCGGGATATTCTATCGCGTTAGTGAAAATAACGCGTTATTTTACAAAACTATCGCGTTACTTTTAAACACTAACGCGTTATTTCTCCATTTTATCGCGTTAGTTTCCAAAACTAACGCGTTATTATACAAAACTATCGCGATATTTATTTTTTGTTATTTATTCGAAAAATTATCAAACTAACGCGTTAGTTTTCACAATTAACGCGATATCATTTATGCAAGTAATAACGCGTTATTTTGTAAAACTATCGCGTTACTTTCTTAAACTCTTAAACTAATGCGTTAGTTTAACAAAGTAACGCGATAGGTTTACAAAATTACGCGTTAATTTTACAAAAAATCGTTATATGTCACATAAAATATAGCGTTGGTTGTTTTTATATGAAATGTTGTGCTATGACACAAGTATTGTCCCATGACAGGCTGGAGGTTGAGCGATCAACATAAAAATAAGAAGGTGTGGTGATTGCCAATGAGACAGCTATCTAAATGTACCAAAGACCAAATTACGAGGTTGTGAGCAAGAATATGTCATTTTAACACGTTCCACAATGAGCAAACCTCGTAATGTTTTGCAAACTTTAATATACCAAATCAAAAATGTTTATTCTCGCCTTATTCTTTTTCAGTCTTTCTCAACTGTAGTCTTTCTGCAATCTTTACTTAAGTGGTTGTCATTTGTTGCTGTTTGTCACAATTGTTTTTCTTTTATTACATTACCACATACCAAACCGGTGTTCTTGTTTAAATCATTTCACATTGTGTCATGTCAGGGCCTACTCCATGGGTTTGCTCATTTTTGAAAGTTGTAACGTGACATATGGTTGCTTACATCCACGCCATTCGACAATCATACCACATCTCCTTATTTTCTAAGAAAACAATTCATAATAGCAGGTTCACAGCTTCAATACGCATGCAATCGAACTGCATGAGTTCATGGATCTGGTTTAAAAGCTGTAGGAAAATAAAAACAATGTACAAACTTATCCCTTCACGCATAACATCAACATACTAGTATTATATAAGCTGTCTGCACTTCGTATCATCTGGCGTATACAAAGTTCGAATCTTAACCCCCATTGGTTTTGGTCCCTTTTGTATATAAACTAGTAAAATGAACTGCACATTCAGGGAGAGGAAACATTTCTATTTCAAAGGTTCAAAATACTCATATGCTTGGATGGACAAATATAGGTGTAGCTTGTATATTATTTCTTATTTTCCACCTGTTTAAATGTGTTGTAATTTAGTCTGATACCAACTTAAAAAGACAAATATAGCACGTATATTATTGCTAATTGTCCAGCTGTTTTTAAAAGTGCGTTATAATTCAGTCCGAAACAAATCATAAACCAACTTAAAAAATTATTAACAGTGACCTTAATTTGACCTACTGATTCCAAAATCAAAGGTTTTTTTCCCTTCCCTATTTCTTTACACTGTATAAATTTCATTCCAATCAAGCAAGAGAAATTCAAGTTACCATCTGGAAACCATTTTTCAATGTTTTCATTCTAATTTTAGTAACAGTAACCTTGACCGTTTACTTGCTGACCTCTAAATCAATAGGATTTTTTCTCTTCCATATATCTTCAATCTATATAAGTTTTATTCCAATCAAGCAAGGAAAACTAGAGCTAACATCCGGAAACCATTTAAAAAAAAAATGTTTCTATTTTAGTAACATTGACCTTGGCCTTTGACCTACTAATCGCTAACCAATAGGCTTCTTTCCATTCCATATTTCTTCCATAAGTTTAATTGCAATCACGCATAAGATACCCACGTTAATTATCATCCGGAAATCATTTGTTCCGGGCACCGGACAGATGGACAAATCGATTACTGTATATGTGTCACAAATGGAAACTGGGTGTATCTTGTGACTGGTTATGTGTTAGTCTGCAACCACTCTCACACACAATAAACAATACGACGAGTATGCACCGACTCTGACTCTGGGGTTGGAACTGCTCAGTTAAATGGGCCTCCTTATATGGTTTTTGATTATGTGATTACTTGGCCGTTTTTTCAGTGATAATTTGATTACAAGACTAAATATTTCATGATTATTTGATTATCTAGGACTGTATTTTTGATTAATTGATTACCGAGTTAAAAAAAAAATCGAAAAATAAAATATAACTACCTAGGATCACAGAAATATCAATATACGGAAACATCAAACCCGATATCGGTTTAATTTTGCTTTTAAATTTAAGCAGAGAAGACCCAGATTTCATTTACAACTGTTGAAGCTTTTTAGCTCACCTGCCGCAAAGGCCACGTGAGCTATTGCCATCACTTGGCGTCCGGCGTAAACTTTTCCTTTAAAGATCTTCTCCTCTGAAACCACTGGGCCAATTGGAACTAAACTTTGCAGGAATGATGATTGTGAGGTCCTCTACACATAGTTATCATTTCATCTTTATGGGCTGAGTTTTCTAAACCCTTACCATCTGAAACAGCTTGGCCAAATTGAACAAAACTTAACAGGAAGCATATATGGGAAGTCCTTTATAAAATGCCCTCATTTTGTCGCTATCGGACTGCAAATATAGCAGCCATGGGCCGTTCTTGTTTCTCATTGGCTGACAGATCCAACTACAGAAGTCATCACGTCACTTGGGTGACGTCACACATCACCTATACCATGCCCAAGTAAATTGTATAGAAATGCACTTGGGCGATCGAGAATTGATAAAATAAACTACTTTTAGTTTGTGTTCAAAAAAGTTTGGTGCTATATAGTATTTTCTCGTATATTTAGAAATATATTTATGCTATTTGGAAAAGTTTAAATATTGGTCTTATCCCTTCCAAATGCTTTTGAAAATTTGTCTTATTTTCTCGTTAAGTCCATACTGTTTTCCAATAAATTGGCTTCTTTGTCGTTTTTAAACCTAAAATTGCGATTTAACCAAAACTGATGGAAACATGTTGGTGCTATGTGCTAATGAATACAATCATATCTTTTTGAAATATCGTAATTGCAATAGTTTAATTTTTGATAGTATTTCTCCAAATTGATTTGAAAATTAGCTATTTTTACGATTGTTGTGAAAATATTCAAGATGGCGCCATCCCAATCAGCTCCTACCTTGTCATAACAAATTAAATATAATTATATACGAGTAAATAGAATTAATTACATAATATGTCAATGCTTACAATGTTTACAATATATAAATACCAAAAAGATAAATTATTAATTTAAAATAAATTAAAATGTTACTTATCTGACATTTGAAATTATATTTCATCTCTGCATTCTTTGTGACCCCCTTACACACACACGCGCCTATTTATCAAAATGCTGCATTAATTATCAAAAAATGTAGCGTTAAAAATGAAATCACGCTGTTTTTGGTTAGCAAACGGTTTACCTGTATACATACAATGTACCTGTGTACCTTAATTAAGGGTTGGAACAATAAACATCCGGACAGTCAAGGTACAATATATATGCCAAATCGTTAATAAGTTATAATTACATGAAACACACAGCATGCTAATTGAACAAATTTATTTACATGTAAATTTACTTCAGATAAAAGTCAAATAAATTTTACAAAAAAAAAGAATTTCACTTTTCTTGTGGCTTAAAAAAAAAACAAACTTGCACCATAACCCTTTATCACGTGTAATTATGTACTTTTGCCAATTTGTATAAAATGGTGATAAATTCATATGATAAATTATTGTCACAATTTC
Organism: Mytilisepta virgata; assembly: GCA_028015205.1. Classification (NCBI taxonomy): domain Eukaryota; kingdom Metazoa; phylum Mollusca; class Bivalvia; order Mytilida; family Mytilidae; genus Mytilisepta; species Mytilisepta virgata. The sequence continues at coordinate 66,450,583 of CM051520.1, read as the reverse complement.
ATATATTGGAATTATAATCCATGTGAAATGTTATTACATATTTCAAATAAAAAGTTTTTTAAAGCGAAGACGAGGAGTACGTGCTATAATCAATACAGAGTTATCGAAGTATGATAAATGCCTGGCATGAACGGGACCAGTACAGTCACGATATTGGGTAACCAGTTAATAAGTCTAAACAGAGTTACATAAATTAATTATGACCAATATAGTTGCATAAATATAAAAGAATCTCACCTGAAGTCGCTTGGCCAAATGGAACGAAACTTGACAAGAAGCATCTATGGGAGGTTCTTTAAAAACTTTCCTAATTTCGTCCCGATCGGACTACAAATGTGGTCGCCATGGGCATTTCTTGTTTCTGATTGGCTGATATACTAAAAATGTACAAAAATCTTCTCTGAAATCGCTAGGCCAAACAGAACGAAACTTGATAGGAAGCTTGGAGGTCCTTTATAAATTTTCCTCATTTCGTCCCTATCGACTACAAATATGGCCGCCATAGGCAGTTCTTGTTCCTGATAGGCTGATATAAAAAATCTTCTCCTCTGACGTCGCTTGGCTAAATGGAACGAAACTTGACAGGAAGCATCTATGGGAGGTTCTTTGCAAAGTTTACTCACTTCGTCCCGATACGTTTCTATAAATGCTTGAATTATCGAATATTCAGTTCAAACGGAACCGATCTGACATATTTCCATGTTTCGTCATTCGTCTCCACTTTCGGTGTAATGATAATTGTTCAGCTATAAGGTGATCATGGGTAACCGAAAATACTACCAATATTTCTTTGGATCGTCATTACGTAACAATTGCAATAGACACAATTCTAATTAGAATTTTGTCTCCAGACAAATATATTACATATCTTGTTTGGTACCCGTGCTTTCACGGTTAGTTTTATAATAGAATATAAAGTCGTATTTATGGAATTATACGAATAATAATTATAGATAAATTGAAGTGAAAATAAACGGATCGAAACACGAAATGGATAAGCTTTATCTTTCATACTTGGATTAAACCTTTTAAAACATCTAAAATAAAACATTAACAAAATCCCTTAGTAAAATATTGAAATTGAAATAAACAGTGATTTTACACATTTTGCAAACAATGTATTGAAAGTTCAAAACTAAAAATGTTTCCATTTTTTCACTGCGACATATGTTCCCGAATTTTTTTTCTTCTGAAAGACGTTTCAATAACTCCTTCCATTTAAAACAAGATGGTTACTTTGAACTCTTAGTTTCAAAACTCTCACCAGCATCTACCTATGCTAAAATATTTGGGCAGGCTGGAGGATTGTGATTTTTATTTTCTCTATCAAACTTAATTTGATGTTCTCAGGTGACGCACAACTGGTACTGATCATGACAAATTTGCTCGAACATAAGTTTGTTCCGTTTATTATCCATTATCAAACAGTTGATACATACAGAAGGAAAATATCGAGGTTGCCCGAGTCGATATGAAATTCGGAAGATTACTCTAGGCTACAAAAAGAGTTTTCCTAGTTTCAAATAAACAAAGAGTTGAACCGATCTTCTTTAAGAACACTCCAGCAAAATCTATGAGACATTACAGAAATGCTCCAAGTGATAATGCGTGTCGAAAGTTGTTTACCGACAATTAGTGATTGTACAGTGCACAATATTTAGTATCATACACTTCTTAAGATTTAGCACTACTGGCATGACTCGTAATGGTATATATATCAATATTAAATTTGGTGAAAAAGTATACACAAAGTCTTATTATTAGGTGAACATTTTTGAAAAAAAAAGCTTTTAAAGTCTTAATAAAAGCAAAATTAACATTACCACTGCTTCCCATGTCCGAATCGAGTTAACTATATGGGTCTATAGACTTACCCAAAAACACCCAAAACTACCCAAAAAACACCCAAAAACTACCCAAAAACACCAAAAAAAAACAATAAAATTATGCAATAAAAATTAAAGATTTATTTTCTATATAAGTTTTTATTTGTTTTTTTTTTAATAAAACAGGTAGAAATAATTATATTTGCCCAGTATATTCGTATTTTTACTACCCCGTGCAAGAACGGTAACTAAGTATGATAGTTCAATGCGTACTTTGCATTACAAAAAAAAAAATTGTAATGCAAAGTACTAACACAAAAAAATAATTACTTTCAATTTAAAAAAGGAAATGATTGTTTGTAAACAAGTAGTCGTAAGTAATTAGATGAATGATAGACGAGCGTCAATTACAAAATTATTAAAGCAATTATTAACCTTTGATCTTTCGGTATGGTTGTATATAAATAAATTTTAAATATTTATTCAAAATTTAAATCCTAAAGGATATTTTTTCCCCCGAAATTTCCAATAATTTTATAAAATTATAAAATCAGAAGATCTTAATATTCAATGACATCTTACTGAGTTATCGTTCTTGTACGGGATAGTAAAAATACGAATATACTGGGCAAATATAATGATTTCTACCTGTTTTATTTAAAAAAAAACAAATAAAAACTTATATAAAAAATAGATCTTTAATTTTTATTCCATAATTTAATTGTTTTTTTTTGTGTTTTTGGGTAGTTTTTGGGTGTTTTGGGGTAGTTTTGGGTGTTTTTGGGTAAGTCTATGGACCGACTATTCCTGTAACCCGCGAACTTGATTTCTGTAATCAAATGAATTATGGGTAGATATCAAACGAAATAAACATCCAATAACTTTTAGTTTAGTTTAGTTTATATATTTCAATGCTCATCATTTGAAATGGAAGGACAACAGTAAACATTTTAGTTGCAATGATGTCTTTAATTTGTGTATAAATAAACGTATTTGTTGTTTTCGTTTTTGAACTAAATCAAACAGTGCATTTCTGTTAAAAAGCGATATGCGTGTACAAAGAAGTACCACTAAAATATTGAATAAACATACGTTGGTGAAATCGGACGCTATTTATCTAAACGCACGCAAGAATACCTTTATCGTTTTAGAACACCCAATGAATTTAAAACTATCATTTATCAGCACCGTAAGAAGCACAATCACCATATTAAATATTTAACAGTTCAACCTTTAGAAGTAATAAATAAGCAACTTGGGGAATGTCATTCAAAATTTGTACGATCACGGAAAATAACTGAATTAAATTTGATAAAAAAAATTACAGACAGTTTATCCTCTCGGTCTTAATGATAATATCATGGGAATTGGTAATATATCCAGAACCGATTCTGTTAACATTTTGGATATAGTTTCTAAACCTGTACGCAAAAACCGTTCACATGGACGTACAATAAATCGCAATAAGAGAAAATTTCATACTAACAATACAAATATTTCGGACCTAATTACTATTTCTAAAATCAACGGCAGACATCATCTGTTAACCAAGCTCTGTTCTTTACCTGTCTTTAAATTAAATCAAATTTTGGAAGACATTGAAATCATTCCTTAGACAAGGACGTAAATCCCCCCTCCACCCCCCCCCCCCCCCCGTCAATTATTAAATGGAATGAGTGTCGTAACACCATCCACGACTCATTCCATACTTACTGGAAAAAATGGAGAAGAAGTTGATAAAAAATCCTTAGATTCCTTTTTCAATCCAGTAATTAAAATAGTTGATATTCGTATTAAACATTTTAAAGAACATTTTACTCCTAACAACAACCATAATAGCCCTATTTCTCGTACAAAACATAAGCTATAAGAACTCTGAACGGATTTTTTTCGTCCCAACTGATAAGGCTGCCAATAATATCGTTATTGTTTGACGTAAATTTTATATTGAGGTTCTGCAAAAGGAAATCACAAATTCACCTACATTCCAACTGACTCAATTTTTGGAAAATGACATCGTTAACGCACATAAACGTATTGCTACCTCCATGTGACCTCTTTACAAGCAGAACCGAATAACATGAAAGTTCCAACTATGTACTGGCTTCCGAAGCTGCACAAAACACCTTACAAATATAGATTTATTTCGTCTTCAAGCCATTGATCCATCACTAAACTGTCTATTCTACTTACTAGTACACTTGGTACAATAAAAAACCTGGTAATAAATTTTTCAAATAAGATATACGAAAATAGTGGTATTAATTACTTTTGGAGTGTGAAAAATTCGTTGGAAGTACTTGATAAATTACATGCTCATATTGGTAATTTCAAATCTGTTCAAAGTTTTGATTTTTCTACCCTATATACCACTTTGCCCTATAATCTCGTTAAGAAAAAATTTACATATCTAATTAAATGGGCATTTAAAAGTCAGAATATTTGGATGATATTTTGGCTGTTAATAATGACGACTTCAGTATGTACACTAAAGAGATTTATCTTGTTGAACTTACTGTAAATAAAGCTAATACTAACAATGAACACTGCACTTTCCTGGATCTTGATATCTATATCTCTCACGGGAAGCTTAATACTAAAATTTACGATAAGAGAGGTGATTTTTCATTTCCTATTGTTAATTATCTGTTTTAGATGGCGACGTTCCCTTGACACCATCTTATGGTGTTTATATATCTCAACTTGTTCGATTCGCTCGTGTATGTAACAATGTATTTGATTTTAACGAAAGAAATCTCTGTTCCACTGAAAAATTATTACGTCAGAGATTTCGATATCAAAACCTTTATTAAATTTTATCATCGGTAAAAAGACCTCATTCGAAAATATAAATCAACGTGCAAACATCTTATATGTTCAGGTATTTCACATCCCATCTTTTATGGTAATATTCTATACAAAGCACAAAAGTGTCGTCAATCGTTAAACAGACTTATCAACAAGGGATATAGTTACGATACTGTTGTCAAGCCATTAAAGATGGCATTTTTTTAATTAATATTGATTCACTCATAGGGTCTTTGCATCGGAAATACATTAATTCCAAAACTAGTTTTCTATATGATATAGACATAATCTTTCGATCAGTTTAATTGAGGTCTGGAGCAGGCATTTCAGTAACTGCCAGTAGTCCTTTGTTAATATATATTGATCGTTGTCATTTTGCTTAGTTTCTTCTGTTACCTATTGTAACATTGGACTCGGACATCTTTTAAACTGAGTTTTTTTGTGTGTATCGCTGTGTGTTTGTTTATTCCCGAGGTATAGAGGGAGGGTTGAGATCTCACAAAACATGTTTAACCCGTCGCATTTTTGCGCATGTCCTAAGTCAGGAAGCTCTAGCCTTTGTTAGTCTTGTGTTTTTTTTAATTTTGGTGTTGAGTGTCTGAAAGTACCTAACAGCCACGTTTGCCTATTCTCCAGGACCCAACACATCGTGCTTCTGCAGTACAGAATAGGACAAACTCCACAATATTCCGTGGCTCAGTTGAAGGGTGGCTGCTTCATCAGGGGTCCTGACCCAATCCTTCATGTTGTACTAAGCTTTGACTACCGAGCTAGTCAGTATTTCTTTTAAATTCCGATGTCTACTATACGCCACCATTGGTGGTTTTGGAAATAGCTCCCTACATTTCGCATTTATGTTTCGGAGTTTAGTGTGCCGTCCATTTTGCTGAACCAGTATACATTATTGCTTAGGGGCCAGCTGAATCCCGCCTTCGGATGCGGGATTTTCTTGCTGCGTTGAAGACCCATTGGTAGCCTTGAGCTGCTTTCTGCTCTTTCGTCGGGTTGTTGTCTCTTTGACACATTCCCCGTTTACATTCTCTATTTTATTAAATGAACAAAATAGTGCATTGAATTGAATTCTTACAATTATATCACCACTGATGTGAACTTCGCTTCTGTACTTGCAACTGTTGGCTTCGGCAGATGCAACTCATGGCTACTGTAAAATAAAATAGGTGCGACTCTTGGCTGATGTAAATGCTATCTATGATTTCTGTAAAATATTCACGATGGTTTTTTTTTAGTTTTGAGTTTTTGTGTTATAATATCACAATTTAATGCATCTCAATGTTTTATAATATTCCTAAATGAACTTAATTTCGTTTTTTAGCTCACCTGGCCTACAATGCCACTTGAGATATTACCATCCCTTGGCGTACGTCGTCACCCAGCGTAAACTTTCCTTTATAAATCTTCTCATTTGAAACCACTGAGCCAATTGGGACAAAAATTTGAAATGGTCCTTGGGATGCCCCTTTCAAAAGTATGTCCGGAATCCTCAACCTCTAACCGACGTGACTGTTGTTACTAAAAATATAAAAAAGGGGGGATGAATTCAAAAAATCTTCTATGAAATTACATGGCCAATTGGAACCAGACTTAACAGTAATGGTCCTTATAAGAGGTTCTCTTTCAGGATCCGTACTGTTAATCAAGATGGCCGCCAAAGCCGAACTTAGATTAACATAGGACGCTATGGGAAAATTCATTTAAAAATCTTCTTGTCTGAAACCACTTGACCACTTTGAAGCAGACTTGGCACCAATGGTCCTTACATGGTTCTCTTTCAGAATTATGTCCGATGACCCCAACTCTCAGTGAAGATGGCCACCATAGCCAAACTTAGTTTAACATAGGACTCTATGGAAAAACCAGCCAAATTGACTGCTACACTTAAATTTTCGTCCTGCACAAGGTGGACAAGTTAAATCCAGGTGAGCGATACAGGCTGTTGAGGGCCTATGGTTTTAAGATGACAGATTATCAATGCACTTATTATACGTTTGAAACATCTGAATTTGACAATTTAGTACACCATTCCACAAACCTCCATTCCAATGAGCACTAACTAAAAAATTGCAGACACCATCAGATGATAAATTTACAATGTAAATGGCTTAATTTCAAGATCATTCCACAAAAAAACACATCACTCTGCTTGGTAAAATCACCATTCCAAACAGAAACAAAAAAATATTCACGTTGTAGACATTTAAAAGTCCTTCGATCTTTTTGTACAGTGAGAACATAGCAAACCATCACCATGTTTTACTTTAGAATGATCTTGCAACTCGTGATTTGTCTGGAATTTGCATTTACACGAAGAACATGGAAATAAGGTTTCAGCATGAATTCTTTTATGCCGTATCATACTCGACTTCCATTTGTGTGGTAAATAGTTGGTTTACTTAATTTTTCATTTTTTCTGTATCGGTGTCATCATTTGACTAAGAATACCTTCAATTTCCATATCTGCAAACAGAGAATTATTGAAATGCCTACATATATTGCAGCAATATTTTCAGACTGAATATTTCAATCTTTAATCAAATTTTGAATTTAGATTTAATCGTCCCTAAATGTTTTGAATAACTGATTTTGGAAACGAAAGATATATACTGCTATTTAAAAACATAATTTCGATCTTATCTAATGTTTTTATTACATAAGCCAAGTGTCGCACCTACATGTGCCATGTGTGTGTCGCATTCAATTAGATTTACAGAAGCCAAGGATGATTATGATTTGTTTGTATTTGGTAAATTATCGGGTATAATGTAATTACTGGTGTGTTTTACTTATTTGGTTGTTTAGTTTATGTATTGAATGAGCTTTAAATTTAATTTCTTACCGTTTAAAGTGTTTCCTCTTCTTAATTTCATGAAAAGCTTCTAAACACACCTGCACGAGCTTTTTATTAATTACAGGTAAAATGTATGGAACAAACTTTCGATACTTTCGGTAAAGAATGTGGCGATTTCGTTTTCAGTATTTCGAAGTCTACATTCTCCTTTTAGTTTTAAAAATTACTAATTTTCATGAAAACTTAAAACTTAACAGCAGCCAAGTTCGCAGGTTACAGAAACCTATGATTTTTCTCTTGTCGCACATAGGAAATAGTGATTACCATATGTACAAATTGGGTCGGAACTCTTCGTTTTATTTCAATATTTACATCGTTTTCGTACCTTAAGAATATTTTCTGCACCCCCTGAATGGTTTTTTTAAATGACAGGCATGCAGGTTAATTCATTTGCCTTTGAAGTAAGTCAAAAACGGCTTATAGAAATGGAAATACTTACCAATGCGGCTTATGTAAATTATCTCAAATTTCGGAGCCTCGCTTGACAGGCTCCCGAATGACCAAAATATAACAAAATCGTACAGTTCTGTTTAATTGATTTCTTTAGTATCATGTTTGGAGCGTCATCCATTTATTCTCTGATTACCGACTCTGATCGTTATAGGCATGGACCATTCATGTTTTTTTGTGAGGTATGGGTTTTTTCTGGGGTCAAAGTTTTCTTCAACAAATATTTGAAACAAAATATTTTTGTTCTCAATATCTAGCAGGAGCAAACTTTGTTTTTCAACTCATTTCAAAATCAAACTTTTTTTATACTTTTTTTTTTATTCCGTTCGTCCATCATATTTCTTGTATTTACTACAACAATCCGTACACCAATGAATGAAATTATCAGGGAATCTTAAGTGTATATTGGCATTATGCACCACCTATTTTATTTTTTATCAGAAAAGTTTTGGGGGTTTCGACATACAAACATGGACTTTGCCATTACTTCATAATATGGTAATGTAAGGGAGTAGACATGTCCCGTCGACAATTCCTCCTTAAGGTGACAGGTACGTAAATGGATAATCTCACGGAATATTATGAAATTTTGCATACAACTAGAGCATGAGGATCTGCACACGAACATCGAAAAAATGATATATATAACTTTTACACTTTCTGAGATAAAGCAAATTAAATATCCGGAAAATAGTAGTACAAATATATAGAATTACACGTAAATATCGTAAAAAAGTTTAGCAATTTTGACTACAAATTAACATTTCTCAAAATCCTGTCCTACGAATTTTCTTTAAAAATGATATGTTTTTGCTACTGGAATTTCCGTTTTATTGATATAAAATTTATAGGGGGTCACCGAATTCGTTTTTTGAGTATGGATAGTTGAATCTGCTGTACAGCGTGGAAAAAGCGCCGAAAAGGCCAAAATAATCGTGACGTCGTAGCTCTAAATCTTATTTTCCGACGTTTTTAGGTATTGCACAGACACTTGGATGATTTATACTGCAAAAACGAATTCGGTGACCCCCTATAGCTTTCATATCAATAAAACGGAAATTTTAGTGGCAATAACATAGCAATTTTAAAGAAAATTCGTAGGACACGTTTTTGAGAAAAGGCAATTTAAAGTAAAAATTTTCCATATTTTTTGCGATATTTACGCGTACGTGCATCCTATACATTTGTACTTCTTTCTACAGAATATTCAATTTGCTATATATCTGAAAGTATAAAAGTTACTTAAATATTTTTTTGATATTCATATGAAGTTCCACATTCTCTAATTGCTTACAAAATTTCATAAAAATCCGTGAGATAGCCCATTTACGTACCTGTTACCTTAACCAGTGAATGGATTTCTGTGAAACTGTACATTGCCATTTTTTGTACACCTTCAATTTTGTGTTTTGATCAAAATGATTTTGGGAATACATATATACTTATATATAATTGTAGCCGTATCTGGGGATATACATCTACATTTGTGGGCTTTTCTAGTTTAGAACAATTTTACTGGCAAAAACAGAAAATATAGAATTACAAATATCAGGAATGATTGTTGACGTCTGCACCACGTGACTTGTGGACCTTACTTTTTCAAAAGGAAATTTGCACCAATGGTTTTAATAGTAATATTGTCCATTCAAAATTTAAGTCCTTTGAAATAAAATTTGAAAATGATATATTTTGTATTATTATATCAATTTTTAGATTGATACACCGGTAGTTAAATTTGTTTAGATTCTTTGTTGTCTGTATAAACTGCTGTCCTTCTGCCTATACCTTTGGGATGTCTTGCACTACATAGTTATTATTATAGTATTTTTATGATGTTTGAAATTAATTTTGAAGTACCAGAGTTGATGATTTAAATCATCAATTGGCAGTTAAGACTTTGACCTAGTTATCAGATAACAACAAGAATTCTTGATTTTTGTAACCTATCTCATTTTTAGTTCACCCAGGCCACAGGTGCTCTATTGCCATAACCTAGTGTGTAAAAACGGTGTCGCCCACAAAGTTTTATTTTAATCTTTTCCTCTGAAACCACTGGGAAGATTGTAGCCAGCCTTTGGTTGTTCCCTTGAAACACATTCAAGCAACCAAACCGTAAACAATATGGCCACCATTACTAAAAATAGAAATTCAGCAAACGTATTCAAAACTCTTCTTTGAAACCTCTCGGCCAACAACGACCAAACTCTTATGGAAAGTTGTCTCACTGACAATTACACCATATCCTTACGTTTTCATAAATACTTAATGTATAAAAAAATACAAAGCCATGGAAATAGTACATGTAGCACATACAAGTACATGTAATATATCTTCCTAAGAAAGACAAGTAAACTAACCTATTTTTGTGCTTCAAATTCTTCTTTCTTTCGTTTATTAGAGCGACAGCATCCGACCAGCAGCCACGAGAGTCTATCCTTGTTTTACAGTTAAAACGAGAATATTCTGACCCTGCTATCAAAATTATGTACTGTCCAGCCATTTTTGCATCTTTTAAGTATTCCGAGATTGCTCTTACGTCTGACGGCCTTTTTTGCGACATGCGTTGGCCGAGGGACTTCAGAGTGCATTCCGTATAGAAAACATGGAAATCCCGACCCAGACTTGGGGCGGCAGTTTTTAGACTCGAAATCGTAATATATCAAATTTTAAGCAGATTAATCATACATCAATCGATTCCTTATTCATTTTTCTCTACGGATTTGTACATTTTATTAACCAACAATCTCCCTGTACCACAAACGAAAGCTTTATTCCTTTCAACCCACGGTTTCCGTCATTTCACTTTCACTTTTGGTTAGCCGTAAAACCGGTTTCAACGCAACCCCTGTACTAATTCAAACACATCTGATTTTTGTGTTTTGTCTTTTTATTTACTTAATTTGAGAATCCATTAACTCGATGGCGTTAATTGATTGGTACAAAAATGTATGTCATTGTTGACCATTCCTGTTGTCTTTTTGTTGCTTACGTAGGACTATATATATATATATATATATATATATATATATATATATATATATAATGTAAAATAAAGTAAAACGATATGAGACACGATTCCGTGTTAATGGACAATATCTATACCGTAACCATGGTAACCAATGCATACTATTCATTGCAACCATTCTGTACTTATCTTCTCCATGCCTTTGTAACTTGCAATTGAAATTACAGAATTTATATAGTTTCAGGAATTAACTCAAAGTTTTCTTTCAAAAGATATCATCATTGACCCATATCCCTTTGTCTTTACTAATCCAACATCACACATGATCTCAATGAGCATGTCCCAGTTTATGAACGGAGAACAAATACATCGCACAAGAATGTTTTCTGGTGTAGTTTTATATAATTTTCTTTCTAAATGTGTCAATATATGTGCATTGACGTCATTTTCCACATTACCGTAAACTTCAAAATGCAACATAAGACCATTTGGTGTCACAAAAGAAGAACCAAATGTCAACAGACATCGATTTGGAATTTCTAGTTCAGACACAATACATATGGTATTTCCATTGAGAATGAGTTTGGAATTTGTTGGTTCAAGTCTGTATGGCACACAGTCTGCTAAAATCCTGCTCTCTCTGAAAATTTGCTGACAGAGTGGTTTTGATGATAATACATCACACAGTTCCCTTTCGTTTATGATTTTCGTAGACGATGGGTTGTGCATCTTTTTAAGTTTATCTAACAACGTTGTCTTACAAGTCTTGAAATATCGTACCTCCTAAAATACAAATTGTCTTGGTATAAGTCTTATTAATTACAATTACCTGTAAATATCATTAAGCCATTTGAGACAAAATAGTAAGGTACTCCCCCCCCCCCCCCTATTCCCAACAGCCTTTGGCCTGTGGTAAGTGGACTTGACAATGACGTTAGTAAAACCCTTCAAACGGGTCCTACATGTACATTTAGGTAATATTTTCACTTTACAGAGAAGTCCGTTATTCTGATCCGTTGCTAAAAGCTTCACCGACGAAGAACAGCAATAAAAGGCTCAGTTCCTGTGTTTAAACATTATGTTTTTTTTATATTTCTCTATCTTCCTTTTTATAAGATCTTTTATTAATACAATGAACTTTTTAGTATGTGTGAAATGTCGGTAAATTTTTGATATACGAAAGGAAGATATTTTCAAAGCTTGGAGACATTTAGAAGATTTGTTGAGATCCCTTCATGGTTTTTTTAAATATTTGCCTGCCGTCTAAAAACTTTATTTTAGTGACTGACTGACAGTCCATCAACTTACTGTTAAACGTTTTATTATACGAAAAGTTTTAAACTGTTAATAATATGTTTTTTTTAATTTCATAAATTAAAATAGTTCTGGAATACATGCTGAATGTCTGGAATCTAATAAAACCGGCACTTTTGAAAACATTTCAATTTTTACGGTCCATTTTAGTTCGTTTTATAGATGTTTCACTGTATTAGCCTTTATATGCCTAGTTGTGTATTTACTTACCCTCGTACAAACTTCATAACATTTCCTATCGTCTTTTCTCTGTTGTAACGTAGGTAACATATCTGAATTTTCCACTAGTCTTGTGACGGCATGACACTTTACATCTGGTTTATGAAGAGGTCCACCTTTCTCAAACCATTTTAACATTGCAGAAGAAATCCCACGACGTTCATGTTTCTTGGAAACACGCCCAGCTCTTGTAACAATTGTTTTTCCACCATCAACGAGACTTATAAATTCAAAACCAGCCTAAATATAATAGAAACTAACAAAGAATTAAAAATAGAATTAAATTTTCCTATGGTATGTAAAAATGATATTCTGTATTTTTATTTTCATTTAATATTTTTTTTTACTAAATTTGGTAATTCGTATCCCCATTTCGTTCTATATTTGTGCATTCTTATCTCAAGTCTATTCATTTTCATCATATGACTGAATTTGAATAGGGAGATCAACTGGGAGTTCGATTTCGTTTGATACAGAAGTCTCGGGGTGTTATACAGATCGCTAAATGGAAAAGGCAATGAATGTAAAACCTAGCATACAATCCATTAACCATCATTAAATATTTTTATGAATGGTTATAACTTTTCTGTATATTTAACGTGTACAATATGGACAAAAATTTCCGGGGTAATACTAAATGAATGTTTTTTTAAAATGAATACATACGGTTAAGATAAAAAAAAATTGCCAGTGGTGTAAATAGTTCGTCAAAACTATTAATGCTTTCTAGTCTATCAACGCTAAGGTTGTGAATTCGAATGCTACTCATGGCGAATTTTGTTCCACTTCACAATCGAGGATTGCTTGTTTTACTGCCGAATATAGCCAGGTGGTTCTCACTGGGTTTTGCCAAGGTTTTAAATCCTTGGTTTCCAGTTTCCTCCACAAATAAAAACTACCCTATTGCGTAGAAAATGGGGTAAAAATATAATAAAATTATAGTAATAATAACTAAAACAATGTGTCCCCTTACAAACTCATCATCAACAATGGCTGCATACATTTCAACATTTTGCATCTGCAACAACGTATGGAAGTAATCCGGAAGATAGTCTGTTCCACCATAGATTTCATTCGCGGACCGAATTTCCATAACTCGATGAAAATCCTCCGCGCCAACCTTTTTGATATTTATCGTTTCTTTAACACTACACAGAAGTCTAACAATTTGTAATGGCTTTACCTAAAAGTTTCAAACAATAATAAGAAATTATTTTTTTTATTTAAATATTTCAAATCAACTAAGTATGCAGGTAAGTTTTCAGCTGGGTAAAACATTCCTAACGTTCGCGTAATGATATTCAAACAAGTGCTTTGATTGCACAAACTATCTCATTATTATCTTGTATGTATCTTTCAATCTAAAGTATATATAGGCATTGTCTGATAGAATATGGTTTGTTTTAAACGCACGTAGGTGAAAGACACGAAAGGTGTCTGATTCAGTTCTTTGAAGTAAAAATATCTCTTTTCTTAAAGCTTACTTTAGAATAAAGTTTTATTCTGCTCCTTTTTGTAAGTTAACAAGTATTTTGTATTCAAACTGGGAAATTGATCTTTTTAGCGACCATAACATTAATAACAAAACGGTAAATAACTCTGTTTAGACATAAAGTAAATGTAAAGCTTATCATCTATAAATTTATGTACCTTAACATAGGATATTTGGATGTTGTTTAATTTTGGCTTGTATGGTGCCTACGCGATGGAAAGCCAAAACTAAACACACCAAAATAATGCAAATATATATTTACATTTCTTAAACTAAAATAATGTTTGACTTGTCAATGGGCTTGTATTTTGACAATATCAATGAATAATTTAATATTGGATATAAAACGTCATTTGTTTGGTCAAATTTTTTTCGTCTATAGACTAAATGTTCGTTTTCACTATGACGTCATTTAAGGGAATCCCAACGTTTTAGACGTCAAAACAACCGTTGGAATTAAATTATAAGGATTGACTGTAATTTTGTTTTCAGTCTATTCGAAATAACCTCAATCACATGGTGCACACTTTCAAATAACACGCTACGCGAGATATTTAGTGTGCACCTCTTGGTTGAGGTTATTTCTTCATAGACTGAAAAAAAAATTTACAGTCAATCCTTAAATAATTTCGATCAATGTATTTTTTGTAGTATCGACAACACATCTAATCTTTTATATTTTTTCAAAACATGTATGATTTCAATTATCTTGTAGTAATAAAGAATTATATTCAATCATAACTTGACCAATATGTCTTCAATGTTTTTTTCTCGGTTCAACCAGTTTAATAACGTAATTATTCACTTTAAAATATTTTTGTTTCCTAAGAGGTCGAAATTCAACACATCAACATTTCACCACCCCATTTTGGAACAAAATAACCAAATCATCCTTACACCAATATATCCACCCCCCCCCCCCCGATTTACTGTAATTCAAGAACAAACTCTACATGCATGACATGTAGGTCTAATTTTGTGTTTAGATTAGTACGTTTGTACCTCCAAACGTCATTTTCACATAACAAAATAACACCGCAATAAATTACCTACCCTGTGCGAAAAAGTTTTGGACGTGTGTTTATATACATGATATAAAAGCATTTCCACCAAGTTAATTAGGTCTTCTTTGTAGACCAGATATATGATAAGAACACTTTATCTCAACTTCGATAACTGATGACCTATATCATGTATATGTCTTTACGTACAACTACAATTTGGCTATAAACGTTTCTGAATAGCTGGTAAAATTATCAAAATGAAAGCTAGTTTTTGCCCAATAGCTGACTATAAGCTGTCAAAAGTGGTTTTATGACTGATTTTTTTGCCAGCCTCATATAATGTTATATTAACAATCACGTCCTCTAAGACTTGCTACAGACCGGGGCTACAGGTAACAAATAAATATATGGAATGCTTTTTGAGGCCCGTAATTTTGCCATTACATGTATCTTGGCGATGAAAATGTAACATTAAACTTAAATTTACTGAGAAAAAATCAAGGGGGAAAAATGTTGTAAAAAATATAACAATACAAACATGAACATTTAAAATATGATTTCAAAAAAGCGAAGAATGTTTTGAAAAAATAAAAACAGAGAGAAAGATACATGTGTGATGTTTTGTTGTAAAATTAAGAATTTTAAAATATTTTTTCTTCTAGCAAAACAGTATTTTTTATACTTTATTTGTGTGAATCAGGCATGTGAGGCCAACCAGTATCCACCAAACCCCAACATTACATGTTGTTGTAACAGCCCCAAAAATGTAAAAAGGTTATATCTCGGCCTTGTAATAACACTATTGCTCTCATTACGAGGACATCTGAACGGTACCGTAATCACGATCCCCTGTGTAAAGATTTTACAAACTATGTTTGTCGATTTTCAAGCTAAAATAGTACGATGAAATAAGGTCATTGGTGTCGAACGAAATGTTATTTACAGCCCAGTAGCCAGAATTTTTGTCCTGGCATGATTCATTACTTAAATGCCTTTAAAGTTTCCGTTCAGAATTTGTCAAAAATTACCAGAAATTTCTAAGGTTCTTCCCTTTGATGCACAGGTAACCCTTAGCTGAGTTTGAACTGTTATTTTCGATGGTTTTGGTTTTTGATGGTTGTGCTTATTCATCCTCATATCTTTAACAGGTTTTCCAATATGTTGATCTCGAGCACTGCTGAAGAGTTGTCAGTCAACGAAATGGTCATACAATGCATCAAATTTATTTCGGTATGTACATATTATCAGGTTTTCTGCAAACGTATATCGTAAAATATCAGCCGCGAGACACAATGTGAAGCTTTTTCAGCGAGTGAGCGTAGCGAACGAGCCAAAAAGCTTCATATTGTGTCGAGCGGCTTATATTTTACAATATTTGTTTGAAGAAAACTTGATGATAAATTTATCGTATTGTTAACTAGCAATCTTAATGGATTTTCTTACTTTTCAATGGCCATCCGACTATAACCGGATGTTTTCCTGATATATTCGGGTCAACGTTGGGTCAAACATTATGACGTCGCTGATATATTCGGGTCAGCTCATATTAGGGTCGGGTCAACTCTTTACGACGTCACAGTGCCGAAATACGGGAAATTCTGAAGGCCTCAGCAGGTCGATATAGCCACAGGGAAATACGATAATTTGTGATACATTTTATTAGAGGAGTTTTCGGATTATCATCTGTTCTGGTATTTTCTTGGCAAAATGAAAAAAAAAACATTGACTTTGCAGGTATTTTGTATGTGTATGTGTGTGTGTGTGTGTTGTTACACAAAAACAAAATGGATATGTATGTAATGGCTTGATTGTCGTAAGTAACCATTTATAATCGAAACATAAACAAGATTTGTACTACTCACAGGCTATAATAACGTTACTCTGTCGATAAGTGTCAAAAAAAGTCCACGCCATATTAATGGAAAATAGTGTAACATCAAAGTGCACAGTGCTTAGTGGTAATCTTACTTGTCATTGTTTACGAATAGTGTGTTTCGGTTTGACTCTATACGTAGTTCTGATAAATTCTTTGATACCAATTCGAATGTACAGGATGTGCATATTTCGTCGATTTATAACTTATCGGTTCCATCTCAAGGCCTAAAAAGTTCAAAACCAAAACAACAATCCAAACAGCTGAAGAGCTTTATAAATGTCAAAATGACCAAAACTGTAAAGCCAGAACCATTTAAGGACAGGGGTATGCAGATACTTCGTAGTTTTCACAAAATTTAACTTTTTTGTAACATTAAATTAAAGTATTATTTCATTTTTTATTCGTCATTTCAGTTTTTGCTGCTTAAGTTACCGACAAAGACATTGATTATATGACACTAATATAAAAATAAAAATTACGATGATGATTCCTATCACGATCAGAGCAGGTGCCCAAACTGAAAAACCTAAAAATAAGAACTCCATGATTATAGTAATCAAAATTGCCACAAAAACACAAAATTATGTTGAATTACATAATTCGTGTTGTCTTAGGGTTATACTAACGACATCTCCCAATCTGCTTTCATCATGAATGTCTCATAACTGGTAGAACCTCTATCCGCATCTGGACAACCTGAGTTTACCATAGGTTTTTATTGTGTTGATATTGCTCATCATTGTCTTAAAGTTTTTTGCGTAGTGTTTCTGTTAGTTTTTTCTCGTCCTTCCCTATCTCGATTTTGTCTTTATCTCTGGATTTATTACTGTTTATTACTCCTTCAAATGCTATCCACCTTGTCTTCGAGTCGATGTTATTTCTACCATTTTAATTTTTGTAAACAGATAAAATGAAGTTGCAAATCTAATTTAGAATGTTTCGGTATTGTTACAACTTAGCGTGCAAATAGAAAACTATATTACAGAGTTGCTTTCCATTGAATAAAATGGGATATATTTATTACAATATAACAATTTGTTCTTAATTATTTGTGTTATTGCAGGAACCTACAGGGCTGGTAAAGTCACTAACATGATGAAGTCAGAATTGGTATTAGTAAAGAATTTTTCAATGAATATATACATGACTGTATATATACTCCTTTCAGGAGATGAAAGTTCATAAGAGACGAGGTTTCTTAACATAATGATTATTTCAATTATTTATCAAATTGAAGCTTTTAAATACACTGCCAGATAACTACTCGTGAATTACTAGGGTGTCATTCAGAGCTTGCGGCATGCTTTGATATTTCCGCCATTGAAGACCATGTTGTAATCTCTTGATGTTTGTTTAGTTATATACGCTTACCAATATTTCGTCGTTACAAAAAACAAACAGTCGTATATGTCAAACGTTGACGATTTCCGGTTGACAAGACTTAAATGTTTAGCAAGAATAAATTGTCTCCCCATAAATTAAACTTTCTTTAGAATGAGACTGACTGAAAATGATGAATGTGAATTGTCATTGGAATTCTAGGCGTTGTCTATATTGCCTACCTCCTTCAACTTTAAACAGCACGGTTGGGCGAATGTCTGCCAACTATGACACTGGATAATTGGAAACGACCAACGCAGTGGCATAGCTTGCCTCTTTCTTAAGATGAGGCAAATATTTGCTTCACCTTCCAAAAGGACATGGATAAAGAATTGTGAAGGACTTTACCCGATTACAGATCTTACAACCTGCCATTTATGACATAACCTATATGACCCTCTTGTTTCCTTTTGTAATTTGATTATTTTCAATTTTCCATCTGATTTAATAACATAATTAAAGTAATGAATACCCGATAGTAGATACATGTAAATTGAACCGGTCGATAAACAACCATTTGCATACGCCTTTTAGCAATTTTTATAGTTCGTTTCTGTCGAGCCTGCGACTTTAGTCGCAGAAAGCTCGACATAGGGATAGTGATCCGGTGGCGGCGGCGGCGTTAACTAACTTCTTAAAAAGCTTTATATTTTAGAAGGTGGAAGACCTGGATGCTTTATACTTTATATCTAGATGCCTTATGTTACGAAGTTTCCGTCTGTCATATGTACATTGTCCTTGACCTCATTTTCATGGTTCAGTGACTACTTGAAAAAAAAGATAAGATTTTTTGTAATGTTAATTTCTCTCTTATTATTAGTTATAGGATAACTATATTTTGTATGTGCGTACCTTGCAAGGTCCTCATCCCCATCAGATAGTTTTCAATTGACCTCGACCCCATTTCACGGATCAGTGAACAAGGTTAAGTTTTGGTGGTCAAGTCCATATCTCAGATACTATGAGCAAAAGGTCTAGTATATTTGGTGTATGGAAGTATTGTAAGGTGTACATGTCCAACTGGTAGGTGTCATCTGACCTTGACCTCATTTTCATGATTCAGTGGTTATAGTTAAATTTTGTGTTTTGACCTGTTTTCCAAATACTGTATGCAATAGGTCTACTATATTTGGTGTATGGAAGGATTGTAAGGTGTGCATGTCCAACTGACATGAGTCATCTGACCTTGTCCTCATTTTCATGGTTAAGTGGTTATAGTTACGTTTTTGTGTTTTGCTCTGTTTTTCGAATACTGATAGCATTTACTTTCATTAAAAATACACGAACGGCGAGACATTTTTGTGTGTCCACTCTTGTTACTTTTATATATAATGCCTTCTGCTGCAAGAATTAAAAGGAAAAGAAAACTTAAAGATCCAGATGAGGCACATACAAGGGTGTAAATGCAGGAAATTCTCAATTCTTCTCAAGGAAAATTGTTAGAAGAAAATATTCAGCTGATTGTCAAAGATGTTACGATATTATTTGTACTGTACGTCCGTACGCAGCCACTATGAAATGTTTACTTTATTTCTTTAATCGCTAATATAAATGCGTACCAGAATTTAAAATATTCGGCCACTATAGAAGTAGCAACTGATGGTCGAAAAAGCTGAATTTGTACTGTTCTTGTTTATCATCCATGATTAATTTGTACTGAATTTATACCAGAATATTATATTTTTGTGAAATGCAGTCAGTAACAGGTTCATGCTTTGCTGAAAAAATAAATAACAAGAATTGTATAGATTTATCAGTGATAATACTTTTCAATATGATGTTACGTTTTTAACCACAAGCAGTTGTGCTTTTTAGCTCACGTGAGGTATTGTCATCACTTTGCGTCAGTCGTCGTCGTCGTAGTCGTCCTTGACGTCGTCTGTAAACTTTTTACATTTTAATCTTCTTCTTTGAAACCACTTTGCAAATTGGAACTAAACTTGACAGGAATGTTTATTGGATGGTACTTTACAAAATTTGAGTTTTTGGTGCTGATCGGAAATTGAACATGGTCGGTCGCCAATGCCAATAATGCCTTCTGATTGGCTGAAATTTCAAAAATCTTCTGAGAAACCGCTTGGCAGATTGAATTGTGATTTGTGGGAATGTTCCTTATACGGTCCTCTACTAATTTTGAGGTTATGGTGCGGATCCGAAATCCAAGATGGCGTGGAACATAGCTCAACAGAAAATCCTATGGGAAATACATATAAACAGCTTCTCAGAAACTGTTTCTTACATTTAAACCGAATCATGCACAAATGATACTAGGATGGTTCTCTACTAATTTTGAGTTTTTGTGGTGATCTGAAATCCAAGATGACCGCCACCGTGTTACATAGTTTAACATAGAACCCTATGGGGAATACACA
Organism: Mytilisepta virgata; assembly: GCA_028015205.1. NCBI lineage: Eukaryota > Metazoa > Mollusca > Bivalvia > Mytilida > Mytilidae > Mytilisepta > Mytilisepta virgata. Next base: position 66,430,011 of record CM051520.1, on the reverse strand, counting down.
CAAATAGCTTCTTCTCAAAAACAGTCTCATACAAACATACCAAATCATGCACAAATGATCCTAGGGTGGTCCTCTACTAATTTTGATTTTTTGGTGGTGATCTGAAATTCAAGATGGCCATCACCGTGGAGCATAGTTTAACACAGAACCCAATGGGAAATACATACAAACAGCTTCTTCTCAGAAACAGTCTCACACATTTAAACAAAATCATGCACTAATGATACTAGGGTGGTTCTCTACCAATTTTGAGTTTTTGTTGCTGAACCGAAATCCAAGATGGCCACCGTGGAACATTGTTTAACAAAGAACCCTATGGGAAATACATACAAACAGCTTCTCAGAAACCATATCAAATATTTAAACCAAGTCATGCAGGAATGTTTCTAGGATGGTCCTCTACTAATTTTGAGTTTTTTTGTGCTCATCTGAAATTCAAGATGGCCACCACCAGAGAGTATTCTTTAACATTGGACCATATGGCGAAATTTTTTTTAAATTCTTTCTTCTCTGAACTACTTAAGCATTTAAAAACAAAATTTGCTGGAATCCTCATTTAAGAGTCTTCTACAAAATTTGTTTTTGATATATCAGGTGAGCGATACAGGATCTTGAGAGCCTTTGGTTTAATAATATATTTAAATGGCTCTTTATGAATTGAATTCACACAGTATATTTCTAACATATTTCAATGTTTATTAAATTTTTGAGACTGAATATAGATTTTTATGTATGTAGTGTATTTTGAATATAATATAAGGTATAACTAGTTGTTTTATGTAGTAATGACCTTCTTCGCTTAATTTACTCGCTTCATGTGCCCTTTTTAGACTTCTGTTACCATGCCCTATCTGAGAGCTAGGAGAAACACTAATACTGGTCATCTTAAGACGATTATAAGTTCACCAATGTTGCGCTTTTGACAGGTTTAATTTCGTGGAAAGATCAGATGAAATACTAATAATAGAAAGAGAAATGATAGAAATATTGGGGGGGGGCAATTTTTTTTGTAATCTTAAGGAGAAAACTGAAAACCAGTTTCCAGGAAATTGGAACTATTCAACAATACTCTGTCATTATGAAAATAGAAAGTGAGTGTTAAAAGTGTTCTTAAACCCAAAATAGTGTAATAACTGAAATAACAGATATTTTTTTTATTTTAACCACCTGGAATTTACCATTTCAACTGAAGAAAGAAAACAACAACACACGGATATAAACTTTAATTGTGAAAACCTGCAACAGAAAATATTATTGTCTTTATTAACATTAACTTGAACTGCTCATATTGTAACATTTGTATCTTTTAACTTTTTCTATTTTGTTAGGCAAGTGCCCCCTTCCAAACTCGTTTTACTTGATATATTTTTCATAGATCGTAAGGTCACATGAAGGTGTCTGGCACAAATATTCATATACCTGAAATTATGTTTCAACCCATTATAAGTCATGAAAGTGTTAAAGTAAGGAAAAATTTAAGATCTTTCTATCGGTTAAAACCATGTTTCTCGTTTCTCTGTGAAGAGCCATTTTACTGATCACGTGACCGCAGTAGGAAATATCTTTGTCGTTGAAACTACATACTTTAAATATCTAAAGTAGTGTTCAGGAGTAAGAAAATAAGTCATTGTTTTAATAATTTTATTAAAGCTTCAATGTTTATACCTGGAAAAGAATAGTCAATAGGAACTATATTTGTAACCAGTTTACCGCTGGAATGTAATATAAGTACTCGCATCGTTTGCTAGACATTCGCACTGCTAGAACTTGGAAACAAGTCTAGTTTTAAAGTTTTAAGCTTCTATCTATAAAGTTTAATAAAGGAAAAGTTAAGACTATGTCCCTTCTACTTGAGAATTAAGGGACAGGCATTTTAATGTCCATTTTATATTTAATTTCTTAATGTGCCGTTTTTCGTGTCAGGGTTTTATTTTTCCGACATTTTCCTGTCAGTCCTGACAGGGTTCTCATTGGCCTTTAGGGACCCCAGGCTAGATCCCTTATTTTTAATTAGTTTTCAGGAATCGTCAAGTTGTATAAATAAGGGTTCGCTGAGTGTAATGGCGGATAACTTGTTAGCTCAAGTCTAACTGTTAACTACTAAGCTTAACAAACTTATTGCAAATTTGCCGTATTTTACTGAAGTTTATAATAACCAGACCATTTCAAGAACAGAATAGCCAAGCAGGTTAATATAATTAAGGGAGAAGGTTCACGAAGTATCCAAAACGCCCCTGTTTTAAGTCAGATTTTAAAATTCAACCATGGATTTTCATTTCTCGCCAAAAGATAGTTAGACATGTTTCTTTTATTGATATGATGTTTTTTCGATATTATTACTTACATAACAAAGCCAAATAGCCGTCTAAAATCGAGTACAGTTACGGAAAACATCGATTTTTCAGCAATTTTCCGTACATACAAGCAATTTTTACGTGGGCCGCCTATCACGATCCAAAATATTCTGATTTTTTATCAATCCGCATGTAATTGTCTTTTCAAATTCATAAAGAAACAATGGATCGTAGAGGGCGGCCTTTGTTAAAATCGAGTTTATAGAAAATGCCGGTATCCGAAAAACGCGAGTATTTATTTTATCGCTTGAAATTATAATTTATTTTTATTCTTTAACATTAAAAGAATCGCATACAAATTGATAAAACTAAACGTAAAAAAAAGAAAGAACAAATTTATACAGCATATACGGTTTGATTAAGTCATGTGTAAGTACAACTAAATCAGAAAAATGAAAGTTGCAGACGACAAGCCATCCAGTCAATGGTAACTGTAACTATGCAATCCGATGGGATCAACATGACGCGTTCAATATCGTAGCTTTTCACTATTGAACGCATAGCTAGCTTAGCTGCCACGTAGTGCTAGAAATCAATAAAAATTCATGCTAGCTAGTAAATCTATTATGACGTCAAAGAAATCAAAATGACGTAATATTTATCTAAATTAATAAAAACGTATAAAACAAATTTTATATATGATTTTAGTTAGCGTACGAGATTTGCACAAAGTCTGGCGCGATGTTCTAGCAGGAGTATTTCCATAGAAACTGATTTTTTCTCTTGATATTTTATTGATATCGACATAATTTAACCAGGCTTACTACATAGCATATATCGTTCAACATAGATATATATATAGGGCATAGCAGCTAGCATAGCTACTAAGATTGCCCAGGTAGCCAATATTGCAAGGAACATAGTTTTTAAGAAATTTAAAGTAAGTACAAATTATAAAAAATATTACAGGACTCAATATAAAACTTCAAATATCAGAAAAGGTGATTCTTGAAATGAATTCACACAAATAATCTGTTTATCTCCGGCGTTGGAATGATGTAGGCATTGAATTGAAATAACTTTTCTTTTTCTGTATGGATACTAGATAATATTTAAATGCATTTTCAAATAAAGTGCTTGATTCTAAGTTAGTTTTTTTCCTCGGGGGGTTAACTTGAACATTTTATGGCGGGGGAGGGGTGCATCGATGAACTTGAAACCCCTATCCGAAATTATCCACGTTATATCGAATTTGTGACCCGAAAATATCAAGGAAAGCTAAAATCACATACCCGAAATTATCCAAAAATAATATAAGGCGGTTATCATTATGAGACATATTTAAACATTTTACATTTATATATTGAAACATTTAATTGTTATGATATCAAAAAATTCTTCTCAGTGCTTTATAAAAATACGCAGAAATTTTTTAAATTCTGACCGGAATTCCATAGTGTGTCAAAAAATCCGGACCCGAAATCTCCGCCGGCTTTGTAAAATCTTGACCCGAATTTGCCGCACGTCCCGAATCTAAATATCATTGAGTTACCAATAACCCTACCACTCCCCAGAGTTTTTTTTTCCAATCATCCGAATACGATCAATGAATCAGGAAAAGATTCTACTACAAATTTTTGCTTCCTAAGGCCTTTTCATTCCTGTTTATAGATTCTCAACAACGAACATGTAAAAACTTTGATACGTCAAATAACATTTACAAAATGTTTAGTAATGCCGCGATAGCTCAGTAAATGTTTTTTTAATAATTGGAATTCTACAAATGAAAAGATTAAAGAATTACACAAAATTATAAATAATTCATCGTATATTAAACAGACAAGCTGTGCATTGATATTCACACCCAAAATCTGCTTACACCATCTACATAAAAATGACAGCTTCTAGCACGGGAACACTCAGTCTATTGTCTTGCGTTCGCGTCGTCCATGTCACAGTATTTTTATCAATAACTTCGCGCCTAAAAAAGTCTTGACCGACATCAACGAAGTGTTGGGACGTTATAAAAAAGTTAAATATAAAAAATACCGAACTCCAGTTCAAGAAAATTCAGAAGGGAAAGTCTTAAAAAAACTTTCCCAAAAAAAAAAAACGATTGAACACGAACATAATTGAAATTTGGTCATTTTTGGTATTCTCCTCCTTTGGTTTTGAGGGACATTTTCTGGACTGTGTGTCCGTCTGTTTGTCCATTACTTCCTGTATCAGATGAACGTTTTTGTTTATAACGAGTGTTATGATAATGGTTAACAAAACATGAACATGAAAGTGTGAGCGGATCATAGATCATCATAGTGTCCTATGGATACATATATAATTTTTAGTTCGCCTCAACGAAGTTGAGGGGAACTAATGGAGTACTCCCGGCGTCCACGTCCGCGTGTGCATCCACAGCCAGTTCTCAGTTACTAGTTGACATAGGGTCATATATTTTTGTTTGCAGGTGCACGTTGAAGAGACTGACCATGTGATATAAGATGAAGATCACATGACCCATATTACACGGTTGACTCGCTTTTAAGTATTATGTCAAAAATTAGTTTTAACATACAAAGTGACCTACAATCATATTAATTGGTGTGCGGGTCATCTCGGGGAGTAACACAGCCTCCCACCAAAATTAGGTCACTCTGACCTACTTATTGTGCTTCATTGACTTGGGTTAAGTTTTACGTCCGAGTTCAATTCTACGATACCAAGGCACCTACAGTCATATTACTTGATGTAAGGATGCATCTCGGGGAGTAACACAGTCTTCCACCAAAATTAGTTTTAGACCAACTAAACTTTATAACATGTGGAACATACCAGCTCAAGGTTAGCACAAGTTATATACAAGAGGACCTAGAAGGTGACTGTGACATCCAGGTACAGTTGAGATCAGTTCTAACCTCTCTTTAGAACTGTCCTAAACTGTCAGAAGAACTGTTCTAGAATTGTCATCATGACACCTTTGGAACCGTTTATGACAGGGTGTGTACTAACATAGAACCATTTATGATAGTTCTACACTAGAACCATTCTGGGTGGTTCTATTCTAGAACCATTTATGACAGTTCTACCTTAGAACCATTTATGACAGGGTTGGTTCTACCCTAGAACCGTTCTAGAATGGTTCTAGAACCGTCCTCTCTGACAATAGTTGAGAGGTTAGAACTGATCTCAACTCTACATTAGCACGAAGATCACCTTCCTCGTGTAAGACTTAGAAGTAGACATGTTGCTTCTAGGTCTTACCTTATGTGGATTCGATACACAGAATCAAATGTACTGTAAATGTCGAGCAGGAGCCAGAGTTGTTGGTGCGTGCTCGCATTTAGCATCCATTGTGTGGTATTAGGGTTTTGCAAGGCATCAGAACCTCACTTCGTATGGAGCAAGAAATTGGTTTGCTAGTGTTTGTGACGCTGCTGCTTACATTCCGATAGATGCTTTTGACAGTGATGATGACGATGATGATATGCTGCAACTGCCATTAAACAGGAAATGAACAGTGACTAACCAATAATTGATTTTAATAATGATATATAAGATGCAACAGAGAAATAAATATAGAGTTTTCAATTCTTGAAATATTCATATTACAAACCACAATTTGATTCGTTTGTTGTGAATGTTTCAATCGACAAGCGAAAAAATAGAAAAATAAGAATTTCTAATAATATGTGATTTTTTTTTCTCGAAAAATCGTATATTTTACATAAAAGTCCATTAAACGACCAAACTTTTGATCTATGGTCACTTCTTGAGTGGACATTTAAATGAAAAGAAATTCTTTCCAATGAAAAAATAATTTTTAAAAAATTCCAGAAATTTGAGTTTTTTAAATTTTTACTATTTTTGGCCCCAAAGCAACGAATATTGCAGAAATTGACTTTAATATGTGTTTTTGTATCTGTTAATTTGATTCTTTTGTTGTGAATGTCAGACTGTTTCGCTATACAAACCAAAAAAATAGAAAAATAAGAATTTCCAAAAATACGTGATTTTTTTTCAATTTTGACGTTTTTACTCCAAAAATCGTACATTTTACATAAAAGTCAATTAAACGACCAAACTTTTGATCTATGGTCACTTCTTAAGAGGAAATTTAAATGAAAAGAAATTCTTTCCAATGAAAAAATATATTTTTTCAAAAATCCAGAAATTTGAGTTTTTTTCCGTTTTTACTGTTTTTGGCCCTAAAACAACGAAAATTGCAGAAATTGACTTTTAAAAGGTGTTTTAGTATCTGTCAGGTACTATACAACATGTTTTGGTTTAATTGATTGTTTTCGGAGACAGGGCCATTTTCACCCCTTCGTGAACCTTCTCCTTTAGGATAAGACGATTATAACTATTATGAAAGCTTCTCCTATCCTTAAACGGGATAAGTCAAGGTTTTGCTCTTGCCCGATTATTTCAATTCTTTGGTCTAGGAGTTCCAGTGGAAACTATTAGATACTAGAATACTGACAATGTCAGAAAGGCCCCGCCGGCTTGTGTGATTGAACTCATGGGAATCAAAAACTCTGATTAAACTCATTGGAATCAAAAACACTTCAAAATCTAGTTGTGATTTCATACATTCATTTTATCTATCAAAAAGCATAAAGCTAAATTCTCAAAATTTGCCTTTTTCAATATAAAAACAAAGTTTTTCCCCAAAAATTGTTTCCCAATTTTCCTTAAATTCAAAAGGGACCTTTCTTTGATCATGCCCAACACTGTATATAAAATTTATGAAAATCTGTGAAGTTATCATACAACATAGTGTTAATTCTCAAAATATGCATTTTTTCATATAAAAACTAAGGTTTTCCCCAAACATTGTTTTCCAATTTTCCTAAAAATCAAAAGGGACCTTCCTCTGATCATGTTCAAAACTGTGTATAAAATTTATGAAAATTTGTGAAGCTAATCGTAAGTTATCATATGACATAGTGTTAATTCTCAAAATATGCATTTTTTCATAAAAAAAATAAGTTTTTCCCAAAAATTTTGTCCGATTTTCCTCAAAACCGAAAGGGACCTTCCTTTGCTCAATTTAAATATTGTATATAAAAATCATAAAAATCTGTGAAGGCAATCTTAAGTTATTGTACGACAAAGTAAATGATGACGGACAGACGGACGGACAAGACTGATTACTAAAGGGGAGCCGCCATGTTCCATGTCGGGGCCTTAATAGTAAACATTCTAAAATACCACTGGTTAATGATATATACTTTTAAGTTCTTAAGTCGGATAATTCTAAAATTTTCATTTTTATGTGAGACATTTGCTTTAACTATGTTTTTAGCTGTTGCTACAGACAGAGGGTGATATAAATAATATTTGTCACCCCTATGAGATTTAGAAGTGCCTTACTGCTATATGGAAACTACGCCACTGGACTCGGATGTGAGAAGCTCCGTCTCAATCTCATAGGTGTGAAAGATAATATTTGTCTCAACCTCTTCCTGTAAGCAACAACTAAAAACATATTTCAAAGTGTGAGAAAAAGGTATCAATCACCCCTGTTTTGGACAGACTTGGTTATCTGTCACCCTTTTGTTCAAATATTTCTATTTTTTAACTTAAGCAAATATTCGGTGGAGACAAACAAATATTTGGTCATTCGGGGCAAAAACAAGATAGCCAAACCAAAGATGAGGTCAATTTTGTCTGCATACGTTAAAACCCTATTTTTAAGATTAATTTCAAAATGTAAATTTTGACAAATGCATCTAAAAATTGAGTAATTGATAAATTATTTGATACCAATCATATTTCGGTGATTTACGACTCAGCAGTTGTGTTCAAGGCCTAAAATGCTGAAAACCAAAACAATCTAATGACAAAGCAATGGATACTGAGGGAGTGATTTTTTCTGGGGCTTACAGCCCAACAGCAGCAATATCACCTCAGCTGTAGTAAAAAAAAATATTCCGATACCAAATATGTTGAGTACAAAGTACATTTCTGAATAAAATTTCGTCATGTACGCTAGTGACCAAAACATTGAAAAGCCCCCAAACAACCATCAAAACATTGTAAGCAATAAAACTAAATGGGCCTAAACAAGGTAGACAAAAACCAAGTAGCCGTAAGCAATTTTCTACATGTTCTAACATAATGCCAATATTCATTAACTGAAAATTTCAACAAATTTGGTCAATGTCGACTAGTGACAAGATCAGACCTCGACCTTGTTCGTTAGCCAACGGCTATACTCCGATGATAGAGGTGTATTGGATACTAACGGAAAAAAATGGGTCAGAAAAAAAATGATGGATAGATTAGATACAAATCACAGATGATACAGATTGGTTTGCACCAGGGAATTCGAACGGTGCCTATTTTTAATGTTAATCTTCTAAGAGTCGAAGTGAAGCCTACAACATTACATGTTCAAAATGACACGAGGCATTTCTTGCTACATGTCCTTCGTGATATTATCTGTGCAACAGACATTTATACAGATGAGGGGTAATCATAAAAAATCAAAGACGATTACAGGGAAAGAAAAAAATGTGCCTTTCTTTTTCCAACCAAAATGTAAAATTTAATGTACGTGCATTTGCATTATGAAGAAATAAAACGATTTCATATGCATCATTAATTTTTTTTTTGCGATGTTATTAATTATTGACTAACAATAGAATATAAGCCTAAATATGATAAAATCTGTCAATACAATACAAAATGTCAAAAGTACTCCAATACGACACATACCCGCCCAATATGTCGTATTGACTAGTCAATATCACATATTAGATTGGTTATTCAATGAAGGATCATATTAATATTGGACTAGTCAATATGATATATTGGACTGGTTAGTCAATAAAAGTATAATTGCGCAAGGTTTTCAATATTGGCTCAAGTTATTGGTCCTTGGCTAGCCATATTGAACCTCATATATTCGCCTCAGTCCAATATGGCTTGCCTAGGACCAATAACTAAGCCAATATGGAAAACCTTACGCAATAATACCATAATATCTGCAGGTGGAGATTTAAAATCAGTTGATATAATACATAGTTTGCATAATAACGAACAAGCTAAAAGGAAATGACATTTGTATTGATGAGTAAATTTCGTAATACAAATGCAACCCATAAATATTATAATCGTGTCACATTGGTCCTTAAGGGTTTATTATTTTCATTTGCTTAGGAATATAAGATTTATGTTTCTCATTGTGCACGATAATTATACACATATGATTTATTAGGATTTGTAATTGCGTCTTATGGACATAAATTATGTTCATAGGAGAAAGGCAAATGGGTAGTGGGCTATGGTACACAAGAAACGTAAAATACCATGCAACAAAATTGTATTTCTGTTTTCATCTTAAGAGTCGCTTTAAATCTTATCACATCTAGCATGTCTAGATTTAAGAACATGGACCAGAATTCTAAAAAAGCGATATACTAACTGCTGCTTAACAACATAATCAGGTGTGAAACAGTTGCGTTTTTTATCAGTTGCATCAACAGCAGAATTGACACTTATATGGGTATAGTGTAGGACTAAGCTAAAATTTTCAATATTGTTTTAACCTTTAACTTTGTAATGATACCGGATAAACTCTTGGGCGAATTACAATTTATAGAATATAGAGAATTGAAAAGGGGAATGTGTCAAAGAAACAACAACTAGGCTTTCTACTTAAAAAATGAAACTTTATTAATAAGTACATGAAAACATTTTTGTTATTATTTCCAGTGTAAATATTCATAATTATTCTAAAAAACTTAAATCATCGTTACTAAAATGGTGAAAAATGGTTACAAAATATTGCCAAGTTCTTTGTATCTGTGATCAAAGTTTGAAGTTGCTAAAAAGACTCACTAGACTGAACTTTCCTTAGACTCCTCTATACTTTTACCTTATTAAAGTCAGATGTTGTTCTGGAGTCCATAAAAAATCAAATATGCACGAAAAATCACAAAATTAGCAATTTTCGGGTAAATTAAAAAACGTGTCGACTTCGATGTGTTCAATATATCTTGTTAAAAGTTGAACACACTTTGTTAAGATAACTATCTTTTAATGGTCAACTGCTAATCAATGCTAAACATATAGCTTCAAGTCCATCAATTTAATGAAGTCTACCTTTGATTTAATGAAAAACGTCAAGTAAAAAGCCTACAACAACCCGACCAAAGATGTATTTATACATAAATGAAATAAATTGATTAAAACAGTTAAATGATTAAAAACTGAAATTAAAACTGAAATTTTACAATGACACATTGACAGATCGACACGTTGACACATTTACAAATTGACAGATAGACTCATTTACACGTACACGTTGACACACGGATAGATCGACGAACCGACACACTGAAAGATCGACACATTGACAGGTTGAAACATTGAAAGATCAACAGATTGACACACTGAAAATTATATACATTGACATATCCACACATGGGTTAATATATCAAAGTAGTGACACGTTGATAAAAAAAAATTCGAACCCTATTATAAACAAGAGGCTCTCAAGAGCCTGAATCGCTCACCTGGCAAACAATGCACTATAAACTAAATCTCATCATCACCATTCACTAAGGATACCATGTTTACTTTAAAAACCAAATACATGTATTGTTGAAATCCGAGCAAGTGTAAAAAATGGCGGGAAAATGGCAGCCATTTTAAAAATGGCCGTCCGAAACAAACTTTCATCATCATCATTCAACTCGGGATACCATGTTTACCTTGAAAATAGCTTTCATCTTCATTTTCTTTCTATAATTCAGGAAAAAATAGCAAAAAACAGCATTTTGACCCCTATCTTCTATTTTTAGTAAGGGCGGACGTGTTTTTCGACCAATCAAAAATCCAAGCATTAACTTTTTGCAGGATACCCTAAGGAACAATCTTACCAAGTTTCATTTGATTTTGAATAGTAGTTTCAGAGAAGAAGATTTTTGAAATAATAACATAAAAAAAGCCAAAAATTTCAAGAAAGAGCAATAACTCTAACATCAGTCGACAGATTTTCACGAAAATCAGCACACAGGTAGCTCTCATCATGCTGAACACTTTCAACCTGCCAGAATTTGCCGTAACCTAATGATTTTTGAGATATTTGCGAAAAACTGTTGTTTGACTCCTATGTTCTATTTTTAGTAACAGTGGCCATGTTTTTCGACGGATCAAAAATCGAAGCATAAACTTTTTGCAGGATACCCTAAGGAACAATCTTACCAAGTTTCATTTGATTTTGAATAGTAGTTTCAGAGAAGAAAATTTTTGAAATAATAACATAAAAAAAGCCAAAAATGTCAAAAAAGGGCAATAACTCTAACATCAGTCGACAGATTTTCACGAAAATCAGCACACAGGTAGCTCTCATCATGCTGAACACTTTCAACCTGTCAGAATTTGCCATAACCTAATGATTTTTGAGATATTGGCAAAAAACTGTTGTTTGACCCCTATGTTCTATTTTTAGTAACAGTGGCCATGTTTTTCGACGGATCAAAAATCGAAGCATAAACTTTGTGCAGGATACCCTAAGGAACAATCTTACCAAGTTTCATTTGACTTGAATAGTAGTTTCAGAGAAGAAGATTTTTGAAATAATAACATAAAAAAAAAGCCAAAAATGTCAGAAAGGGCAATAACTCTAACATCAGTCGACAGATTTTCACGAAAATCAGCACACAGGTAGCTCTCATCATGATGAACACTTTCAACCTGTCAGAATTTGCCATAACCTAATGATTTTTGAGATATTGGCAAAAAACTGTTGTTTGACCCCTATGTTCTATTTTTAGTAACAGTGACCATGTTTTTCGACGGATCAAAAATCGAAGCATAAACTTTGTGCAGGATACCCTAAGGAACAATCATGCTAAGTTTTATCCAAATCCATTCAGTAGTTTCAGAGGAGAAGATTTTTGAAAAATTGTTAACGACGACAGACGACGACAGACGACGACGGACGCAAAGTGATGAGAAAAGCTCACATGGATTTTTAGGCCAGGTGAGCTAACAATATCAAATACAATAAGCAAACAGAACAAAATGATAGTAGTGTGATTGATTAATATACTTAAAAAATTAACACAATTATCGATTCAAATTTAAAGAGTTTTTTCTTATACATGTTATAAGACTGACTTCTAGGGTATAACCATTATATGCAAACGGATTGAGCTGTTTCTCGTATACCTGATAATTCCCGCAATATGTATATTATGTACCAAACATTTTAATTCATTATACTTTACATGTTTTGTTCAAATCACACAGCAGGCATATTGTTCCACTCTCATTCCCAATCCTTTTAGTCTGTTAATTGCTTAACACTCAAATTGTTGCATTTAGCTGAAGAAACAATGACTATGCCTCACATTTGTCAACTAATGCAAGTAGAAATATGCAATAAACATTACATATTTTCATCTTGTGAACTTCGTCTGCAAAATGTGCAACATTCTATTTCGTTTAAATATTTAATTTTAAATGTTTAAATTTTCAGCGTTATTTTCTTTGTATTTAGTTGTATAACTCTATAATGACAGTGCAGTGTATAATGGTTAGTCAATGAGCTGTAGAAAGATTTTAATTTAAAACCTTGCACGGTTTTTTCTTAACACGTGCTAAATTTTGATTTAATCTTTTAAAGAGAATTCCAACTGTGCAAATGAAATCTTATGTTAATTTTCATGTTACTAAATGTCCCCACAATAATCATGATAGTGCATATTCCATTCCAAAAATTGAAGGAAATAAAGGATATCTTAACAGTAGCTGTAGTAACTTCTTTTTCATATTCGGTTTTCCCTGCATGCATCATTCGCAGTGCAAAATCGGAGCTTTTTTCTCTATACATGTTATCAGACTGATTTCTTTAGAGGGTATAACCATTATATGCAAAAGGATTCATCTGTTTCTCGTAGACCTGGTAATATATGTATATTATGCACCAAACTATTCAATTCGTTATACTTTACATGTTTTGTTCAACTCATACAGCAGACATATCCCCTTCCCAACCTCCTTTTAATTGCCGAACCCTGACACTGGTACATTTATATTTTTGCATTTAGCATGTTTAGCTGAAGGAACAATGATTATGCCTCACATTTGTCAACTAGAGTAATTAGAAATATGCAACAAACACTATATATTTCCATTTTGAGAATTTCTTCTGCAAATATGCAACATTTTATTTCTTTTAAATCTTTAATTTCAAATGTTCAAATTTTAAGCGTTCTTTTCTTTATATTTAGTTGTATAACTCTATAATGTAATGACAGTGCAGTGTATAATATTTAGTCAATGAACTGTAGAAAACTAAAATTAAATTACTTTTGCGGACGAAATGAATTTTAATTAAAAACCTTGCACGGGTTTTCTTAACATTTTCCAAATTTTGATTTAGTTTTTAAAGAGATTTTAACTGTGGAAATGGAATCTTATAATAATTTTCATATACTAAATGTCCCCACAATAGTCGCGATAGTGCAGCATTCCACTCCAAAAATTGAAGGAAATAAAGGACGGATTCAAATGACGAATGGAACAAAACTATGAAAGGACAGAGCATTGCTTGAGAGAATTAAGATAATCCAAGATATTCTATTAATCAGGTTACTAACCTAATATTTGATCTGTTCATTCATATTTCCGTGAAGATTTACAATCGGAAACAAGCAAAAATGCCCGATGATGAGTTTTGAGAAACGTGAAAGCAAAACGAGCGTTCCTCATTTGAGTTAATAAAAATAATCTAAAACATCTATTTTCAAAATTTTATTTATGCGAAATGCATAGTAACAAGCAGTAAAAAATAAATAATAAAAAACATAATAAATATGATATGGCATACATATATTACAAGTAGCATTTAAATAAGCACTGGTGAATATTTTTATATTATTTCGGGAAGTAAGTTTACATTGAGAAAGATCTTTCGTTGTACATGTAGTTGGCGGAATTCTTTCATTAAATTTTATTTTAATCTAAAACGCACTATAAAACAAATGTAGTCTCGGTCCATATAGTAATTAAAAATAAATAAACTGTTGACACAGAGATATGTCTTGCCTACCGGCCGAAAATTCGAAAAAGACAATCTGATGGACAGCAACATTGCTTAATTGAAAGTCGCTGGACCATGACCTGGGTAAGGAGGCGAAATGGTCGTCAAACTGAGATGTACTCAGTTTGACAGTAATGCAACTTTATAGAAAATGTCATTGATCTATCACAAGTAGATCCTTTCAAACAAACTTAAGCAGAAAACTTAACATTGAAAATTGCCAATTAATTGAAAGTCACTGGACCATGACCTAGGGGACAGGGCCTCTAAATGGTCGTCAAACTGAGATGTACTGATAGTAATGCAACTTTAAACAAAATATCATTGATCTATCACAAGTAGTTCCTTTCCAACTGACTTAAGCAGAAAACTTTACAATGGTTGACGACGACATCACCGGAAAAGCAACACTAAGTCTCGCCTCTCGAGGCTTTCGTATATTTTTTCTATCCCGAAACTAGCCTATTTACGACCAAAAATAAAGGGTGTCGAATATTGTTTTCAATATTCATATGTTAGTCAAATATCATCTCCTGGTACCATTGGCTTCACTAGCAATGAAAGTTTGTATGGTGTTCTGGTTCACAGCGTTTATGACGTCATGTTGTCTATAGATTACGCGCCAAAAATCGCCTCCTTCAAATAAACTAGACATGTTCTATTTTCATGATTTTATATATATAATATAGTTTGTTTCAGAAGCGAATAATACAGGGGTTCCTTCAGTAGAAAGTACATAACATGGTAAAAAAAAACAGTTAATGTGCGCAGAGGTATTTTTTGTATGACTATTTCCTGGACATTTTGACAATTTTTTCGAGTAAGTTTGCGTGTACGTCATTGACTTTTGGTTTCATCTTGGCACTATAATCTGCTGCGATCTTACTTGAATTTGTAATGTAGAAACAACAATTTTCCTAATTTTATTACCATTTTGATATAATCATTCTTTCCATCAGAAGTTTATATCTTAAAATTGGACCCGATAAAGGGGAGGGGGGGGGGGCTATCGAACATATATGATGTCGCAATTACCGAATATCTTTTTCTAATACATGTATCTAATATTTTTAAATATAAGTTTAATGTGATTTCATGGCTATGATAAAGAAAAGCCTATCCAAAATATGCATGGGTATGTCCTCAATGTCAAATATTGACATAACAATGCATATTTACCTTCACCATAACAAAATGCAAGAAATTTTAAAAAACGATAAAACATATTAACAATTCATACGTATGTACAAATGTTTCTTGTATCTTCAACGATTAAAATTTCCCATTTCTACACACACTGACCGAATATCAGAAAAAAAACCTTGGTTTTATGAGTTTCAAATGCTGATCCTTTGAATCTCTATTTGATGACAACTATGGCAAATATGGTAAGAAGTAAACTCCATTCTGTAATAAACCAACAAAATATAAATCCACTGTAAAAATATAAACATTACTGGTATATTACCACAGTATAGCTGTAAATGCTGGTTGTTTTATATATGTTTTTGACATGTTTGCCGGCTGCATTCAAAACAAGTCAATTGTACAAAAAAAACCACTTTCTTCTGAATAATACAAAAGTATAAATACAAATAGTAATGAAACAAAATATTACCTACAATAGTTATTCATCACAATACTAGTAATATTAATGTAAAACATGTAATCCTTGGCTATTGGGTAATTATACGGACCACCCGTTTCTCAATGTTACTTGACTTTACTTAAATGTTTGAACAAAACTAAACAAGATTGCTACAGTACACGTAGCCATATGTCCCCCGCCGCTGCAGAATCAGTTTGCATAAGAAGTCCCATTACACCTACAAAATTTGTTGATTTAAAATGGCGGTAGAGTATGCACGTCTACAATTCATAACAATACATCCTACAAAATATGGAAGCAATCTGCCAAGCAGTTTCAGAGGAGAAGCGTCCACAAGGTCTTAATGAGAAATGTTGAAAATAGTTTAATTCCCATTACAAAATTTGTTGAATCAAAATGGCGGTATAGTATGCACGTCTACACTTCATAGCAATAAATCCTACCAAATATTAACCCGAATAATCCAGTCGTTATATTCGCTCACTCCATTAACGCCTGGGCGCCTATTGAATATATTGCCGTTGAACCGGAAGTAAATTACAGAATGGAATTATTCTTGGAATGAGGAAAATCCTATTAAAATCTTACGCCATTGTTTATATTCCATGACAACAAATGTGACGTAATCTATTTTGTACCTCCCGCCGATGCTATTTTTGTACAATAGAAAGACGTCATATTTGTTGTCATGGAGGATTTGAACATATACGCAAACTCAAACCACAACGACAGGTTGATTGGTTCTCTCCCGGGCTCTCTCTTTCAGAGAGCAGCTGACGCGCAGGTGAAACGTATCGCCTTCAAGCCGTTTACCGAAGGAGAGAATCGGATACGGAAATTACGGCTTGAATTATTCGAGTTATCCAAATATGGAAGCTATCCGCTAAGTAGTTTCAGAGGAGATGCGTCCACAAAACCTTCTATTGTTGAGAAATGTTGAATCTTCTATTGTTGAGAAATTTTGAAAATAGTCTAAGTCCCACAACTCCTATAAAACTTGTTGAACCAAAATGGCGGTATAGTATGCACATCTACACTTCATCACAATAAATCCTACCAAACATTTTGGATGTAAAATAAATATGTTACACAAAAATTATATCCTTCAAAATTATTTATTGTTATATAGTAATAAATAGTTTCCTATTAGTTTCAATAGTTGCAATAAATCTTTGTATTTGCACGCAAAGTATGTTCATTATAAGAGTTTTATCGTTCATATTCGCACTAGTTCAATAAGTTATTTCTTTTGATTTGGAGATAAATTTTCTTGGTAGAACTGTGAAAATAGAAGAAAATATTTATTAATATATAATAAAATGGTTATTGCATGAATTTGGGTGAATATTGTCCCTCACAGTACATTATATTGCAGTCGCTAGTGCAATATAAAGTTATCACATATTTTATTGAAATAACGCCGATTTTGCATATGTAATAAATGCATATTAATTTGAATAAAATCATGGTTAATAAAGCATTGGATGCCATAAACCTCAGCAATATCCTTCACCACAAAACAGTAAAATCTTAAATTCCTCCGTATTTCAAAGACCAAACTGTTCCACTTATTTCTTATTCCTATACAAAACCTACTGCAACCAAGATTTTCAATTACAAACGGGCATTGCGGGACCTCGATTCAGATGACCTGAAGTCTAAGCCCCCTGACTGCTCCTGTTCGACATCTCCATTCAGTTATAGTCCTGTGGGTCATGTTATCACTGAAGATCTAAATCTATTTGATAAACAAAAGCTAAAAAATATGCTAGCCAAAGGTCCAAAACACCGAGAACCCCAGCCAATTAATTGGGAACATAATTTTAAATTGCTGATGAATTCAGTTGAGGACTATGCCAGAACATGGACTTCAAAGGAACTGGATCTTGCTGACACACTTTCAGAGTGGGTGAAGGCTATTAGGTCAATGATACAGGTCCGAATTAAAAACACCCAAGGGTCTATGAGTACTAAAGCTAGATCCATCTTTAGAGACCCTAAGGTCATGAAGGTTGTTGAAACCTTGACTCGCCTCCAGGACAAATATATAATTGCCCCAGCAGACAAAGCCCCTAATAACATAGTTTTTGTCTGCAAGAACTATTATTTTGAGTGTCTTAGAAACGAGTTGGGAATAGATAACACTGCAGGTAATCCAATTTATACACCGACCACATTCACTAAGCAGGAAGTCCTTGATAACCACCAGACCGTTCTTCATTCCTTTGGAATTTCTACAAGGGGGAAGTAATGGAATTTCCTACTCTTTATTGGATTCCTAAACTACATAAGAATCCGTTTAAACAAAGATACATTGCTGGGTCAGCTAATTGCTCAACAAAACCTCTTTCAAAGATTGTAACACTCATATTGACTTGTATTAAAGAGGGCCTTCAGAATAACCGTGAAACATCATATTTCACCAGTGTCGTCAATCAGATGTGGATTCTTAAAAACTCAAAACATTTACTACAATATCTCAATTCAAATATCGATTGAAACAACAAGTTCATGAATGTTTTTTCAAGAAAAATGGCACACGCAGATATAAATTTCTAGTTTTTAGGTAGAGAAAAGGCTTATTTCGTTAAGAACCACTCTGAATCTGACAAAAAGTATTCTGAAGATGAAATTACAAACACGTTAGATTTTCTCATAGACAACATATTTGTTGAATTTGGCGGTCGAATTTTTCAACAAACAATCGGCATTCCAATGGGAACCAACTGTGCTCCTCTCCTTGCCGATCTGTTTCTGTACTCATATGAAGCGGACTTCATTTAAGGGTTTCTATGTGAAAATAAAAAGAAACTAGCCCAATCCTTTAATTTCACTTTTCGTTATATAGATGACGTGGTGTCGTTAAATAACAATAAATTCCAAGACTTTCTACACCTCATCTACTCCAGTGAACATTAAAGTGAGGATACTACAGATACATCAAAGTCCGCTTCATATTTGGATTTGTTTCTCGAAATAGACACTGAGGGACATCTGAAGACAAAACTGTATGGCAAACGTGATGACTTCGACTTTCCTATTGTTAACTTTCCCTTCTTAAGTAAAAATATACCAGCATCACCTGCATAAGGGGTCTACGTTTCTCAGCTTATTCGATATTCAAGGGCATGCGTAAGGTACCATGACTTTGGACAAAGAGGTTTTCTGCTGTCACAAAAGCTTCTTTACCAGGGTTTTATCGGGGATAAGTTGATGTTATCACTTAGGAAATGTTATGGTCGTCATCACGAATTGATTGACCGTTACAGTGTTCCAATTTATAAGATGATGTTGGACCTGTTCCCACTGTCGTAACATTTCATGTACCTCCACCGATTTGTGACTACCACCGGATTGACTTTGTTGAACTGCTTACCCTTCCGGAGCACCTGTGTTCACTCCTGGTTTTTATAGGAGTTCGTGTTGTTCATCATGTTCATTGTTTTTTAGTTTTCGGTGTTTATTTGTTGTGCTTGTGGTTGTTCATTTGACTTCCCGGGTTTTGTCTGTCTAATGGGTTGCTGAAGCATGTTATTTGCCCCCGTGGCAATAACATTATACGAGGGTTGATAACATGTTATCTGCCCTCTCGTGAGCCTCACCGACGTCACTTCTGCTCAGCTGTAAATAATCGTCTGATCATTATTTATGGTGAATTAACCGTTCATAAATGTTCTAAACAGTTTCAAATAGGGGCTTATAAAATATATTTTGTAGATCTCTGGTAAAACCACAGGAACAGTTGCATTCATTTGTTTGACTCTATACTTCAAGTGAAAGAAATAACACTGTTTAATAGCTGTAGCATTGTGCATGTGCACCTTTATTCAGGGATGTCAAAAACCTGGCAAACTTGCTTGAAGACTGGAAAATCTAATTCAACAGTAAAATTAGTTCTTGGTAGTGGCAAAATATGTGATAAATAGAATAATACATGTCCTTTTTCATATTGCCCGTGTTTTCAGCCCTCGACTGATATATATCGTCCCTCGGAGCAGATATCAATGTCTCGGGCTGATAACAAGTCAGAGCAATATGACAAATGTATAAATCTATAATTATTAATTAACTAGTGTATTATTGGCTTCAAAACTAAAACTGTCCTTTCAATACAGAATCATTTACTCGGCCAATATCGAAAAACCCGGCCAATACAGATGTTTTGCTGTATTGGTCGACTTCTACCCGGCCAATATAGTGTGAGTCGATTTTCGTTCATAACCCTCATTCTAATCCTTCATTGACTATACTAGAGAATGTTCAAGGAGTTGGTTCGGAAAAAAATCATACAGAATATTCATTGTGAAAACTAGTTAATTAATAACGATATCATTACATGGTTATTTCTGCATTGGCCTTGTTATTGGTCCTCGGCCAGCTGTATTGGCCTTGTGTTCCGCCTCAGGTCAATAAAGAAACAACCATGTAATAATATCATAATAGGGAGCGCAGCGAATGCTAAAGGAGCATATGCATTTTCTACATATGGGTCATTTAGAGAAGTCTTTGTTTAATTGGGGCAGCTATATTGTGCTACATACTAAGGCTAGAAAAAGTTTCTTTCGCCAGAAACTGAAGTAAGGGAAATAACTTGCTTCAAATTATAATTTTAGAATCAAAATCGTGATACCGGAAGTGAGTTTCTGGAAAGGGCTATTGTTGTGCTCGCATCATTGGCCACGCCACCAGCATATTATTCATGCAATAACAATATATTATTAGATAGCTTAATGACTGGTCTTTTACAGCTATTTGTTTTCTCAACATGACTTAATATACTATGTCATCCTGATCATGGGTGATTGCCTACCTTCAAAAGAATATTATCAGATAGTAGAATTTTGAATATACATGTATCCACATAACTACTTACTTTGAAACATATTCATGATTGATCCACTGCTTGCGCAAGCCTTATCACAAGGTTCACATAATGATGTATCACTAGGCAGACTGTCACTTGTACCTATATTGTAATGATAGATATATGACCTTATCCATATCGGACCGGGTAACATCCCGATACTCCCATATCGGACCGAGGGCTTGCCCGAGGGATGATACCCGGTCCGATATGGATTAGGTCATGTATTAATCGGTTTACCGTATACTGCCTTAAGTACTTATTCCGAACTCACCCGGTCTGATATGGCCATATCAGCCCGGGTATATTCAAATAGCACTTGAGAATGCGTTATTAGCTGGGGTGAGCAGATATGGGTTGTTCACTTCCGGTCGTTACACATGTGCAGAAACCATTACATTTAGTACTAAATATAAGATAAAACTTCCAGTGGCAAATATTACGTGTATATCAGGACGAGAACATGATAGGTCATGCGGTAACAGTCCACAGGAAGACATATCAGCCCACCAGGACTCACTCCGAGATAAAGGTCTTTTCTCTTGCTCCTAGCAGCACCAAATACCAATTTTAATGTCTCTGGGTTGACAGGCCAGGGATCGAAACCGCGACCTTCTGCACTCGAGACGTCACGCTACCACAAGAACCCGAGTCGGTTATGTTATACATGAATATATGTACACATAGTTGATGCTCATTTTAATACAGTATGAAGAGGTCGTCCCATGTATCCAATGTATCGTTTATATTAAACGTAAATACGTCTTTTTATTTTATTTTTGAGTCAGTTTTTCAAATGAAAACCTATCTTTTTCATATGTCGTAGTTTTGTTGCTTCACGAATACCTTTCACTGTTAAGGTATCCGGACCATAAATGACCACGTGATTATTTAAAAGTTCCCGGATGTTCCATACAAAGCAATTAATTGACCTCGATAATTATCGGCAAACTTCGGAAACGCCAATATAACTAATTTATTTTTACAGACTCTGCATATAAGCAACAAAGTGTGTTTCAATTTGAGAAAAATATACATACAAAATTCCAGCTTTAAATTGTTTGGTTCAGTCATTCACGGTCAAAAAGAGATACAATTTTCGATCATGATCTATTATGGTCCGGATACCTTAAGTTAAGACCCGCTTATCCTTCGGTCCACATGCGTTCATGTTTACTCCATGTTTTTCAGAGGAGAAAGAGTCTAATTGTATGTGTTTGTCCCAGCTTGTTCCTCCATGCTTATTCTTTTGCTGTCTTTGTCTCCTCATATTCTACATTTAATTAATGTTTCAGGTACATTTTGTACATTTATTATATTTATTTGTATATACATGTATATGATATAACTGTAAAAACAACCTGCATGCTTTACTCAAAATACAACATACCAACTTTTTCTAGTGTACAAACTTCTGGGGGTGTACTGTATGTACAAAATGTACTGCAGGCTGGATCAGTATCTGATACAGTATCACCACTTCCTGGACTGTACATTCTCTGTGTAGGAAAGACGCTTGAATCGACATCTGAAACATTGAACTGAATATTATTTTTATACAATATTTTAAAGCAAATGAATTTACAAAAAATAAATTAAATAATAACATTTTGTTGTATGATATAATGACTCATTTCGTTATGCTACATAACACACCCTTCCTAATATTTATTCAAACAAAGAATCAACCTTAAGAAAAAAATATGACTGCACTAAAATATGAATAATCATTTTAGCTCATGTTGACCCAAAGTATAAATTATACATAGTTATATTTTTGAGCCAGATATACATAGTTGGAATAAACCCCCGGAACTAGATATATAGCTCATTGGGGGGGGGGGTGAAGATTGTAATTTTCTATCAAACTGCTTATGACCGATTGAATCGTGAAACAAACAAAAGTTGTGTGAAAACCGAGAGAGTGTCTGTAGTTTGCATATTCTATCTCCTTGTAGCTCTAAATCTATTTCCTTTCCTAAATGGCCCCAACTTGATATCAGCACTTACAAATGCATACAGATGTAACCGTAAATTGCATGGATTAGATAGACCATTAATATTCTTGTGTCAGTATTTAAATTAAAGAAAAAAATAAAGATTAAACATAACCCCCTATCATAGCTTTAAAAAATTAATCCAATGAAGCTTTACATATTGCATCTAATGGTGGTTATAAATAGATTGTATATTTAGCATAATCCCTGCGTGCTATGGCTGTCTTGGGCAATTCTCACCTTATTCGTAACATTTGAAAACAAAAATAATTCTCCTAAAAGTGCATGGTCCAATGAACAGACAAAACACATTTCTCTGAAAGTGCACAATCAGATTACCAGAACAAAATTGTCCGTTGCAGTAAACATTTGTCTGTTCTATATATCCGATATACAAAAATCATGTTTCTTGTTGACAGGAAATCAGAAATGTTTTTTTTTTTCTGGTTAAAAACTTTAGGAATTGTTTTGAAACATGATGATTGATGTGATATATTTTTCGTCCTTTCGAAAAAAATATAAAAATATAATGACATATACATTGTAGGCTGTGCTCATCATCATTCAAATACCAAAATACTGAAAAAAGTTGATCTAAAAACTACCCAAGGACAAAGCTAAGTATAAGGGATATTCTCCTAAGTTTTCAACCTATGTCTATTTTAAACCAGTGCCGGAGACATTATTATCAGTAACTCATTTATTAATATTATAATTGTTATTTTTCGACGTGTAGTATACGTCTTACCTGATAACAGATAAAAATAATACAGATCGTTCGTCACTTTTGTTAATTTAATACACTTATAAACCCAGCGAACGTCGCCAAAATCTGTATAACTCGAATCACTCCTATAATGTAAGAAAATTAACTTTATTCAATATATGCACAATTATACCCGTAAGGGTTGATGGCATAGATGTCAATAAATCATAAACTAAACAAACAGGCAATAAATCAAGAACATTAATTGGTGTACTATAAACTATGCAGTAGCAGGGTCCACTCTCCTCAATATTAAAGACTTTCTAATGAATGGAGCTGTATATTGCATAATTCGATATGAAGAAAGAAGTGTTTCTGTTTCTGTTTTTTTAATTTTTATCAAAGTTTTTAAATTCTGGACATATTTTATCAATTTCTGTTTCTAAATTTTGTCGAAGAGATTTATATTTAGGACAAGTTGGGAAAAAATTATTCTCATCTTCTAATTCTAAATTACATTGTTTGCATATACGGATTTCCCGTTTTAATCTTGCGTATCTTCCTCTTTCTTTTTCTAGGAACTGGTCTTAAATTCTCATTTTGCACATTAGTTTCCTGGTCTCAAATTACTCTCCAGAATAAATTTGTCTACAACATAATCGGTCTTAATCTGACCGTATATAAATATTTTACTGTTTTAGCTTAAACTTATTTATTTATAGTGAACTGGGAAACAAGTTATGCTAACTTATACTAATCCCTCTCCACTTGGCTGGTGCGAGAGCGGCCCCTGTAGCAGCGTTTTAGCCTACTCTTTTTCGACATCTACAGAGGAGTCTTTAGCGTGCTAAGGGTGTTTTTCTCCCTTAACACGGGACAGCCATTTTTCGTCCCCATCCGACGGACTAGCATCGTTTATCGAGACCATCGTTTCATCCCCAACGGGAATCGAACCAGGGACCTCTGGCTTCGTAGTCCGATGCGCTAACCACTACACCACGGCGCCCTTAAAAACATTTTACTGTTTTCTAGGAAAGATTTAAATTTTTTAAAGAATAAATATTCATAATTATTTTTAAGCATTTGTTTGGTATTTTTACCAAATGATACCTTATTTGCAATATAATCCACTTCCATAACATCATTTACATCTAAATTATTTAATTAACATATTTGATTTTTCATTTCCTATTGTTAATTATCCGTTTTTAGATGTCGACGTTTCCTTGAAACCATCGTATGATGTTTATATATCTCAACCTGTTCGATTCGCTCGTGTATGTAACAACGTATTTGATTTTAACATTTTGCAAATTTAACTTGCTTAACGGTCTCTGCTATTTTATCATTACAACAATGGTAGCATTTTTGCGCCTGTCCCAAGTCAGGAACCTCTTGCCTTTGTTAGTCTTGTGTGTTTTTTTAATTTTGGTTCATTTTTATGTTTCGGAGTTTAGTGTGCCGTCCATTTTGCTGAACTAGTATAAGTTATTGTTTAGGGGCCAACGGAAGCCCGCCTCCGTGTGCGGGATTTTCTTGCTGCGTTGAAGAGCCATAGGTAGCCTTGAGCTGTTTTCTGCTTTTTGGTCGGGTTGTTGTCACTTTGATACATTCCCCGTTTCCAGTCTCTATTCTATACATATAC
Source organism: Mytilisepta virgata (assembly GCA_028015205.1). NCBI lineage: Eukaryota > Metazoa > Mollusca > Bivalvia > Mytilida > Mytilidae > Mytilisepta > Mytilisepta virgata. The sequence continues at coordinate 66,404,841 of CM051520.1, read as the reverse complement.
ACGCATTGTACTATTGAACACTGCAGTATCAGTGTTAAAATTGTAATACATGTCTATAACACCCCCCCCCCCCCCCACCCTCCCCCAAAAGAATTTGGAAAAAAGATGCTGTGCCTTGTATGAAATGAAATGATATTGAGTACTCCATAAGCTTATCTTCAATATATGTGAAAATACGTCTAATTACGCATATGAAATAATAAAAAATGAAAATTAGTATTGATATACGATTGGACCATCAGGAATGTATATGTGTTATTATAAAACTTGTTGTGAGAGGAAGAACACTCCATTTATATTGTACAATGTGGAAACGAAAAATAAAGGTTACCGGTTTCATATATAATATGCTGTTGGTGTGGCCATTGGATCTAGTACATGTATGATAAAAGAAATAGATGTCCATATATAGATGGGTCATTATTAGTAATGTACAGATATTGTTCTTCGGAAAAGCTTGATGCATTTTACAAGAAAATTTCCCTTTTGAGTGAATTCAAACTTTGAAATAATGAATAACCTAAGGAGTTAACCCACATCCGAGTGTATGTTCCAAACCTTATGAACGTACATGTACAAGTATTTCTCGATGAACAGTTTTGACGCCATCTTTTGACTTAATTCAAGTTGAGAACGAATTTATCCCCAAGTTTTAATCTAAAACGGGGGACTTTTGAGATATATAAACAGATTAGTTCTAACCCTTGTACCATTCTGTCAGCGAAGACTGTTCTAGAAGGGCTCTACGATAAAACTAACCATGTCATAAATGATTCTAAGGTAGAACTGTCATAAATGGTTCTGGGGTAGAACTGTCATACATGGGTCTAGGGTAGCTTGTTATAAATTTTGGTCAGTTTACGCATTAACCATTCGCGGTTTATGAAGCTTAAACTGCCTCAAAGTAGGTTATAACCTGTTCAAAAATTGAAAATAAACTTTCGCTAATGAAAATAAGAAAGAGTTTAAAGTTTTCAACATCTGGAACCAGTAGGTCAGTCACAAGTGTCGCATGGTGTGCGTTATTATAGAAGAACAAGGTTAGTAAAATAGAACTTGTAATGTAGTGATTTTTTGTCAGTTTATTCCCTGCGATATTAAAATCCAGAAAGACCCCTCCAAGGGAAGAAATATAATATTAATGAACAATAACAAATTCATGCCAGTTGAAGTCTCAATGCATTGTTCTTTGTTGAAAGAAATATATTCGAGATCTTAAGGTAAGATTAGACAGGCAATAGGATTAGTAATGAAAGTGCAGAATTAAAAAATACAATAAAATGTAGTGCAAGATAATATTTTCTGTTATTATATTTTTTAGAATATATAGTAAAACTTTAAATGGTTTTATATTTGCTTACCCGTGTTTGCAGTCTGGAAACGGGGAAGTAAAGGGTTGTTAGTCAGGGCTACATAGCTCCTAGCACTGGTTTCTTTCATATTGTGGATTAATTTGTTACATTGGTATATTTTTTTTCAAAACCATGTAATACATATACAACTACCTTCTTCTGTTTTCAATTCTACACGTAACAACTGGGTAAAATAAAACACCCGTATTTGCTTTAAAATCTGTTGAAAAATTTCGTGGCCTGTTTATCGAAGCTCTCTTAGGACTAGGACATGTCCTAAGACCATCTTAGGACATATCCTAATCCTAAATGAGTTTTCCTAAGAATAGTCCTAAGTTTAGGAAACCGCATTAGTTGACTTAAGATGGTCTTGGGATGGTCCTAACTTTAGGAAATATTTAGGATGGTTAATATATAAACAAATATGCCGCATATATACGTTTGAGGAGAAGGGGAAATAATATTCGTAGAAATAGACTACTTAGGGACTATGATAAACCATTGGACTATTAAGATGATACTGGCATTATACCCAAGTATAGATTTTCACGTCCAGTTTATTCTTGACTTATGTAGAATGTTTCGAAATGACTTGCAACATAGCTAATTGTAATAGTCTTTACAAGTCAGTTCGGAATCTAGTTGAATTTTATATCTTTTTCATATAAACAAGAAGATCTTTAAAATATCTTATTAAGATAAAAACAATACACGTATGAATATTGACAATACTTGTCAGAATATTAAAAAAAAAATGTAGTTGATTTATATTTTTGTAGAAAAAATCACAAGACAGTGTTGAAATCGAATTCAACTCACTGAAAGGATATAATGGTTTTTACCGTATATAATATATTATATATATAGTTGATATATTTTTTAATTCTTTTTAAAAAAGGTTTTTGTATTATTTTGTTTCGTTTATCTTAATAAAGTTTAAATGTACAATTACTGTTTAATTATTATCTATTATCTATATAATTATAAAAATCATAATTATAATTATTTATCTTATCAAAATTATTTTCATTGGTTAAATTCAATGCATTTTTCTATCTTTTCATTTTTTTTCTTTTACGTCCTAACTTAGAACAATAGCTAAGACAGTCCTAAGATAGCTTCGATGTGCATGCTGAGACATGTCCTATGTCGGTCCTAACTTGATCCTAAATCTGTCTTAAGATTTGTCTTAGGACCGATCTTAGGACAGCTTCGATAAACAGGCCCGCGGTTTCTGATACGTGACTGTTCAACCTTATTCCCTCTGAAACTATTACGCAAGCAGATCTCTTTAATTATTGTTTAATAATTAATTAAGCAACACTACCTTTTGAAATAATTTTGAGATGGTCATAAAAATTGTATTTACAAATTTCAGAAGATGGTCATAAAAATTATATTAAAATATGTCAAGACCCGGTAGCTTTCAGTTCATTCTATGTCGGACCCCTATCTGACAAATTAACAATGCAATTTCTGTTCATTATGAAAATGAAAGGATATGGAATATGTGTAATACTACATATACTATACATGATATAAATGTAACCAGATATTATTACACCAAGGAGTTGTTGTGTGGCCTGCGACACTATAAGATCACTGATGTATGATATAATTGGTGTAAGAAAGGAAATCTAAAATCCTCCATAATAGTCAACTTAAAATAGAATAAAACACAAATTAGTAAAGGCACGAACAAGCAGCTATGTTTTGTACAGATATGTACCACTTAGTGCAAGATTCCTCTGACATCAAACGGCCTTCTGACATATAGACCCGTCATCGTCCTAGGTAAGCTGTTCTTTAAAGATCTCCTCTGAAACCACTGAATCAATCAAGACAAACCTTTGATGGAATGGTTCTTGGATGCCCTCTCCTTCCAAAAGTGTGTCCAGCGGGCCCAAATTTCAACCCATATGGCTGTTGTTACTATGAATGAAAAATACAGGGATGGATTTTTAAAATCTTCTTGTATGAAAATAGGAGGTCAGATTGAATCAGACTTTGCTGAAATGGTCCCTGTGAGATAAACTTTAATAATGTGTCCGATAACCTGGACTGACAACAAAGATGGCTGCCACAGCCGAACTTAGTTTAACACAGGACCATATAGGAAAATTCATTGAAAAATCTTGTATAAAACGACTGGGCCAATTTGGAACTGAACTTTGCAGCGATTGTCCTTAAGCGGTCCTCTTTGGGTAAACAAGATGGCCGCCACGGCCGATCCTAGTTAAATATATGACCCCATGTGAAAATTTATCTAAAAATATTCTTTTCTGAAACCAATGCGCCAATTAGAACCAGACTTACCAGCAATTGTTCTCTTTCAGAATTGTGTCTGATGACCCTGACTACCTTCTAAGATTGTTTTCACTTATTTAAACATGGGACCCATGTAGAAAATCAATCTTAAACTACTGAACAAGGGGAACCTAACTCCCCCCCCCCTCCCGATGATATGTATCCTCTGACTAAGACGGCCACCAATGCCTAATATAGGCCGGATTGGAAAATTCACTTCATAAAGTCTTCTTGGGAGCAATGGTAATAATATATATATGATCCAATATCAAAACATTGTCTATTGATCCTAATAACCAATCAGGTAACCAACCTTTCAGTTCCTTTTTTTATAGTCGTTTATATGAAAAATGAATCCAATTGAGCGCTCCAGATTCCTCAGGGCCTCGAGTGTTTTTGTTATTATTATTTTTTTTTAAACTGTTTTTATGTTTTTAAGTGACATAATTGGATGTGTCATTTTGAAAAGTAATTTCTCTTTTCTTTACCTACAAATATCAAATAATTCGCACACACAGCCTATGATTTTGGAATTTCACATAAGAAACTGACGACGTAAAATGACCTTCCCAATTACATCCGTGACAGTGAATGGCAGAACAGATTATTTCAATATTAAAAATAATTTCTTTAATACCAATTTTGACCTTTACACGCTTCAGGCATATGTGTTACCTTTTCAGAATACATTTTAATTCTAATGGGTTTTCCTTGTGATTTTTATCTTTTAGTACATATTTTCTTTCAATGAAAAATAAAAGGTACAATATATATATAGAATATTACACCCATTTTTTTCATCATCAGAAAAAAAACTTTTGTGTATGTAAATGTATATAAAAACAAAAATCATGCTTACTTTAGAACTACAACTGCTTCCGAATCGGATAAAGGTATATGAGATATACAAGAAAAACTGTTCAAATGAGTTCCTTGTGCGTTCACCCAGGTACCTTGTGTGTTGCTTAATGTATCGGTATCACCAGTAAGGGTGAGTGATCTCTGAACGGAATTTGTTGTCGTATTGTATATCCAGCTGTTTCCCTGTAAAGCCGTAGGCAGATTACATGATGAATCTACAACGAGATATAAAATTTTTTGATACCAATTTTAATGCACAAGATGTGCATATAATTAGAAATATATATTACTAAAACATTAATAAACTGCTCAGCAAGTACTAATATATATTATAATGTTGCCAACTTCATTGATTTGTTTTTACTATTATAACGATCTTTTACACCCACTTGGCGACAATTTCAACCTACTCTATGACCATAGGAATTTAAAAATGACACAATTTTGTTATGTAAATAAACTATTTTTTTAAAGTGCAAAACAAAGCTCACGATATCATTTCAATCTCATTTAATTAATATATTAAATAAAAATACAAACACACTTTATGTTAGTAGAACAGCCTTGATCATGCTGCAGGTGTGGGCTTTCTGTTCACTGCTACAAACCTACAGCAAGTTTAAGCTAAATGACAGCAACACATTAAACTTAACTTGTTTGGTTATTACTGCACTAGAGTGGTTTGTGTCCCATGCACATTAACCCTAATTACTCTGACAAAAGTACACCCATTTTAGATTTTCGCTCGCTATTATATTAAGTAGAATTTATTTACAAGTAATATAGTAAAAAAAAAGCTCTCCGTGTGTATTAAATATGTTAAGTCGGAGATAATTATTGTAAAGTCTGGTCTTGTCACGATTATCGGATCTGTTAATTGTAAATATAGATATACGTAGTGAGAATGAAATTAACGCATTATATTTCTTAATCCAATGAAGTTTATGCTGATTTTTTTTTCTAAATGATTTAAACGTTGATGTCACAAAAGTATCTATAGATACATACACATACTCGTGGCAGCATAAACTACAGTGTAGTATTATTTTCTGTACTTGTCATTTATTAATAAAACAGTAATTTCTTTACTGAAGTCTTATATTTACGCAGCCTCTCCAATTTTCAGGTCAAGTCAAGTTAAAAGATCAATATATGTTGCATTGTAGGCAACTAGGCAGATTTATTTACTCAAATATAAGCAATTTCTCAAATTTTTATGTTCAGTTCTCAGTGCTTTCTATTGGTTGCTGGTCAGTACATGTATGTATATTTTTTTATACTTTGAGAATTATTCTAAGACGTTTAAAATAAAGTGTCGGTTATTACAGATAAACGCAACAAGGTACATGTGAAACACAAAACAGTGTATACTTTGTATCCATGTACCATGTAATATACTATTGGCAAAACTACAATATACAATTACATGTACTTATATGAACTTTGCACGGCATATCCATATATTTTCAGGTCATCTAACTGTATTAATCATAGCACGTACTCTTGTTGGTAAAAAACAATCCGAACGACTTCGCATTTTCCTGTGCTTCAAAAACTTTGTGCTGAAACAGTAACACTTCATCAAAGGATTTAAATAGTAGACAATTGAAATGAATACATGATCCATCTGACAGAATTCGTACTATCGAGATTTTGCACTTGTTTTAATCTTTACGTTTGAAATATTGAAACATTGTATAGCTTTTCGCAACGATAGAGTAGAAACACGGTTAACTCACAGTATCAATTATAAAGAGTTATCTGACTCGATAATGACCGAAATAATTGGATGAGAATGGAACAGTACAATGAGATGGCACAATATGTATATAACTGAAACATAACAAAAACACATGAGAAACTAAACAGAATTAAAACAAGCCAATACACGTCGTTGCACAGATTACTCCTTGCAAATGTTTGAGATACGTAAATGGATTTTGTTTTAAATTAATAATTTATTTTTCACAATTTAAATATTATCAGTAGACAGTGAGAAGTTGTTGTTTCAACCGGTAATAAGCGTTATTTTATAACATTTTAAAACACTTTTCCTAAACCTGTGCTCCAATTCCTTAGAAAGAAGTTGGTAACCTTCCGCTCTGCTATATAGTCGAATGGCACATTGTTAGTAAACATGTGCATTATGAGTAAATATATGATATATTTGTACAGTAGAATCTCGGAGGGCCGAACTCGAGTCCCTCGAACACCATGGATTTCTCGAACCTTTACGATAGTGCGGTCATTTTTTCCATTATGTCTACGTAAATTAACTCTCGATTTTTCGAACACCGATTTCTCGCATTCTCGAACTCATTTTCTGATCCGTACAACAGTAATTTAATGTAATTTACTCTCAGTAACGCGAACATAATTTTGGATTGTCGTACATGACAAATAAGTGTGAAAAACTAGAGGTAAGATCATCGATGACAAGAAGGTGATTAATTTCAGTTACAGGTCATTAATAATCCACTTTATGTTTACCAGTGAGTTTTTCTTAAATTATTGTTTCCACATCAAGATTTGATGTGTGGATGTTGTTTTAACGATCGGATATATGAAAAGGATGTAAATTAAATTTTAAATTTATTGCTGGTTCATAACTGAAAATTTTCTGTACTTCGATGGCTCGAACTACCGATGCCTCGAACTAATTTTCCAGACCCCTTCGAGTTCGAGAAATCGAGATTCTACTGTATCCTTATTATACAAATAAATGGTAAAAATGAGAAAACAGATAGTTATGCTAATCGGGGGAAGGGGGGGAGGGGGGGGCTGTGAGGAGTCCTCAAGCACCTGTGGACATATGTACATAACACAGAGTGTATATTGAAAAATGGTGCCTATCATCAATTTTATCGCAAAGTTACATAGACATAATGTACAAATACATATAAGGAAGTTTAGATGGGACAGGACTAGATCTCAATTTAAGCTTTTCTCTTGTCCATAAACAGACAAAGGAATGTTTTATTTAACACCAAATGATATGTAAATCATTTAAGTTTTCAAATTTTTTAAGTATCATACGATAAGGTTGATATGTCTCAAAATCACCTGATGTACATGTAGATGCATGTGAGTTTCAAAGACTGGCAAAGTTATATATGCGTCATTTGTCTATTATTCGGATGTTTTCGCGCATTTTTCATCCTCTCTAAATTTATATCATAATATTTTTAATGTTGTTTTCAAAACACCAAATGCATTTCATTATCGTTTTGTAGGCAATCAGCGTTTAAATATTCATATATATATATTGTAAGTAATAAATTTATTTAATAATACCTTTACACGCTTCAGGCATATGTGTTACCTTTTCAGAATACATTTTAATTCTAATGGGTTTTTCCTTGTGATTTTTATCTTTTTAGTACATATTTTCTTTCAATGAAAAATAAAAGGTACAATATATATATATATAGAATGTTACACCCAATTTTTCTTATCATCCTGAGACCGCATGTCAGCCGCAGGTCTTGACCAAGGGCTGATATCGGGACTGATATGGAATTGGGGTGTCATAAACTGTATATCATATATTTCCAGTGTTTTACGAATTTTACCAGTGACCAAACAAATTTTACTACCTTTCTCTCAAATATCATTAATAATCAGTCCTGGACATTTTTGTAAATGGTATATGGGAAAGAAGCAATATCTCAGCTGATACAGAACACGGCAACCAATCGATCGAAGCCACAGCCAAGTGCTGTGAAAGAAAAACTTTTAGAGGAATTTCCGGTTCTGATTTGGAGGAAACAATTTGCGTGAATTTTTGAAGGTATTTTTTTGGTCCCGTACAAGGTTTTTAAAGAGAACATGAAAATTCTAAGAATGTCATCGTACCCTTTATTGATTCCACTATCACATTTTAGCAGCGTTTTTACATCTGTAATATTATGTTGGCGCTACAACTTTTGGCAGACAGAAGTTGAGGTGTTTCATGCAGCAGACCGAATTTCAAAGAGCGAAATGGTTGTTTCTGGATCTTTTTTTTTATTTAAAGGCTTCTATTTGCTGACCAAACATTCAAATCACCTTTAATTAGCCAAAGTCTTTGAATTTCCAACAGATACGGACATTTAGTGCAATGCCGTGACTGCGAGAGACGTGTTGTGATTTGGAGGAACTAGACGTGATTTTGAGGAATCAATAATTAGTAAATTCAGTGGAGTATTATATAATCATGATATAAAAGTTGCCGTTACAATATTAAATGTGATTCTATCCTAATTAAGATTTAGTGCACGCTTTGTCGTTCTAGGTATACTGTGACGTAGTAAATATTCACAAAAAAATAAAGTATAAGAATAGTTAGAATTTGAATGTATATAAGTAAAATAAAATAAAGAAAGTAAAATAGAAAGGTCCATAATTTTGTGAAACAAAGTTAAATTGGTTTAAAAAAAAATTACAAGTACAATTATATTTTCTTTGAATATTAAAAAGGATTTATAGAAATGACAGGTGTCTGTTCTATATAAATTTTAAATAACATACAACGTAATATTATGTAATAGAAAATTATATAAAAACCTATCAAAAAGATTGTGACATGTTAATCCCCCCAAATAAATTAAGCTGAAGTAATTACGAAAAAGGAACATATTTTAGACAATAAAGCATTATCAATAGAGATAGTGTCCCGCCGAAGGCAAGGCGATTATTTTATGAAAAAAACAATCCTCTATTGTAAAATTAAGGGAAGAGCGATTCAAATTAGTTGTTGATTGGGGAAGAAATCAACTTTTGATTGGACAAACAATTTCAGGTTGATCTTGGCGTGGCCACGTGAAAAAAAGGTTTTAAGGGGTAAATTTTGATAAAAAAAACTTCACTTGGTCACTTGATATCCAACAATAAAGATCTAGCCTGAAGTTGTGTCCATTATATTTAAGGTATGTAAAGTTTACATGTTAACAAATAATTGGGAATAATAATTAAACTCTTAAATAACAGATTTAGTTTGAATACAAAGTATTTTAGTTTATTGCATACCTAAAAATGTTCAGAGTTAAATATTGATTAATGTGGTGTGAAGTGCAACACTATTTGTAGTTAACGTGGTTAAATTTAAAGATAAAACAACGTATACATTTATTACAAGGTTTGTGGGTTTGTTGAATATTATGTAAATATGTTAAGAAATCAGGCACCTGATAAGTCCCGTAAAGATTGCATGAGTGAGCCGCTATTGGTTTTATTTTGATTATATTAAAAGGACGAAATTTGATATTGGCCAAAATGATCCTCACGCGTAGAATACAATTTTAGAAATATTAGGAATATAAGGGTTATTCAAAATGATAATTATAGATAAATTCAGCTATAAGATATTCAGGAAACTGAACAATATACAGTAAGTCTAGGAAAGGCGAAAATAGATAGGTTTGACCAACGGGAGAAATATAAATATCAACGGGACAACTTGACTTTTAAAATCATGTTTATCACTTTTAAATGTTAAGATATAAGTATAAATATATTGATTGGAAGTCTTTTGGTAATTATGTCTTTCAATTCGATCACTCATTCTACGAGAGAAGTCGTTATTTTTATGAGTAGTAGAATTTACTACCAATTCAGTTTGAGTTTGGAATGTTGAGATAATAAATAAAGATGAGGTCTACTGGCAGTACAGTTTTAAAGTGTTCCTTGTTATGCATTTAAAATGAATATTTAGTTGGGTAAATAGTCAGGAACAATCCAAGTTGAGTTGTGAAAATATTTTTATATATATTTAAATAATTCATAAATCTGAGTTAGCTCCCTTGTTAAAAGATGATTTTGAAATCTACAGAACTTGTATTGAAAGTTCATCATATGAATGTATGCTGTTTATTTGATATCGTTAATTCATAATATATGTATAACTGTAATAAAACTTCACTTGGTCACTTGATATCCAACAATAAAGATCTAGCCTGAAGTTGTGTCCATTATATTTAAGGCCCAGCTATCGAAGTACAAGACAATACAAAACACTGCAAGTATCGACATAACAATACCCCTCTCTGTTATTTTAGCTTCAGACCAAATAAATCGCTTACACCTTAACCCTAATCAATATGAAGCTACAAACAAAACACGAAATTAATTCCTTCAATAAAAGCCAAAAAATATGCGCCGAACAAATGTACTAATAATATCGAGCCAAACAGGAAGTTGGTGTCTGACGGACACGGAAATCGGTTAAGCAGACCAAATATGAAAGCAATTCCCTCCCTAGAACCGGATAAAAATACGACAAAAATGTTCACTGTATGTACATACATATATAAGGAGAATGCAAAGTCCCCCAACAAAAACAGAAATTAAGTTCGGTTACACCTTAAAACTCATCAATATGAAGAGGCAGACAACAGAAATCAATCCATTCCGAAAGAGGTGCCAGGAAATAGGTGACGAAAATTTTCACTAAATGTATACATAAATTTTTTTTTGTACTTGGTTTTGGAGAATTTCAAAGTCCCAACGAACAGAAGTTGATTTCGGACAGACACGGAAATCGCTTACACCTTAAATATTTTTAATATTAAGTTGAATACCAATATATATGATGTTAATGCCTTGCCTCAAAGCAGAGGTTGTTGTGACGGAGGTTTCGGACGGAATGACGGACGGACGGACGTACATATGGACGAAATAATGGACGAACGAAGAAAGGGATTCCAGTATACCACCCACTCTGGGATATAATACAAATATTATAATGCACTACTGAATTTTCTGATTACGATGTATTATAAGTATATAAATCATACATCAATCGATTCCTTATTCATTTTCCCTAAAAATATGTACATTTTATTTACCAACAATCTCTTTGTACCAAAAACGAAAGCTTTATTCCCTACAACTCACTATTTTGATCATTCACCAAGAAAATTGATAACTGTAATGGTGCCGGTATTTAAACGCAGTGACCCAAGTGATCCAAATAACTTTGAGGCATAAGCCTTGTAAGCTGTTTAGCGAAATTATTCACTTATCGAATGGGCCAAAAATTAAATACTATTACAGATGCTCAGTTTGGTTTTAGACAAGGATTTTCTAATGTTGACGGAATATTTGCTTTGCAAGGTGTGATATCAAAACTTTGTCAGAAAAGAAAAGACTGTATTGTTGTTTGTGGATTACACTATTGATAGAATGAATTTATGGTTTAAATTATCACAAATTGATATACAAGGGAAATTATTGTCCGTTATAAAGTCTATGATGTCAAATCATGTGTTTCAATCAATGGGTTTTACTCTGACTTTTTAAAAAATAATGTTGGTTTAATGCAAGGGGAGGTATTGTCACCCATATTATTTTCTATTTATATTAATGATTGTGAAGTAGAAAGTATAAGCAATAATGGTAAAGCTGTTGAGTTAAAAAAATTGAGTTTTTATTAATGTATGCCGAAGATATGGTTATTTTTTTCTGATTCTATAGAAGGATTACAAGACATGTTAGATGCATTGTACAATTATACAAATAAATGGAAATTAACTGTAAATATTGCGAAAAACAAAATTGTAGTTTTTAGAAATGGTGGCAATATAAAGAAAGACATGGTTTTATAATGGTGTACAGTTAGATATTGTTAACAAATTTGCATATTTAGGTGTTGTACTAAATTATAATGGGAAGTTTTCTATAGCACAAAAACATGTTACTGAACAAGGTAGACAATCTATGTTTGCTTTACTGAAAACTATTAGGCAATATTCTTTTAATTAAAGAACTTTATTTTCATTATTTGACAGATATATCGGTAGTGTTCTCTGCTATGGGTCGGAAATATGGGTGTGTCATAAAGCACCTGTTCATATTGATTTTTGTAAACGTATTTTGAATGTTACAACATGTACACCTAATGTCATTGTTTATTATGAGCTTGGCAGATATCCTATGATGGTAACTAGAAAATTGCGCATATTTAAGCATTGGATTAAAATACTAAATAGTAGTAATTTTATTTTACATGGATGCTACGAATATTAAAATGACATGTATTTAAAGAAACCTAATGACAAGAATAACTGGGTTTGTAATATACGTAATGAATTGTTCAATCTTGGTTTAGATGATTTATGGTATGCACAAAATGCATTAAGTAAAGAACATATTATGGTGATCAAACAAATACTGTATGATATTGTTAAGCAAGAGTTTGATGCTAAATTAGATAATTCATCTAAATGTTTTTTATATAAATATATGATTTCAAATCATGTTTCTTTACAGACACACTTATGTAAACCAATACCAGAAATTTAAAAGAAATGTATTATAAAATTGAGATTGTCTTCACGCAATCTAGCTATTGAAGAAGGAAGATACTTCAATGTAAATAGAAATTTAAGAACTTGTACATTGTGTATTCATGAATATTAAACCATATTATTGGCGTTAGCAATCTGTTTTTAAACTATTAAAGTTATTTAGCACTACTAATGTTAAAGATTTGTGCAACTTAGGAAAACATATTTCAAGCACTTAAATTAAGAAGAGACTGTTTCTGACTTTTTTATTTTTATGTAAACCATTTTGTCATTGTTATCTACTATTTGGACTCAAACTTATATATTTGACTGTATTTGTATCTCCTACTTCTGTCTGTTTGCCATGATCATATATTTATGTTATTATGTACTTATTAATATATATAATATATAGAACCTGCAAGACAGTATCGTATTCTAGGTTTGTCACTAACAAACGGGTTTATTTTGACTGTAGCCTTCTAAAGATCCATATTACACATCATGCTATGAAAAGGGGATATATATTAAGGTCAATTACATCCTGTCAAATGTACCTCAAAAGGGTGGTAATGTCTCAAGTGTGCAACAATTTCACAGTGATGAGAAAATAAACTTTAATTTGACATTGGAATATATTTATATCTTTATCTTTGCATTTGTTTGATGCCTATGCGAAGATGTAAAAGGGAATATAAAAATACTCCCTTTACAAAAGTTATAAATGTAGTTGAGGTTTTCAGCAACATGTGCCGTTCGTATTAATAAGTCTGCTAATCTTTAATTTCATTCTTCTAGAACTGTGAAACTGTTACTCATCTCAAGGATAGCTACCCATTTGATGAATATGTTAATGCTTGCAAAAACTGTAAACAATATAATACATTGTTCATAATTATAATAGTCAGTAAAACCGTTTTAAGAGACAAACATTAGCCTAATAACACCTCCTCCTTTCAATTATAATCATTTTCCAAGTTACCCAATAACCTCTGAAGTAAAATGAAAAATGGAGGCAATTTTATTATCTCCCCTTGATAAGTATGTAAAGGAAGATAACTGTTTACTCTTAACATCCTTTTTTTCTAATAAAATCTTTAAACAGACACGTGTTTACAAACCTATTTGTAATAAAAAATTTCATGAAAAAGTAACAAAATGTTTCAGGCAAAGTAAAAAAAGAAAGCATGTATTTCTATGACATTTATTCCTTTTGAAATATTTGCAAAATATATCCTTTTGGAACTACTGTATGTCATAGAAATAAGTTTTTTGTTACGCATATAAGTACATTGCACCAGAAAATAGTAAATATAAGTCAATAAACATTATATTGATCAATAGTATATTAGAAAAGAAATCGACATGGTTATGTAATACTCTAGGGGTTTGTCAACCTGTTCGACAGCGTATAGTATAAGGTGACATCAGGTACAATATAACAAAAACGGGCATGAAATGCATTATTTTATTTGCAAATCCATTGTATAAAAAACCTATATCAATTAAAGTTTGAATTTAAAAGTCGCACTATACCCAAGTCAAAGTATGTAACCACGTGTAATATATTTTGAAACGCTTCAAACTTCTACAGTGATGAATTTTTGCTTTATACAATGTATATGAGTTATTGGCACAAATATACATACGTCCAATGTGCTTCATGTACAATTAAAGCTGTAGGCCAAATGAAATATATTTTTGAAACACTTAGGCCTTTTCTATGTATATTATGTATTTTTGTTGGATATTCCTTTCCCGTATAAAATAATGGTATAATAATGAACAACAGTGATTTCAAATAAGTGAATAAAAAAATAAAATAGAATCACTAAATGTTTGTAATTATACTTTTAGGACGGAATTTTATTGCATTTGAAAATTACATACCCATGGTGTCATACAAAGAGGTTGCTTCTTACAACGAAATTCTGCACTATTTTGAAATTGTTAAAATTGCCAGTAACTTATATTCTCACTGCCATACAAAAGGATATTTACATTTATATTTCCAATAAGATTTGTAAAAGAAAAATGTTTTTAGTAACAGACGATATATAGGGCAATGAAGTAAAATATGTTCGGAGTCATTTTCGACATCCCTTTTGTTACAAATGCAATAACGGTTATCTTCTAAATTCTCTGGTATAGATCCCATTTCAGACTACCGCATTCTGTTCGTAACCTACAGTGAAAAAGCTGACCTATTCTGCTATCTTTGGCAACAATACCATTTTTGCTTAGGTCATGTAGGTCGAATTATGTGACGACACGGCGATACGTTACCCGGAAGTGCATTATTATACAATTATTGACTTTGAATGAGGTCTACTCATGAATATACGGACCTGGTCAATGATTGATTGAACGAGGCCAAAGTCAATAACTGCTTTTCCAATTATAATATATTGTTCTCGATGATAAAATGGAGTCAAGGGAACAATAAACTATCTAAACAGTTCTAGACAGGATTTGTACCTTACAAATGCATATGTTTCAACAACAAATATTTGAGAAAACAAACCCGGTTTGCTGACATTTTGACAACTTTTCCTTTGTCTTTGATGAAGTCGGTTTAACTTCCTGTGTCATTGTTTACATTTTTTACGGAAGTTAAAGAAACTACCAAAATGCATTTTTTACATATTTTGCTTTGAAAGTGCTGAGGAATGTGTCGTGATTGAAAACAGACAGTGCATATGTAATTTAACAATTAATGACTTTTAATTTGGTCAATACATTATGTATGCACCTCATTAAAAGTCCATAATTGATAAAAATAAAATTCAATAAAAATTACAGATTTCACATAGAAAAATAGCATGTTTCAGACTGCGTGGCCGTGGTATAAAATCTTTGTTTTTTTTTTTTTTTCATTAAAAAAATTTTTCTTCCAGCTGATTTACATAAATGCATACGATACAAACAGTACTCTGTCAATTTGAGTACACCGATAGAGTTTCTGAGGACAACATTTAGCTAAATGTATAGAACTGATAAATAGGAACTGCCAGTCACTATAACTCAAATACCTCCCTAAATACATAATTTATGTGGATTTGTATAATTTATACATATATATCACTATATAATACGTCCGACATCCTATAATACACATTGATCTTTTAACAATATACACGTCACGAGATCAATACGTACCACAAATCACATATTATAAAAAAAAATGTCTTACCTACTCTTCCGAATTCACATAAAATTAGCAAAATAATAAAACTCCAAAGTCTTAAATTCGTGAACAAATAAACACACGTCATTACACCCATTCTCGTCAAACGTTTATGTGTACTATAAAAGATAGATATAATGTATGTACATGTAAGTGAACATGATGCATGGTTCATTACGCTTTTTTTACGCACTGACGTGTTTTCGTTTATATTTATGTTCATGGATGAGTAAAAATTCATTGATGTTGCCATTTTAAATTGCAGTAAATAGATTTATGTTCTTGCATGTTGATATAAAGAGTCTAAAATTTAAATATTATGCTAAATATTTGAGCTGTCATATATTGTTTGTCACTATATTTTTGTAACATGTGTATTAGTTATAACCAAAACAAATGAGTTTGTCAATTGGTAATACACGCAATACACGTCATTTCACGTGGAATATGTTTATTTTAAATATCGACAAAAATTACCGAAGCGATAAAACAATGAGAAAAATGGCCCGTCAGTTCGAAATCCAAAGGAAAAGACAAAATAATTAGTGTGGAATATAACAAACAACTGTCACAAGGATACATGTTTAACGAAAAGAAAAAAACATATAATATATAATAAACTAAATAAACTTTTAAATCCACAACAAAAAAATTGATTTACACCATATGTATATAGTCTTTACGAGTTAACATATTAAAAGAAAAGAGCGCAACGCGCGTGTTGTTTAAATATATTAACGAGCAGGCGTGGTGTAAATGATTTTTAACAGAAATGTCTTTGAATATTCGTAGCGATAGAGTGTCGTTTATTATACAAATTTTAAAATTGAAAGGACTGAACAAAAAAAAATAATAATAATTGGATGATTTTTTCTAATTTGATATCTAATGCTTAATGCTTATTTTAAATTAAGTATTGAGAGTAATTTCTAAAGGTTCTGGCATGTAGTCGGGAGGAAATGTTATATAATTTGGATCATATTTGTTTAATTTTTGGTATGAAAGCACTTTTATTCCACTGATATTTGTGGTTAATTTCATTGTATTAGCATGTTCCATGAAACACAGGAGGCGGAGGCGGAGCTGTCTTCATGGATTTTGCATGTTATTCCATGGTTTTGCTCCTCCATTAAAAAAATACATGGAAATTTTCACATTTTGTCAAAACCATGGAATAATATCATAATTTGGATATTGTACCATGGTTTACGACTTTCTCAAAAGTTAAGTGATTTATTGGAAAAAAAGATCAAAGAAAAAATTGCCATATATGTTACAAGCTGTTTTTAATTCGAAACACATCACGAAGATGAAAAAATAATATAGATATAGCCATAAAGAGCCTTCTTTAATATAAACTTGGGCCGTTGTATGTCAGAGCACATCTAAACGAGGTATACTTATCAGTCTTTAACGATTACATTGATATACATGTAACTTGTTTACATAGTTATTTTAATGATAACATATGACAGCGTATAAGGGAGCAACCATTTGATTTCTTTTTTTTGGGGGGGGGGGGGGGGTGGTTGAAATAAAAAGGCCGGACCATGATTTTGGCAAAATAAAAAGTCAGGATTACTTTAGGTGTGAAATAAAATGCAGGACCTGTGTCAGTCAGGAATTTTTTGGGTTTAAATGAAAATGAAAAATTAAGCCTTGATAACGGCCGGGAAGAAATCCAGGACCAACTTTTGGAGAGAAAAAATAGGCAAGATCAAACATTTTATCCCTAGCCCCCTATAAAAAATCAAATGATTGCTCCCTAAAGCATGTATAAAATATGCTTCGAAGTTCCACGGCCCAAACCGATACGATGAAAGGTCGTTTGACCTAAGAGGAAAACTGTACATCCGTGTTTGTCAGCTATTCCTCATATGCATTAAATTTATATTGTTATCTGTTCAATCGTAATTTACACATTCGTCTTGAAAAGGTTTTTCACGTTAAAACTGGAAATTTAGCCTTAACGCGTTCGTCTTTTGTGTGTCTTGAATTAAATATCTAACAGACACGCTTATGAATACAATTTTAAAATCACCACAGTTCGATACCTGGTGATTTTTAAGTTGTATACGTAAGCGTGTCTATCAGATATTTTATATAATTACGTAATAATGCAAACCTAACACCAACATATAAATATTTGAATATTTAAATATCCTTATTATAATAAGCTATACGTGTACAATAATGTATTGATCTCAGATTATTACGAATAAGGATATCCTTAATGAATGCCATGTTGTAATGTTTGTGTCCATGTCATTTCTTGTATAGTTTGTAAGAGTGGCAAAAAACCGGAAAGAGTTTTCGTAATTAAAAACATACAAAAGACGAAAAAATTAATTCTAATTCTGTGCGCATTTATACATCTCTTGTTTGTTTAGTTGGGGTTTTACGCCGTTTTCAGCACATTTGGCTATTTCGCGGCGGCCAGTTTTTATTGGTGGAGGAAGCTGGAGTACCCGGAGAGAACCACCGACCTTCGGTAGGAAAATTGGCAATCCTTGTCAATTAAGATCGGAGTCGAACACACTTTACATCTCTTGACCCGTTTGATAGTACATGTAGTATGCAGTTATTTAACAGTATTGAGGGATATAGCCATTTTATTTGTTCCGAGACACTGACTATTTTCCCGACGCGTAGCGTTTTATTATACCGAAACACTTTACCGGTCAATAGTTTCCAGTACTAATCACCGGTCACTAATTACTTGTGATTAGTTTTGGAAACTAATCACCGGTAAAAAAAATAGTAGAATTAATGTCTTGATTTTTATATAGAAAAAATATACTGCAGTATAATAATTACCACTACAGGTTTCTTAAATTCTCGTGCATTTCCCGCCAAAAAAACGTTCGGACGACCTCTCAGAGTTTTACATTGCCATTAGAGAAAACGATCCTAAAACTCTTGACGCGTTGATTATGAAAAGGGTCAAATATTTTGTAACACCATTGCGCAGAGTTACATCAAGATTAATGAAATATTCTAATTCTGAAAATTATGTGTTCAAAAGAATCGGGATTGTTATAAAACTAATTTTTTTTATATACATGTATTCTGTTTTACCGTCTGAATACGATAGTAAAATAAAATCATAGAAGAACTCACTCTCAGGTCGTAATCAGAGCGTTGTCAAATGGCGGATGTTAAAATGAATATTTGAAGTCATTTTAGCAATAAAAAGTATTTGGAAGGAATTTATCAAATGTGTAAACTCGGGTGATTCACTCACAAACTAAATTAAGTCCGAAGGACTTTATGCGAAGTTTGTGAGTGATAAGCCCGAGTTTACACATTGATAAATTCCGTAAAAATAACCTTTATTACTTATAATTCCAAAGTAATGCAGAAATATGACGTTTTCCATTTGAAATTAACATTTTTCTCATGCACTTTATTGCATACGCACGACGTCGTGAAAGGAATTTGCCAAGTTATTCAACTGTTTACCGGAAGTTGCTGTAAGCCAATGAAATTACTGCATTTGATGTTTTGAAAACAACATTGGAATTATAAAAGAAATGCGTCGGAAACACTAGAAACGTCATCCAGATTTATATCTCCCGCTAAATATACCAAGCAATCAAATTGAAAAAAAACAAGAAGTAACCTGAAGAAGCGGTGGCAGTTATTATAAAGTGGGGGGGGGGGGGGGGGTGACACGCTTTTGGCATGTGGGATATAGGGAGTAAAAAAGTGGGATCTTGGAAAAGGGAGGAAAAAAGAGGGAAGTGGGATATTGCTATAATGTGGGATGTAGGGAAAAAATCCAAAATAGAAAAAAAATGGTGAAAACGCATGATTTGTCTGATTGGTGGTTCCCTCACATGGAGTAGAATACTGCATAGTGTATATGGATCTTTTTGCATACATCTGGTTGTTACATTCGCCTGTATTGAAAATACCCTTCAAAATCATGGAAGAAACAATCCATGATCTTCTAAAGCAAACAATTTGGGTAGAAATCGAAGAAATGAAATCAAGAGGCAAGAGACAAACCGGATTATATGTGGATAATTGAAACAATGGACATATGCGTGTCAGGAAAAAAAATAATCAAAGATATCAAAGATTTCTGTTATAATTAAGTACGCCAGACCACAGGAATCTGAAATGTTATCAATTAAACGTGAAAAATCGGTGAAATATCAAAGTACACACAGATGAGCTTGGCTGACAAACGAGCGAAGCGAACAGGAATGCTACGGATTTTAGGAGAATTTTGAAATAAGCTGTCGGACGGACTTGGGGCGGACTACGTCATCAAATTCATTGCGGAGTTAATTTCTATTTTAAACTCGGGGCCGATATCGGTGAACATGATAAGCATGTAAAACTGTATGATTATCTCCCTTTGATGTGTGGAAAGTATGAATATTATTAAATTGAATTATCATGTTTGGTCGTCAAATGAAACTAAAATAAAACTCACAAAAATAATCGTGTTCTAAAAACGAAAAACAAACTTTTTTCAACCCTTTTTGTCTGCGTAAGACTTATGCTTGACGCTTGAATCAAAGTAGTTTAAAAGCCAATAGTCCAGTCAATCTAGCATAAATTTGACCCTAACCTTAAAGTAATTGCAACAGAAGATTTTTAAGTTTTAATATTTAGCATTATACCCCAAATATACAAAGAAAAAAGTCCAACAAAATCTAACTTGAGGAAGACTAAAAAATCACGATTTTAAAATTCCTATGGAGATTTGCATTGAAAATGGGAGATAACTCTGCAAAAAAGGCAGAAATTTCAATAAAAATTGATACAAAATTATAACTTTACCGCTTCTATTTAGCAGAATATATTGATTCTTGATATTTTAGCCGTCTTTAGAGTATAACAAACAACTCTAAAGGTGTTTTCATATCTTTTATCAAGCTACAACCTAGATTTCGTAATTCATTAGTTGACCATTTATTAAATTTTTCAACATGTCAAGTTAAAGAATCTCAAATTTAATAAAAAGGATTAAGCATATATTCTTCTTTTTGTGGTTTAAAGTTTCTTTAAACAAGGTAGATGCTGAACAAATATAATTTGCAGATATAAACAATACCAAATTTTCACATTATTTTTTCAAAATGGTCACAAAGCCACAAATTTGCAATTTCTTCAATGAAAAATGTGCAAAAAAAAATAAAAATACCCATAACACTTCGGATTTGTACATGTCATGAGCAGAAGATTATATAGTATAGTCAAATCCGGACTTATAACCCCATCAAAGTATCATACTTTACATGAATTTTAAGAAATTCAACCAAAAACTGACAAAAAAGACTAATTTTTGCAGAGTTATCTCCCCTTTCCAATGTTAATTTCCATAGGAAATTAAAAATGCTGATTTTGAGTGTTCCTCAAGTTAGATTTTATGGGACTTTTTTCTGTGTATATTTGGGGCTTAATGCTATATATTAGAACTAAAACATTTTCTGTTGCAATTAGTTTGAGGTTAAAACTTAGTTTGACTGGACTACAAATCAAGTATAAAATTGAAGAGCGTTAAGTTCAAAATTCCTTTAAGTTTATCCCAAATACGACTGAGGTAATCATTAAGACAGAAAGAAACATGTAAAAACAGAAATCTATTGCTCATCGCACGATTTTCAATGCAGTGGAACCACAAAAAAGCAAGCAAACAACTCTGTGTGGCCCCAAGCGGAGCATTATGGAAAACCAAAATCTGGGATTTGGGAGGATTGGAAAAAAGTGGGAAGTAGGAAAAATGGACAAAACAATTTGGGAAGTGGGAAAAACTTCCACAAAATAGAGGTATTTGGGAAATGAGCACCCCTGTGTCACCCCTCTATAAAATAGGTTTGTCGCCAATGCCTTTTCTAAAACATTGTAAAATGTTCCATATTCCAAACAAGGATATGTAATATCTTGAAAGTCAACACGTTTTACTGCTGGAAGCAAACTTACACGCGTTCAACAACGTTACATTTGTACTTAGTCACGTCATAGTTATGCAAAAGAAACAGGAAATCTATTCTTGTTAAAAATTAAAAGCGTAGTATCATTGGAAAGGCTAAAAATGAGTTACGAGAAAAGCAGATTTTCTAGAAAACCTCATTTTACAGTCTACGTGAAACACATGGTACACATTTTAAAAAGTAGACATAGACCATGTAGACCACGTATTACAACTGTAATTTGACTCAGCAATTTGATAGTGTCTTGTTTGAATTTTTGCTCATTGGCTATATTACAATGAGATGTTACAGCAATTACAAAGGGCTGTGTCTGTGGATTATACCCCGTTGACGCATCCTCTATATTTTAATTCTCTAATTTTTTCGGCAGAGAAAATTGTTGATTTGTCTTCATGTCATTTGGAGGTAGTCACTGACTGTGATAAAATATGTAAAAATTTCGTTACTGACCATTGCATTTGTTCACAATTTTGTCGAGTAAAAGAACGTAATCCAGTTGATTTATTTTTATTACATGATTTTCTTTTATATTTTCTGATTGGATGAGAAATGGCTAAAAGGTCTTGAGTACTCATGATGCTAACTGAGAAGTGTAGTGCAAGAATTCCGCTTGCACTATGGGAATAGAATACACCCTGACCGGTCAAGCGGAATTTAATAGTGACCGATTTGTTCTTAAAATAGAAAGGGAAAGTCCATTTTGCCGATTCACGGTAATAAAACAATTACTGGCTATGTAATAGGTCAAGCGGAATTTAATAGTAACCGATTTATTCTTAAAACAGAATTGAAAGAACCGTTGTCCGATTCACGTAAAGGCTCGGTAAATATTACATTTTCTCGGGTTGAAAAATCCTGATAGCGACCTACTACAAAGTCAGTAATGTATAATATTAAATACTACACGTAGTGTTTGACGGCTGTTAACGTTCAACAGCATCTTAATTCATGTTTACTTAAAACATTAATACCTGTACCCTCTACAACCAATCTGATCAAGGCAAAACATATATCTTAAATATACAAGATACTCAGAATGTCCATCGCATTCCACGAAACAGTATGATTTATTACAAGTCCAGAATATATCTTATACAATTATGGCACTTTACTGATTGCAATATCATGTTTTATGGACCACTTAACAGCAATATTGGTCAAGGCCAACTGCTGCGGCAATATTGCTTTAAGTGGACCATAATATATAATTTGTAATCGTTCGCTATCAGGATTTAGCAATCCGAGAAAATTTATTATTCAATAATATATATCATTTAATAGAAAAATTGCATAGACGAAATTTTGAATAAAAAAGGATATTCACCCCTCGAAATCGGGGAAACTATTTATTTTTAGAATCATGGAAATCCCCTATTTTTATCGTCCAATGGAAATTAATTTTGACGTCGCGTGTTTTTAAATCAGCGCATGTGTACCGCAGCGGAAGTGACTCACTGTCCAGAGTTTACCTCATCATGGCACTAGGAAACAAGGAGTGCAGAAGAAAAAATAGAAATTGGATATTGCCAATATGACAACAACCTAAAATGTTTATTGGCATTATTGAATAAAACAATAATTGTCTTTTGATTCTGTAAATGTATGGAGTTATTCCATTTTGAAAAACTATCGGTGAATAACACTTTTTCAAAAGTCTATAACTCCACACATGTACCCCCTCAAAAGACAGTAATTGTATAATATTCACCGAGAGGCGAGGTGAATATACATTTACATGGTTAATTAATCCTGATAGCGACCTATAAAGGTCAGTAATTGTTTTATTACATGAATGGTAAAGTTGTTCTTTTACTTTCCATTTTAAGAACAAATCGGTCACTATCACATTCCCCTTGATCGGTCAGGATCTATTTTACTCCTAAACCGTGCATGTGGAATTCTTGTACTAATTTTAGATACTACTTATTAGTTACTATCATGCGTACCCAAGAACTTTTAGACATTTCTCAGCCAATCAGAGAACAGAAAAAATATACACCTGTATTCATGTAATAAAATATGATATTTCACGATCACAGTGAAGTGCTTTGTTTTATTACATTTCACTTTAAACAGCATGAATTGGAAAACACATGTTCCTAAAAATAGTTCACCATGCAATATCACTTTAATTTTAATGTGCAATATCACAAAATATGGACTAGTTTGAAACACACTGTTTCTATATAGATCTAAATGTACGATCTTAAAGTACGAAATGTAATAATTCATTTTATAATTCTATTAGTAATACTATACTCTTCAAAAAAAGAAACGCATAGACAAAATATGTATGATTGAGATTTAATTTTTCTCTGTTTATGTCTAAGAAGAATATATAAAGTACAATTTTATTCATAAAATATCATGTCACAGACGGCTTAAAGAAACTCTATGATTATATTTTTCATTCAGTCAGTGTATGAAAACAAGATTTTCATTTCTTTTTACTAGTAGGTGTAGTAGTACATTTTGGTTGACAGTCCGTGTAATTGCATATAATTCAACAAGAGGTCCACTTAAGGATCATTGCTGTCAAGGGTGAATCATATTGACTTGGTGGTTTCACACACAAAAATGAATACTTTTGTTTTCCCAGTGTCCCACATGAAACTAAGCAAAGGTGTTTTATGAGGCAATAACTCAATGCTAAATGATTTCAAATCAAGTGCAAAAAATTTGTTACTACTGATTATGGCGTCATTTCACGAAATTTTCCAAAAATAACGAAATTGACAAAAATCACCCAAAATATGAAAAAGAAAACTTTATTAATGGCCTTGATTATGTTCACCATAATTCGTAAACTTAAAAAAACAACGGAAATGAACCAATTTCCATGATAATCTGGACCATTTGCCCTTCAATTGTCCGTTCGAAAAAACACGAAATCGGTGTTTCTTTGTGGAAAAAGAAAATTTTAACTTTATACAGCGGGGTGAGTTGTTCCATATCTATTCTTTCAAATGAGACTGTTGGTTTTAATGTTTCGACGTTCACGTCAGTGAACAGGGACAAATAAGGGTAAAATTGAAAATGTCCCCTCTGGGGCCTCAACTTTGATAAAAATTGTTCAAAGTTTGATTTTTCGATAGATGAAGTTTTAAATTACCCCAGATAATCACACGAAGAGGGGATGGGTGCATTCCAGCGTAGCTGTATAATATCAAAAGTTTATGCACCAAGTTTACTGGTTAGCCGGTATAATGAACATTAATTTTCTAATGAATTGAATTGGGCAATTTCCGTTTGAAAGTGTTTGTTTTTGAAGCAAATTCTTTGTTGGTAATTGTTTTTATTGATTTTTTAGACCGAACCATATTGATATGCATCATGATCTATCTACCAACCACAATTTGAATGATGGTTATCAATGCTGAGGCCCGAGAGGGGAGATTTTCAATTTTACAGTTATTTGGCCCTGTTCACTGACGTAAACGTCGGGACATCAAAACCAATAACCTCATTTAAAAGAGTAGATACGGAACAACTCACCCAGCTGTATAAAGTTAAAAATTTCTTTTTCTGGGAAGTTTCCAGAAAGAAACACCGATTTCGTATTTTTTCGAACGGACAATTGAAGGGCAAATGGTCCAGATTATCATGGAAATTGGTTCATTTCCGTTGTTTTTTTAAGTTTACGAATTATGGTGAACATAATCAAGGTCATTAATAAAGTTTTCTTTTTCATATTTTGGGTGATTTTTGTCAATTTCGTTATTTTTGGAAAATTTCGTGAAATGACGCCATAATCAGTAGTAACAAATTTTTTGCACTTGATTTGAAATCATTTAGCATTGAGTTATTGCCTCATAAAACACCTTTGCTTAAAATAGACATAAACAGAGAAAAATTAAATCTCAATCATACATATTTTGTCTATGCGTTTCTTTTTTTGAAGAGTATATTTGATTGTCTCATAGAATAGTGAATGGAAACTGGGAATGTGTCAAAGAGACAAAAACCCGACCAAAGAGAAGAAAACAGCCCAAGGCTACCAATGGGTCTACAACGCAGCGAGAAAGTCCCGCACTCGGAGGCGGGTTTCATCCATGATGTAAACGAATCTTTAATTTTTTATTATTTCAAGTTGATTATTTTTACTCTTTATTTGTGGTAAATGGTATGTATAAATGTAGATAACAGAGCAAAAAACACTGGAAATTAAACGACGCCAGAAATACTTTTGAAATTTCCTTTAAGATAAATTACACTAAAACCACCCCATTTAAATAAATTATACATATTCAATGGATTTAAGTAACCACCCCATTTAAATAAATTATACATATTCAATGGATTTAAGTAAACATTTATACCAAAAATATATATTTTTGTACTAATAAAACTTGTTTTATGTACATGTAATAGATTTATTGCTCTAAATGTTTTGTGAAAATCAAGCAATTTAACTGGGCATGTATATTACATATTTAAATATCTTTCGTTAATGCATACGTTATAAATTAGTTCATAATATAATGATACAATTCCTAGTCGGTTATTATGTGAGCTTACTTTTATTGAATAAATAAGGCGATCTAACTGACTAATATCATGAATATCTCAAAAAATTCGCCAGTGGAGACATTAATAAACTGCGTTTTGTCAACAGGAAAGGACAGCAATCCCCCAACTCCCCCAGTGTTGCATCCCTGTTGTATCAAATATTTACATAATCATATGTTTGAATATGGGCCACAGTTTTAGAAAATCAAAATTCTAAAACCTTGCTGCGCACCTGCATACATTATATGACAATACTGTATAGAATTAAAATGCATGTGGAAAGTGAAAGGGGAGTTTAGGTCAGAAGCTTAAATTCACAATTTCGAAAATAAACTCCTGTGTGCCCAAAGTTTTGAAAATAAAATTCTCAAACCTTATTGCACATTTACACACATTTTATGACAATACTGTGTAGAAGTATACTGCACGTGTTTGATAAAGGGCTTCACTAAGAACACCATGTTACAATCGCAACATGTCGACAGGAAAAAGGTTGAAGTAAAATAAATTTTTGGATATTATAATATAAATTATACAGTAATATTGGACCGACCACAAAAAAAACGATCTAACAAAAAAAATAAATAAATAAAATTCATATCCAACCACGTTGCTTTCTTTACCACGTTAACCTCTTATATCTCGAAACTGTAAAAGATAAGAAAAATCTGTTGGCAGACTGAAAGCTCTCAAGATTAATAATTAAAAGAAAATAAACTCATTACAATCAGATGCAAAATAAAACGTTTACATTGATGTTTTTTTTTTGCCCCTTTAACCCCTATATTTCGAGAATTGTAATAGATAGAAGAATTCTGTTGATACACACATCGAGATGATTAAAAGAAAAATAACAATTGAAACCAGTTGAAAAATTAAAATAATTAGGTGTCTTGCAAAATGGCTAATTTTGGTCCCTATAATCCCCTTTGTCTATGCAATGACAAAATATACACAAATATGCCTAGAATAAATGTTATTGTACTTTTTATGACAAACCATTGTTTTTAAAACTCATCAAATTGGATAAGATATAAAAAAAAAAGTTTCTAAAATGAAGGATTGTCCTTTTTCGACCCCTTATCTATAATACTAAATTTACGAATTAGCCGAATAGGCGGCAAAACGCGTGGTTCAAAATAAACGATGTATGGTTCAGATTATAAAGGTTATTATCGGATTTGACAATCTGCATTTATAAATTTTAAACTGCAGTTTTGTTTATGTGCAAATGGAATTTGCATGGACTTTTGCGGTATGAATTCTCCCAACATATCCCTTAGAAGGTTCTCGAATGCATCATTTTAACACATTGATTTAAATAAACAATTATGCACATATTTTAAATGTATTTTTGTTTGAAATTACGGAAGAAGAATAAAACAAATTAAAAACATTCTCCTTCGAGTGGGATGTTTCCGCTTCATGTATTCAGGATTGTTTTTTCTACCATTATGCAATTTCTCCTAACTATAAACATTATGAACTTTGAAGATTATGAAGAAGTAAGGCAAAGTTCAGAGGAATTCCTAACTTAGTTGGTTTTTGGATTGCTCGGATGTTTACTTTGCACAAAGTGATAAAACCAACCATTATCCATTTTTACATTATTTGTCGTGTGACCTGTCTAAATATATCTCTATCATACAATTCCCTGTAAGCCCTAGATAAAAATATTTTTAACAAATGGTCATCTTTATCATTAATGACGAAATTTATCTCGGACATCTTTATAAACGTGGACAGCACACGCAGCCACACACTAAAAATGCTTTTATCGTCTATTGGATTTATTTGTGAAATTAAGCCTCGCTTGCCCTGCCCATGATGACAATGAACAATTGGAACAATTATTTTCCAAAAAATATGCTCTACTTAACTCACGGCATCTTTTGAAAAATTCATCCGTCACTAAGGAAATGTTTATTCATATTCTTTTTCATATTTATTCTGAATGAAAAAGGTAATGCATTATGAAATGTGTATTTAATGAAAGCTTTTCATCAAGTTCCAGTTCAGAATTTATTGTAACATAAACATATTGACAATTTATGTGGTTGTATTTTCGTCATAGATTTTGACTATGATGGAACCTGAAGGTCCATTTTGGTAATTCTACGTGGCATACAGTCTACTTCATCAGTGGATACATCTTCGGTAGTAACGAACAACCGTATGACAATTAGGTCACGTTGACCTACATTTCACGCTTCATTGACTTTGGTTAAAGTTTGCATTAACATCCATTTCTGGAATACTACAGCATATATAGACATGAAACTATCAGTTGATACCACCTACTTGACAGGAAAGTTTATGGGAAGCCTGCCACAACATCCACATTGAGTTCCTGTTCCACGAATGCCATGGCCGCAAAAACTTTTTAAAGTCAATATGGCCACCACAAAAAAAAAAAATGCTTATTTTCCCGCGCTCGCGCGGGTTCAATGTCTAGTATCTCTAAAATGGTAAGAGATAGTGAAAAACGGATCTTAAACATGTATTCCCATTTTCAGCAAGGAACATTAAACATTACCATTGTGGTAAAATGTTATATCGATTATTCAATGGAACAAAAGTAAATGAGCGGAAACCCCTTACTGTCTACCAAATTTTGCGGTCGTATAAAACTGAAACAGGAGTTTAGGTCACAAGCTTAAATTCACAATTTTAAAAATTCGACTCCTGTGGATCCCAAGTTTTGAAAAACTCATTGCATCTACATACAGTGTATAGAAATAAAATGCATGGAATTTAAAATGAACGAGGTGCATAGGTGATATTTAAAACTAATCGTCAAAAATATGTGTACGCCATGTGTTGTCATCAGTCATTTGAGTTTTTGAAAATTAATTATCCGGTTTCTATCATATAAATTTGTTTGAATAATGTTTGAACTTGTTGATTTATTTTCAATGTAAAAGGTACGGTATATATCGTACTGTTCTTTTCTGAATTAAATCACTAATTTTATTCCATTAACCAAAAGTCTTTAACGTTCTCTTTACGTCACTGTAGGTGTTTTATGTGTCCCATTTAACAGCAGTATAGCAACAAAACTAGACCTATATGCAGGAAACTGAATAAATTAATTTTTGAATAAAGAATTGAATCACAAAATGCAATCCGGGATCGTAATAATTACAAAACGATGGATAATTGATAAATACATAAAAGACCATATACAAAAAGATGGAAGAAATAAATGTACATATATGTGCTGCTGTGATCAGTCGACACTTAAACTTGTTTCAATAACATTTTCTATTTTTGTTTAATTTATTTTAATATGTTTTTTTTTCATTTTTTTAGTTATGTATGTATTCTTGTGGTGTTTGTTCTGTTCCATTCTCATGACGTTGTCTTTTTCTTGGATTTCAAATTTATGGACTTTTCCCACCGTTTTATTCGCTTTGGAATTCTTTTGCCGATAGTCCTTCTATCCTAGTTTCGGTGATAACACAATAATGCAGTCTTAAACGCAATTGAAGACAGGAAAATGCATCTAATTGGTACCTTAGAATAGCAGATATTTAGTCTTGATTCATATGCGATAAGTCTTTTTGTCTAACTTGGTTCTCGGAATATGATTGGTTTATTAAAAAATAGGGATTCAGCCATATATTTTGTGCACCAATCTACGGCGAAACTTTTATCATAAACTTTAACACTATGCAACAGAAAACTTGCCTTTGATATTGAAAGTTACTCTTCACAAGAGTAAACAAAAAGTTAAACTGGAACATGCCGTGTTCTGTTCTTGTTCCTTTCCGCCCACCATTGTGACAGCTTTTGTGTAATACAACTTCCGCTCGGAAAAATAGTTCCAGTTTAAATGACAACTGACATATGGAAATAATTTACCGTGGTTAACATTGACGTTGTAAATTGTCGGATATTTTCAATGCAAGATTCGCAAGAATACATACAGGTGACCATAGTGACGGGAAGACGTTGGGAGAATTTGATACTGTTAAAGCGTCTGAAAAATTACAGAAACAGCGTCTTACATTGTGATTCGTGCATTATCGGATTTCTCCAATCTCGTTGGTTAAATTACGGAATTTTTAGCACTCGAGAAGGTTTGGGCTTAAATTTCGATCGGATAAAATCCCATAATCCACTCGTAACAATAAGAAGCTACGTGTATATATATACATAGATTTATTCTGTAGTTGTCGTACTGACTTATACATTGTAGGTATTCTTAGAACGACTAATGCATGTACGAAGGAAACTCCCATGTTAAAATCCTCAAAGACAATACATTTAATTAACTTAGATATTAGAAATACCGAAATTTTATTCCACGAATCGAGCTTTCAAAAAGTAATGTAGGTATTACACTATGGTTACACAGAATATTAAAAAAAACTGAATCTAAAGTATATTTAGAATAATTGTGGCCAAAAACTAGATAAGTTTTGAGGTGATAATTAAACTTTTTAAAATTTTTTAAACCGTCCATTTCGAATCGTATTGAGTTTTAGAATACATTAAAAAACAAAGTTTGTAATTTTCAAATTTTGAATAGCAGAGTACTTTAGATTTATACTATAGATTTTCAAGTATTCGAACGTATAAAGAAGTTATTTTCCACCCAAAGTCATGCATATCAACTATACATTGGTAACGCAGAATAAAAAAGACACAAATATATGGTTCAACAAATAAACAATCTCATAGATTAAATCTAGCAAATTCATGACAATTTTTTCGGTTTGTCGAATTTTGGGTGGTGATAATGATACTATCATACAATGACAATATAATTATGTTCAATTTAGATTTTATTGATTATATAAATCAAAATTTATAACATTTACCGGTTATAATCACCTTTAAAATCTTTAATATAAAGTCGAAAAGTGTATTTCTTCGGTTGATGTGTATTTTTTTTTCTTATTATCATATATTTTTTTTTTAATTTTAACAATTTTCAAAACTTATACAAGAAAGTCAAAGACTAAACATCATAATATGATTAAAATTATTATAATTATAATATCCAAAGAAAACTGGGTCAGACTCAACAATACAGAGTAACACGGAGTGTTTGGTTAAGAAGTGCTGTTCTCCATTAAAACAATAACTCATATCTTCCTGGTGAACACAAATATTTTGCTTATGGAATTTTCTATATGAATGGGAAACAACTCTCCCAGTGGGATTTTTCAGAGATTAGGTATTACATGTGCTAGTTTGGTTTGCGCTATTTATGCCAAAAACATTAATGAAATATTTTAATGGTAAAACCATATCGTCCCTTAATGACTCAACCAAATTAATAACTCGAAAAAATGTTATTTGTTTGTTTGTTTGTTTAGTTGGGGTTTAACGCCATTTTCAGCACATTTTGGCCATTTCGCGGCGGCCAGTTTTTATTGGTGGAGGAAGCCGGAGTACCCAGAGAGAACCATGACCTTCGGTAGGAAAATTGGAAATCCTTGTCAATTAAGATCGGAGTCGAACACACCCCGCCACAGGTGAGATTCGAACTCACAACCCCAGCGTTGACAGGCTAGTGATCAGTAGTAGTCACGACGAACTACCTAGACCACTCGGCCACCGAGGCCCCAAAAATGTTATTTGAATACTCCTGCAGAATTAATACTTTCAAAATGTCGAAAATCCGTAATATGAAATGGACTTTCTAGACAAATAATAATAATTATCATCGCCAAAATAATAACTGGATTCCAATTGAATCCAATTAAAAATAAATACAAAGTATAAAGTAGTTGATTTACTGATTTATCTGAAAAGATAAGGAGTGTGCGGTAAGAGTTTATGAAAATGAATTCCTAAAAACATTATGCATGTTACACATCTCATATCCAGTAAAACTGTACATTTATATGGTAGATTAAAGAAAAACATTAAAAAGGGTTTTTACCTAAAAAAAAATAGGCAGTATCAAATGTATTAAATGTACCCATATATGTGTAGTTGCACTAAATTATTAATAGTAAACGAAGATCGATTATGAAAGTTGTTACATAATCTAAGTTGCAAAAAAAAAGACCAAGAAATTTCGCGCATTGATGTCAAAATTATTTATTCTAGTCATAATATTAATAAATTAGTAAGAAGAATATATAAAGTACAATTTTATTCATAAAATATCATGTCACAGACGGCTTAAAGAAACTCTATGATTACATCTTTCATTCAGTCAGTGTATGAAAACAAGATTTTCATTTCTTTTTACTAGTAGGTGTAGTAGTACATTTTGGTTGACAGTCCGTGTAATTGGATATAATTCAACAAGAGGTCCACTTAAGGATCATTGTTGTCAAGGGTGAATCATATTGACTTGGTGGTTTCACACACAAAAATGAATTCTTTTGTTTTCCCAGTGTCCCACATAAAACTAAGTTTGGCTGTAGCGTCCATATTAGTTGGCTGTCTTAATCAGCGGATATTTTTCCAATAAGATCCCATGTTGCACTACGTTCGGATATTCGGCATTTTTGAATGACGGCCTCATTAAAAAAGATCTCCAAACTGGCTTAGTAGTTTCAGTGAAGATGATTGAATAATTAAAACCGGTCATATTCATGATATGCTCTCATATAATTGGCCGTATTTAGTTCAAAAGTAAGTCAACTTGAACGACACTCACATGGAATCTATATTAACTACTTGTACTTATTTTATAATTAAAAGTAAACGTCGGCCAAATATTTACACATGGTAATAAATATCCCATTTTGTCGGTTTCAACCCCCTGTGTTCTATTTATAGCTACTGTGATTGTGTTAGTCAGTGGCATCACCAGATACAGTTTTGAAACAAGGATGGTTGGGGCCAACTCTGTTTAGAATTGGCCAAGTAGTTTGCTTTTATGCACGTAGGCCAAATTTCTCGATTTTGCTATAAGTCCCCTTCTGTAGTTTAGAATAGAGTAGGCTGATGGCCGCTATAGAAGGCTAAATTATCCTACCCTACCCATCCATCCTCCTTTTACAGTGGCAGTCAAAATGGTTCCCCTTTGTGTCCCATCCCACCCCTAATTGAATTGTTTGATATATTGAACTGGTTCTCGTCCTGCAGAAGCATTAAATATTGGCCACTGGACGTTAAGCAAAAAGTGGTCAATCATATTGCTTGTTTAATACATTTATTTTTATTCCGTTCCTTCGATGTTTTTAAAATCCATTATTTGCCAAAATTCCACTCTTGCTACTTTTTTTAAACCTCGCGTCGGGGACAAAAATTCAAAGGTGTTAGAAAATAAACTTATTCTATATGCGTTTACTTCCATATTGAATGTATACGCGTAAAAAAATTAATATGTATCGTAAAAAATTTCAACTTACATAAAGCATGCCATTTATTCACAACAATCATTTCGTTATGTAATATGCAAAAGAAACTAATCACAGTAAATTGTTGTAATTGGTAATAATTGATCTTAAATTGCAGGCCTATACGGTTTTGGATTTTAACAAATGACACCTGATACGATCAAAATTTTATGATAATTTTTACATGTTCTGTTCCTTTACAATTATCAAAAACGTGGAAATGGCAGGTTGCCATATTTACATGTATACTTTTAATTTTGTTTTTCATTAAAACTTTATTAGAGCTTAACCTGCTTACAATATTCTGTAAAAGAAACATATTTGATTTATTTATATTTATATATTAATATATTCTTGTTCATCATAGACGTTTTTTTTTTTATAATACCTTAGATGCTTGCCATGGGCAGCATTGCGGGTGTCCTGCAGGAAACAGAGACTGCATACTCTTCCGGAGCACCTGAGCCTGTCATTTATCGAGTTGGATTTCGACTTAAAATTCGAGTTACGGATTAAGTTTAGGGAAAGGGAGGTCACAAATTACCTGTACATAAGTTCGTCATAAAAATACGTAAATTTGTTGACAACCCCATAAAGATATCTCTAGTTTTTTTACCCAGAAAAAATACTTTCATTTTACCCCATAAAACAGATTAAAAACCCTATTTCTTTTTCGAAAAGTACTAGCCTACGTGCAGAAAAGTATTGAGAGTACCCCACCCCCTTTCCCCCCGGGATTAAGTTATTGTGCGTTGATTTTTATTCTTCGCCAGTAGTATATATGCGGTTTTCAGTTAGTATTTGTGATGGTGGGTGTGGTGGAGGAGCGAGGAGGAGCCGGAAGTGACGTCACCGGAACCGGAAATGACGTCACAGGAAGTGACGTAACCGGAACCGGAAGTCACGTGACCTGTACCGGAAGTGGTTTGCGCGCATGCGCAACCGGAAGTTATGGGTTTTCCCGCCATTTGTTGACGGAAGTGACGTAAGTCACGTGCCAGGACCCGGATGTGTGATCTGCGCATGCGTAGGCGGAACCGGAAGTACCCGGAAGTCAGGCGCATGCGCAACCGGAAATGATGGATTTTCGCGCCATTTGTTGCCGGAAGTGACGCAAGTCACGTGGTAGGACCCGGATGTGTGGTCTGCGCATGTCTATGAACCGGAAGTGGTTTTTGCGCGCATGCGCAACCGGAAGTAGTGGTTTCCTCCATTGACGGAAGTCCAAAGAGAGCTCCTCCAAGGGGAGATAACCCTGTAAATGGGGAGATAACTTTCCCCCGCCATATTCCCCTCCTACAAGGGGAGAGAAAAAAAAAGCTGATCTGCATTTAAACAAGGCTGTCAACTGTCAACATTCGAAGCAAACCATTATGATGGCTTCAAATGCAGGCTGCATTAACTTTTTTTTTTTTTTTCTTCTTTTTTTTTATTTTTTTTTAATTTTTTTTTTTTTTTTACAAGTCTGGTCCATTTGGTTGACATTCACTGCAAAACATGGCACTTTCCACGTTCTGGTGGGTTACTGCACACGGTAAGGTTTTCTTCAACTCGGGAACTAGTTCTGGGATGACTTTGTCCACCTCCTTTAATTTTTCGTACTGTTGAAAATCCAAACTCACTCCTTGGTCTGTCGGGTGTAGCTGTTCGTCCAGAGGCGATAGAGAGTAATGGCGAACGTCTAACTTTAATTCCGGACTCTGTGCCGTGACGTAAACGTTTCCCCCGAGGTGTTTGTGTAGGGACGCGTATCTGTTGTGTTCCAAGTAATGAACGGCCTCGTCGATATCGTCCAAGGTATATTGGAGTTGTATCCAGCGAAACAGTGGGAAATACACTTCCATCCTCCCGTCAGTCAAGGTGATTCCCTCCTTTTCAACCTTCAGGTGTAAGCTCCCTCCTAGATGAAAGCTGGACTCTTCCGGGAAACAGATTTCCATGTCCTCTTTGTTGGGATCTGTCAAGACTCCTAGCAGATCGTCCCTCCTATTCACCATCAGGGCGTGACAAAAACCGTTAAATGCATTGGGACCTCTTCTGGGTAGTAATTGCAGTAAGGCACGGGTACGCATCTTCCTGGTTGGTTGATGAGAAATGAATTCTCTCTGGTCCTCGTCCACTATGCCTCGTTGTACCAAAACATCGACTACTTCGTCTACCGGGGTTTCGTTCACCAAAAGAACATAATTCTTGAGCAAGGCTTGTCTGTGCTGTGGTTGCATCTTTACCGTTCGAAGGAATAAGACGAAGTGAGAGGTTCTGCACTGTATATATGTGCAGAACGCGGACGTGATAGAAAGCACCCAAGACACCCAATCAGAGATCCAAGACAGTTCGTGTTGCAACATGTCTGCATGACGTCATGAAACATGGCGGCGCCCACTGTTCGCCCACATGTCGGGAACGAGAGAGAGAGGTGGGTCACTCTGCATTTATCCAGGCTTGTGACTGGCTATCATAAGATAGGCTGCATTACCCCCCTTCTTTTTTTTTTTTTTTTTTTTTTTTTAACGAGTCGTAACACGAATCTATTCACAGTGTCCGTGGCCTCTTTTGGATCCTCCAATAGTCTAGTGATATCCGTCATGACATGTCCCATACTCCGATGTATCAGATAAAAAATGCAGTGCTGGCCGCACACCGTTGAACCTTCTTCTTGTACTCTGACGGTGTTGTATGTCCACATTCGACAATGTCGATTCATGAAGTTAAGGTAAGAAATCGAGTGAGGTGGTATGCCGGTAGGATCGTAGTATTCTCCCATGGAATTGGCATCGATGTATATAGCTATCCAATGTTTTCCCTCTCGACTATCAGGATCCGTGTTCCCCACCACGGCCGAAGGCACGTTCATGTGTCTATGTAATCTATTTCTGGCGTACACTCCTTTAAACACCGATCTGGTCCCAGGGTGATCTTTTAAGACGCCTTCGATCTCTAAAGTGTTCATCAGGCACTGTAATCAAACAGGACTTGTCTATTTCTGTCTATTTCGATGACGTTGTCGAACTCTGCATACAAAACCACGTTGATGGTAGCAGGAAGTGCTTCGGCAAAATGAATTTCTAAACGTAAGTTGCCTTGTTTTATCAGTTGAAAGGTACCCACTTCAGACATATCGGGAGTCAAATCGAAGCCAAACAAGGTGTAGCCTTTAGAAAAGTCTTCTCTGGAAATGGCGTTTCCTTCGTCTTGAAACATCTTTCCGGTGCTGGTATAGAGTCCCATGTAACTTCGAATGTATCCTTCCCCGCCGAAATCCGGCTGCAAGGGTTTGCTGGGTATCTGTTTTCCGTCCACGTTGAGCGCGACAAAGTTTATCTTGAAGTGTTTAAAGTTAAACGGGTTTTTCGTGATGTTTCCGTTCAAAGCATCGCTTTCTACACATCCTATGACCAATCGCTTGGGCATCTGTCCCAGGAACATGTTGTCTTGGACGTAATTGGTGTTTCCTCTAGGTACAGTGTCCACTTTGACTTCCACCCGTCGTATGGGGTATTTGCTGCTCATTTTTTCCAAAGCTTTGATGTGGGCCATGCGAATGGCCGGGCTCAACTGCACCTTTCTGACGAATAGACCTAAATCTCTAATCTTAACCTTGAAAGCGTTGGCATGTCCCATCAAAGCAAAGACGTCTCTGCTCCTCCTCAGTTTGATTTTCAGTTCAACTTGATTTAATAAGTATT
The DNA here is from genome assembly GCA_028015205.1 of Mytilisepta virgata. Lineage (NCBI taxonomy): Eukaryota > Metazoa > Mollusca > Bivalvia > Mytilida > Mytilidae > Mytilisepta > Mytilisepta virgata. The sequence goes on along the minus strand of CM051520.1, from coordinate 66,367,417 downwards.
TATCTTGACAAAATAAGTCTACGTGAAGTTTTCCCATCATCTGGACTTTTCTGCTTTCGGCAATCAATGCCTTTCTGCTGGAGAATCCCACGTTGTCGTCGGTTCTGATTTCTAGGTGTTTGGGTGTGTCTTTGTACCACATGACTCCGGTCAATTGAGATTCTTTGGCAGCGGGTCCGTAGCTGAGCAAAGTTTCTATATAGGCCCGATACGGGTAAACACTCGTGGGAGGGGACACCAATTTCTCGTTGAGACTCACACTGACATCGCTAAAGAGCGAATGCATCCATAGATTCACGGGTCCCACGTCCGAATCGTTGGCCAAATTGCTTCCGTCTGCTTTCACGATCTGTGCCTCTACGAATAGATACGTGTTGGCCAAGTCGATGTAGTCTTCCCCGGCCCCGCTTACGACGAATTCGTAAGGTCCTTGGTCCGTCAGAGCCGATGTCACACCTTTCTGTTCCCAATATCCGTGTTCTACACTGGTCTGGGTGGGTGGAACCCCAAACAAGTCCAATTCCGATTTAGTGCATTCGCACGAGTGCGGGTGTACGAGTGACATTATCCGAAAACGTCTTTCGATGTGGTCCGTTGCTTGGTCAGACGACGTCTGATACGTTTCTTGGGTGCAGGTCTTTTTATACCCGATGGCTTTCTTGAACATGTTTTTGCCTGCCGTTTTCAATCTGGACTTGGCAGCTTGTTTCAAATTCTTTCCTTCAACTGCGTCTCCGGCTATGCGTAGTCCCGTTTTCAACGCTTGGCGACCCAGTGTCTTGGCTCCTTTTTTCAGTAACGGCATGGCCGCCTTAAACAATCCTCCAAACACGCTTCCCAATCCGTGTCCCCTTTGAAATCGACTTCCCCCATAGACGGGATAACCACTTCCGGCTTGATGAAGATAATAATCTTCGTAAGACTTGGCATCACAACAATGACGTGCTTTCATGTTAAAAACTTCTTTTTTCTGCAGTGAAGTGTTACCACCACTCGTCCACGTTCGAATGGCACGATTCCTCCCGTGTCGTCCCTTATATCTATTTCGATGTCCTGGAATCGGCGTTGTACGAGGGTACAGTATTGAATGGGATCGAACACACGCGTCATCATATCTCCGTCTCTACCTTCCACGGGTACGATTCTCAACAGTGGAACTCGCGAGTCACCCACCATTCTTGGTTCGATCAATGGACAGTACACGTACAACGAACTTAGACTTCTCGTGATATCGGCGACAAACTCGGCCATGTGTTCTCCGGCCGGAAAGATGGCCTGTTTGAATCCTAACATGTTCTGTAACAAGGGACTGAGAATAACTTGACTGTTGGGTTTGACTTGAACGAACACTTTATGATTCACTTCGTTTAAACCGATGTTGAATTTTTTCTTGAGTTCCGTCCTGCTCTTTTTGGATTCCACGGCTTTACACAGACGTTTCGCAGACGAGTAATACCCCTCCGGCAATTCGAAATGATGTCGCTGTAATTCCTCGCTTTCTTGAAAATGAACAGCTACCCATCCTTCCTGTTTCTTTACGTTGTACCACGTATGCGGATACTGTATCTCTGCCAATCCAATCTCCCACGATCCGTCTAAATCCATCATATGAGGTAATCTCGTCGTGTAGCGAGTCAAGGTGTTGTCCGGATAATATTCCATCGAACTATTGCTGGGTAACGTCAGATAAAACATTATGTTTGATTGTCGGATTTGGCAAGAGGTATCCCAAACAGCTGCTCAGTAAAGCCGTCCACAGGTTACTGTTTTCTGTGCCGATCGTTAAATTGTAAATACTGACGACAATCACTGTATACAAAATCAGAATTTGGCACAGGAATACAATCTCCTGGCGTGGTAGTTTCTTTCCGAAAGCAACCCAAGACCTTCTGCTATCCGTATCGGTAGGTGCCATCGATTCAACTGATTCACTTTGAGTGAACGTCTCGCTTTTGTAGATCCGAAGAAAATATCCAACTGTTGAATTTGGCAGGATAACCCAACCATTTGACGAGATACTGTAATCTCCTGCCTTTCTTTCTCTTCGCCAAAATTTTGTCGATTTTATACACGTCGTCTTTCTTAATGACTTTCTGTAATTCTTCGGCATAAAATGTTCCTTCCAATTCTTCTCCGTGATCGTCTTTCACCACGTATACCGGGGGTCTGGCCTCGATGCATCGCACCACGGTAAACAATTCTTCCGTCCAACGAGGTAAATATCCTTTTTTAAAAGTTCTTTTGGCTTTAGTGAGTCGCACTCGATCTCCAGTTTTGAATTTGCATTTTGGAATCGAGCCAGTTCTTCCATACAATCGTTTGGCTACCGAGGTCTGGTTAGCCCATGTTACTTGGACCGGTGGTCTACCGATACTTCTATGGTAAGTATGATTGTACGAGATCACCATGTCTTCCAAAGCATCCAAATACTTCAACGTTTCTCTGTGAGTAAAATATTTCCACATTTTCGTTTTTAACGTACGATTAAAACGCTCCACGATACTGGCTTTCGTTTCCTCGTTATGAGTCGTAAAGAAATGGATGTCACGATCTCTTAAAAATTTCTGGAACACTCGGTTGGTAAATTCCGTGCCTTTATCCGTCTGTAAACGAATCGGAAGTCTTCCCGACTTGAAAATGACATTGAAAGCTGCCACTAGACTCCGACCCGTCTTGTCTTTGAGAGGTACGACCCAGGCGTATCTCGACAACACGTCGATACAGGTAAGCAAATATCTGTATCCATCGTTATAAGACGCAATCTTCGCTACGTCTACTAAATCCGCTTGCCATTGATGATCTATTCCATACACCACCACTCTTCGTCTGACGAACCGTCTTCTAGTTGGTTTATGTAGAGTATATGCATCTTGAGTATGTAACCATTCTTTGACTTCTTTTTGCGTGTACCCTTTCGGTCTGAATTTATTAAGACCTCCATAACTCCCGTGATCAGGAACATGGTAATACGTCGAGTCCATGACCTAAACTAACAGCGGCTGGATGTGACATTTCTTTTTAATACGGTGTCCACGCCTTGGGCGTTTTCGGTGTTTGCCATCGTTTCGGAGACGGACTTTGTTGTCGTTTTCGAGCTCTCGGTGTTCTTTTCGTTTGATGAATATGTCTCCATCTTTCTTCGTGACCTATCAAATCTTGTGGGACGTTAGCTTCTCTTAACGCTTCGCCAAACCTTTCCCATCCTTCCGGGTTAAAATATTTCCTTTTACGCAAGACATCGTTGACTAAATCCACCACATTGCTTCCCTTGATGGTTTCTCCTTTAAATGTTAATTCTCCCTTCTCGTTCCACGTGATCTCTGGACTGGCTTTCATTTTCTTCAATAAAAGTTCTGCTTTTCCTTTGAGTGTTTTTGGAACACTGTCTATGACCTCTTTCTCCAAGGGATCTTCGGGAGTTGTCGGGAGTTCCGGGACGACAGGTCTGGGTCTATAATCATCGTGTATATTCATATAACGATAAAGAGACTGATCGTATAATTTCAATCGCTCCTCGGTCGGTAGATCGTCACGTTCCAAGATATCGTGCATCTTTCTATCTAAGGTATCCATGGCTCGGATTCGCTGATCGACCGGAGGTTTGGGTCGTTGCGGGATCTGAGTAGACGTATTCAAATACAAGATCTTCATTGTAACAATCCGGAGAGTAACGGTCCCACGACGGATGCAATGGGTGCCAAGAGAGATCCCAAGAATCCTCCTTTCTGTAAAATGACTTTTTTCTTTTTGAGACTGACCGTCTTTTTCGCCAGTTCTCGGAGTCCGCTTTTATTTCGTTTCAATTTATCTTTCTGTGCACGAGTTAACTCGACGTGTCCTTTCAAAACGTTATCAGCACACTCGCACAAACACTCGATGAGACTTCGATCGGCTTTCTGTATGAGATGTTTTTGAATACAAGGCTTTGCGTGTCGTAAATATACTAGATCGTTGGCGTGTTTTCGGAGACGTGTCGAGACCATGTTCTCTCTTCCGTTTTCCGGCCAAGACTAAGGTGACGCTGTATTCACCGACGTATTTATGCATCCACGTAAGCACTTTGTACTTCTCCGGGGAAAATATGGCTTCTCAATCTCAGTCGATCTGGAGTCTGTTGTTTCATATCGATGATTAAATAGCCGTGAGGTTCGGCCGTTGCGGAAGCATAGGCATCTAATAAAAGATCCGCTTTCCGAGGAAACATTTGTCGAGCCAAACTATGAATCTGAGAAGAGTCTCGAGGATTCTTGAATAAGACCATGTAATGAGCATTGAGACTGATGGTCCTGTGGTGTTTTCCCTGATGAAAGATGTTTTGTACGATATACATGACGCTGATGTTTCGATGATGACTCTTTTTAGTAAATAAGGAAGCCACTTGGTCATCGGTTTCTGTCATCAAATCATCGATGATAATCAAGTGTCGCCTACTCGAATCTAAACTATCGATATCGGGTAGTCCTTGTATAAATTCTACACCGTCCACGGTACCATAAAGCGTTTGGTATTCGCCATAACACCATAAAATTCGATCTGGAAAAGGGCACATCATATGGTGGATATTAGCCACGAATCGTCTGACAAAGACCGATTTCCCACTTCCGGTAGGACCCGCAATCAAACAGGTAAACGGATGAATCCAAGGCATGAAATGATTCGGATCGAATCCATCGGAACAATAAAAGATATTGGGGTCTTTGGTAGGATTACAATAGTAAGGTTCTTCTTGTTTAAGGACTTGGGTTTGCTGATCGGAAGGCCAACTCATGTTGTCGGTTTGAGTGGTAGATCAATACTGATCGTTATGAATGTATACTGGGATATTTAACACAAACACAAATGAAACAGTTTCATATTTTATTTTACAAAATCTACATCAGTCAATGTTTTAAGTTCTGGTTCTTTCTCTTCAAACAAAGGTATGATCTTCTTCAGTTCTTGCCATTCGTAAGGACTCAGCGTTATACCTCTCTTGGTTGGCTGTAAAGTCAGTTCTCCGTTAGGCACGAAATATTTTCTGACGTGAATGATAGGATAGGGTGCTTTAATGATGACATAAACATCTTCTCCCAGATGATATCTCCAGTCCACCGGTTCTTTATCCTTGATTCTGGTGATCAGGTCGTCCACCACTTCTGTAGTACTGCACAACATTTTCCACTGCATTAACGACAGGCTGACTCCGGTCTTTGTGGGCACCGTTTCACTTTCCCAACATCTCAAATCTACTCTTTTACTTCCATTCCATTCTGTGAGTTCAGCATAACGTCCTCCACCCAGTAGTACTTTCAAAGGAATATTGGAATCTGTCATGGCGTCTTGGACGATATCTCGCTTGGTCTGGTCTTTGGTTTTCTTTTCTTTACGTGGCATATCGGCTGACTGATTCTTCTTCTTGCTGGTCTATTTATATACATATATTTGTGAAGATGGATTGGATTGGTTCTTATATTATGAAACGTGAAACAGGATTGGCTGTCTTTCCGACATCGTGATTGGTTAACTTCTCCCGTTCCGATTGGTCGAAAATCTGGCATTTTTATTGGTCAATTCCAACCGTTTCGATAGATCAACACGATGGTATACTGTCCAAATATGCGGCGCCCAATCCGGAAACTGTTCACAATAGGTACGAGTAAACACCGACAATACGACCAGTCTTCCTTGGTTCACCACAACGTCTTCGAACATGGCAGAGACGATTGTCTCGTATACTTGGAAGGGGTCCATCGTACGAATGACTTCTCTGACTATCTTCACTTCCTTTTATACACGTGACAGGCTGGAGCTTTCCTCTATAAATAGAAAATGAGTGTAAATTTAGTTAATAAATTATAATTATTTTTGTTAAAACATGGTTCTTCAAACACCCACTATGGTCCGCGGTCAGGCTTTTAACGACCTGACAACCCTCAACGAGAGGGCATCCCCTATCCGCCACCTGGGGGACGCGCTAAGCAGCTCTGTGGGTTGAGCCCCTGTTACCAGGTACCTAGTTCTTTTTTTTTTTTTTTTTTTTTTTTTTTTTTTTGTTATCGGTTAACAGACGACTCTAAAAAGAGTGGTCTGTTCATACATCAAATGAAAAGCTTTCCCACTGTAATCAGTCGAGTCGGTAAGCCGTTCATCCGATCAAATATCTAAGGGTGTCGTAGACACCCCGTCCGCCAAAACTTTACGTTTTGGATAAAAGTAGGAAAAGCCAGCTCGCTCTTGCAAGTAGGTGTAGACTTGGTTGTCTACAGAACGAAACCCTCTGTTGGTTCCGGAGCCAGAGTTCTTTGACAGGAGAACGTCCATGTATTTTTCTTTGTTGATGTCGTTGGTTCTCTTGTTGACCCCTTTACAGCTGTACTTGGTTTCGTCTCCAAAGCAAAAGTACGTCTTGCTACACAAGGCAATCATCCCGTCACCACTGAATTCTGTCTTGAACAGTCCTGGAGTCCTCTTGTCCCAAGCAGCCAGTTGTGGTGTGTCAGTACGGGGAAACCAATTCTTCTTCTCTGCTTCAAAGCGCCGACGCAACTCCGGTTTGATCACTTCCTCCAAACTGTCGCCAGAGAGAGCCATGTAGGCACTGTCGGTGTCCATTGCACAATACTGGAAATCACGGCGATCGACAAAGACGTTCATAAAAACACCCAATGTGCATGGGCAGGTCCAGGTGTATGGTCTTCTTACTCATTTCCACTTCGAAAGTCTTGTCACTCAGCTGGTTGCACCGCCGGAAAGAGGGATCAACGAGGTAGCGACTGATCTGGTGTTCCTGGCAGTAAATCACATCCGTGTGCCTTTCCTTGTTGGTCACCGTCTTGCCGTAGCTGGAATTTCCCCTCAGTTTCTCGTTTTCTGCAATTATCTTTTTATTTGGGTCGGCATCTCCGGCTCTCCTGGCATTACTGACTTGATCTCCGAAGGGTCTGAAACACGCCGACGGCGTGTACTCCACTACCTGGTAAATCTTGGTCACTTTTAGTCCGTGGTTGACGTACCATTTCAGCAACGGGGATATTATCATGATCTTCTCTCCAAACATGCTGCCGATTAATGACTTTCTAGGCTGCGGCATGATTCCTTTTTCTTCTGCATAACTCTTCATGTGGTCCCCAATGTCGTCTCTGGACACGTCCACGTTCTTAAAGACTGGAGGCATTTCTGAAAATTTTGCCTTTAGGTCCTCAGGTACGTGCAGATCCACTTCCAAGGCACCAAACAACTTGTCCTCCATCACGGCTCTCATGATGTCGTCTTCGGTCATCGTGGCGAAACGATCGCAGGGTCTCTGCCTCTGGGACACGAAGGTCTTGATTCCTTGGTCTTCTTTCTTTAACCGGTCCCATTCGCATTCCCACATCTGTTTCACTTGGTAGTCGTTTTCTGTTATGTACTGTATTTTTTCCTGGGTAGTCTTGTATAATTCATCCAGGCTCTTTCCGTTCAACGGGTTTTCTGTCTTTCCCCGAGTCAGGCGACAACAATGTCCGTGCCACAGGCAGCCCTGGAACTCGTAAACTGTATTAGTAGCTTTACAGTAACCATCCACGGGAAGGCGCCGACGTCCTATCAGTTTTTCCGTATCGTTCCCTTGGTGACGTATGTGGTGTCCTGTCTCCTGGGCTTCCCATTCCAACCACTCGATAGCCATTCTTTCGTACCTTCGAGGGGTCTGTCTTTTAAAATCGTCCTCGCTCTTGCGACGGACGAAGTGACCCGTTGGCATATCCTGCATAATACTCCACAAATACAAGGCGTTGGCGTCTACACCGTAGATCTTCTTGCACGGTTTTGGGTCTTGGTATTCGGCAGGACGGATGAAGGTCTGGTCTTTCTCGTGGTATCTGTGGAAGACGATGCTGGGTCCACCCACTATGTTTTCTTTGTACAACTGGTACAGATCTTTATTCTTCTCGTCCGGAACGGTGAAATAATCGGTCAGACCATCGAACATGGTTTTCAGTGTGAGTCCCGGTACGCTGATTCCGTGTTTAAACATGTCCACCTTCAATCTCTTGTAATATACAAACATCTTCTCGATGGCTTCCAGCATGGGCTCCACGTCTTTGTTGTTGTACCATATCAGGAACTCTTTCACGTTCTTCATGTTCTTTTCCTGCCAGACTTGGCGACACAGCTGGTACTCTTCGGGTGCAATGTTCTCGTTTTTCAGTGTACTGAAAAATGCCTGGTGTGGTGGTAACTCCGTCACTGCCAACTTGTCTAAACCGGTCATCCATTCGTATGGAAAAAACCCTTTCTCTTCCGTACAGCCGTAGGCTTTCAAAAACTGGGAGTAACTAAATCCGGGAGCCAGGTAGTTGGTGATGTCCAAAAATTTCAACTTCTCCGTCTTGATGCACATGAAATTGTTGTTGCGTTTCACGGTATACTTTATCTTGTGACTTTCCACCAGACGAGTGAAGAAATCTATCTTCATGGCGTTCACGTCGTATTTCCCGGTGTTGAAGCCAATCACGGGTAATTCTTGGAGATGTCGTTCCAGTTGCTGCTTCAACTTGTACAGGTGATGTTTCTTTTCCTGGCGTTCTCGCTCTTCGTCGTCTTGGTATTCTTCCAGTTCCCGGTCCAGTCTCTCTTGGATCTCTTCAAAGACACCAGCATACCTGGGCATCAGTAAGCGAAAGGCTTTGTCGCTAATTTCTGTCAAATGGATCAAACAGGAATCCACGGTTTCACTGCTATCGCCTTCGGACACGAAACAAACTGGCTCTGTAAACTCCGGTACGTTGGAACACACGGAGACGCTGAGCAAAACGTGCTGGCTGGTCCATTCCAATTTATCCGACCTCGGTTTTTCTGTAGGTTGAAGCATCGCCTCTATATCGTAAGTGGCTCTGTAAGGGTAATATCTGGCTTCTACCGGGACTTGGATTCCTTCGTCCTCCAAACGTTCAAACACGGTCTGTGGTGTATGGTACACGCCGCCGGGATATTTGTACAGGACGTCACCGGTGCAGGTTCTCTCGTGTCTGTGAAGTTCGTATACTGACTTCCACAACTTGTCACATTTGGAACACAGGTAGCTGTGACTGTATTTCTCCATGTTGCAGACATAACTGAAATGGTTGTCGTACAAATTCAGGTTCATGGTGTCCTGGAAATTTTAGGTAGAACGTCGTACCAATCTCGCCGCTACTTCGCCGTCTTCTGTCTCTTGCAGCTCGTACACACAGATGTTGAGTTGGAACAGTGGTTCGATGTACGCCAAATCGTCTAAACAAATACCTTTGAAATCACTGCCGGACATTTCTGTCTTCTCCAAATATTGACGATAGTAAGTCTTGGTAGGTACTTCTACGTCTGTTACTACAAAACCACGGTGGACGGCCAAACACCGGAAAAAACACAGGTTGTCATCATATGGCCCATTGGATCCAGCAACCAGTGCGACGACACCACGGTTTTTCAAAATAAAGTCTGGTAACACGACTCTGGCTCCTATCGGGTGTTCCACCAACTTGTTAACATAGAACGTGGCATTTGTCAGTAAATGCACCACCCACTTGGTATCGGGTCTCTGCTGCCGGATAAACTCCAAAATGTCGTGACGGCTCAATTCTTCCAAAAACTTCTCTAGGTCTTCTTCGTTCCTAATCAGGTGTGGTACCTCGAAAAACCGGGCGTTATTCTGGCTGCAATGGAAGTATCTTAGTTCTCCGGTCTCTACGTTCCTCAGTACAAATCCAAACGACACGTTGATCTTGAAGGCCGTGGTCTGGAGTTCGAAAATGTGGCGAACCATGTCAGGAAAGGTGGCGGTTGTAATCTCGTTCAACGTAAAGTTGAACCGATCCTGGACACGGTTGCCGGTATTTTCTTCTGTCCGGATGGACTGCCAGTGTCTCAGGTACAAAACCCTGGTATCGGGATCTTCTGGCAAAACGTCTGGCTGAGATGGACTGGCTGGACTCTCAGGTGGCGACAGCGTCCTGCGTCTTTTTGCACTCGGGCCAGGTAGTGGCGAGGCTGGTCTCTTGACTGGTTTCTTCATCCTGGGCTTGGCATCTGGCTTGGTATGCAACAGTCTGTAACGAGCTAAACTGTCCAATCTGTTAAAATACTGCCCACAATCTGGACACGTCAAGGTGTACCTGTGGGACTCCTGGTGGCGATTCCGGTTGTCGGCCCTGGCAAACTCCTTTCCACATACCTGGCAGGCAAAGGACTGGACTGGATCTGGCTTTCCATGTTCACTCTGCTGGTGGTGGTGGTGGGTAGCTTCGTGGCGCTTCCTGGCATCCGGCCTGGCAAACTCCTTTCCACATACCTGGCAGGCAAGGGACTGGACTGGATCTGGCTTTCCAGGCTCAATCTGCTGGTGGGACTCCTGGTGGCGTTTCCGGTTGTCGGCCCTGGCAAACTCCTTTCCACATACCTGGCAGGAATACGTCTGGTCCGCAACAGCATGGGTCTTCTGGTGGCGAAGCAGGTTTCTCTTCTCGTACCGCATTTCTCACAAGAGAACATGGTTGTTTCCTTATCAAAGGTTCAATACGAAATGAGAGGTTCTGCAGTGTATATATAGCCAGAACGCGGACGTAAAAGAGAGCACCCAAGGTGTCTTCGCTCACGGCCGCGTTTCCCGACATGTTTCAATCCGTTTTCTAATGGAAATTTCCACTGAAATTTTCCATGACGTCACATTAACGGGATCCAACATGGATGCCTCCACAAACGCGGACCTGTAAGTGAGCACCCCCCTCCGGAAACGACCGAACATTCACGAAGAGTGAAAAAATGTTCCGAAGACGTCTAAATGGTTCCGAATGTTGGCGAAAACCCAGTAAATAGTTAAAATAATAATAGTTTTTTTGCTAAATGGTTCCAAAACCCGAAAAAAAGGAATTAAAAATTAAAAAAATTATGTAAATATATTACTTGTTAAAACAATTAAGAAAAAATAGAAAAATTATTAATTATATAAATAATAATAAAATTAAAAATTAAAAAATTAAGAAAATTAAGAAAAATTAGACAAATTATAAAATAATAAAATACTTACCTAACCCTAAAATAATCTTATCCCTAACACTAGTACCACTTCAAAGTCATAAGGGATTGAGCCCAATCCAGCATTTGAAACATGACTTTGAAGCAGGCTGCTAAGCAGAACTAGTGTTAGGGTAAACAATTGTCTTTAGGGTGCTTTCAGGTCTGAGTACAGTGCAGAGCAGCGTTGAGCAGCAAAGAGCAAGAGAAGAGCAGCGATGAGCAAGAGAAGAGTAGCGATGAGCAGCAAGGAGTAGCAAAGAGCGGGATGGAGCAAGAGAAGAGAAGTGAATGCAATGAAATGGACCGCCGTTGCTAAGGACACCCATCCATTGGTGACAGCATTACTTGGAGGTAAGGGGAGATAATCCAATCCTACCGTTGGTCCTCACAGAAAATACTGAAAAGATCGGGATAAGGGGAGATAATCCAAACGTATACTCTCGGACTTCGACATAACAGTGAGGGTATCAGACCGATGAAAGGTCCAGAGACGACCGAGAAGTGCGGGAAAAGGGAGATAATTCAATCTGGTCAAGCATGGCACATCCGGGCATCAAATCATGGAGAAATCCACTACTTCCGGTTGCGCATGCGCGCAAAAACCACTTCCGGTTCCTAGACATGCGCAGACCACACATCCGGGTCCTACCACGTGACTTGCGTCACTTCCGGCAACAAATGGCGCGAAATTCCATCACTTCCGGCTGCGCATGCGAGCAAAAACCACTTCCGGTTCCTACGCATGCGCAGATCACACATCCGGGTCCTGGCACGTGACTTACGTCACTTCCGTCAACAAATGGCGGGAAAACCCATAACTACCGGTTGCGCATGCGCGCAAAACCACTTCCGGTACAGGTCACGTGACTTCCGGTTCCGGTTACGTCACTTCCTGTGACGTCATTTCCGGTTCCGGTGACATCACTTCCGGCTCCTCCTCGCTCCTCCACCACACCCACCACCACAAATACTAACTGAAAACCGCATATATACTACTTTCGCCGTTTAATCATCTGGACACCGGATGTAGGTATCAATAAATCCAGATTGACCGCCTCCTCATGCAGGGCACACGAAACCTGTCCGACTTCGTTTCCTCAAGAGTTTTCCTTTTCACTTTCTCCTTATGTCCTACCAACGAATGTGGAAGATACATACATATATTTTCACTCTTTTCCATTTAATTATGTTAATTATTTCCATAAAATCATAAACTAAAAAGGAAATCTTCTTCCCCAATATCCGAAATGCGTGTATTTATTGTTCAACCCGATTTTAAGTATGAAGTCTTCCCTAAATCAAAATGTTGATCCTGTATAATATTTTCAAACCTTCCTTAAAATAATATGTACACTGAATTGTGAGATTTAAAGTTGTGATACAAAACTATATCCTTCAAAATAATATAAACGTGAATAGTTTAGGAACCATTTTATTGTTTATTTGATTGCGTATTTGTTTTGTGATGGTCCCCTTGAAAATTTTTATCTCGCGTGTTCGTCCGTCATCCAAGATTGCCGTCATGGTCCGACATAATTAAACTTAGGCCCATATGGGGAATACAATTTGAAGATCTCCTCTGAAACTGCTGGGCCAATTAGAACCAAACTTTGTTGGAATAGTCCTTGGGTGGTCCCCTTCTATATAAATTGGGTCTGTTATCCACGACCTTCAACTAAGATAGTTGCCGGAGCTAATTATAGCAAAAAGGGGAAGGGAATATTTAAAATCTTTTCCTCTGAAGTACAAAGCATTATCAACCAAACTTTAATTTAATGATCTTTAGGTGGTCACCTTTCAAAACGGTGTCCGGTAATTCGACCTCCGCGGCCGTGATGGCCACCGCCGCCGAACTTAGTTTCACAATAGACCCATGTGAATGCACCTTTAACACCTCCTCTAAATGCAATTTGGCCTGTATCATCAATAGGGGTGTCAGTAGTATAAATATGCGGTTTTAAATTAGTTTGAGGAGGAGCGAGGATGAGCCGGAAGTGACGTCACCGGAACCGGAAATGACGTCACATGAAGTCACGTGACCGGAACCAGAAGTATCCGGAAGTAGTTTTGCGCGCATGCGCAACCGGAACTGGTGGGGTTCCCGCCATTTGTTTACGGAAGTGACGTAAGTCATTAGCTGGGACCACACGGGTGATGTTTTTTATGAGGACCAACGGTAGGATTGGATTATGTCCCCTTACCTCCAAGTGACGCTGTCGCCATTAGATCAATGGATTGGCGTTCTTAGCAACCGCCTTAGCAACGGCGGTCCATTTCATTGCTCTATGATGCACTTCGTTTTTCTTCTCTTGCTCCATGCCGCTCTTCGCTGCTCGCCGCTGTTCATCACTACTCACGACCTTACTCGCGTGCTCATTTCAGTTTTTGGTGGCTACTTGTCGCTGTTGTCGCTGCTGCTGCTGCTGCTGGTGCTTGTTGCTGTTCGTCATCGCTGCTCTTCTCTTGCTCATCGCTGTTTTTCTCTTGCTCTTTGCTGTTCATCGCTACTCATGACCTTACTCGCGTGCTCATTTCGGTTTTCTGGTGCTACCTGTCGCTGTTTTCGCTGCTGCTGTTGCTCGTGCTGCGTGTTGCTGTTCGTCGCCACTGCTCTTCTCTTGCTCGTCGTTGTTTTTCTCTTGCTCTTTGCTGTTCATCGCTACTCATGACCTTACTCGCGTGCTCATTTCGGTTTTCTGGTGCTACCTGTCGCTGTTTTCGCTGCTGCTGTGTCCACATTTGTCACATGTATACATTTAATACGTCTTCCTTTCCTGGGATTCGATAATAGAATGAGCTCCGGTCGTCCTGCAAGTGCTTATATTAGCTACAAGTTCCTCAACGGCTTGTTGATTCATACACAAACGTTTGCCAAAGTATTCGTTTCGAGATTGTTGCAGTTCAGATTTCACTTTTCTGATGAGGTCTCTATTAAGTCTTTTCCACTCGTTGTCAATCCTGATACATCCCTTGCAGATATTCATGTTTTTGTAGAATTCCGCAAAGCTTTTGTTCGTTTGACACTTTGTACATTTCTTGTTTGGATCAACTTTGCTGGGTCCCTCACTTGTGTTTTCCAGCCGTTTGGTTCTCTTCACTTTGGGTTGGAAGTATTTTCCTTTTCCTTTCTGGTTTTGCTTCGGCTTTAGAAAGATCCACTGGTATTAAGTATCTAGTAGGAACCAATAAATCAACGAGAGGCGTTTTCGATTCCATTGATACGTGTGTGTTGTTTGTCGGTCTTCAAACAATTGACGAAATTATACAAAACCCCTGATTATATTTTCGTTAAAAGCTTTCCATTGGCGTCATAGTGACGAGGAGTGGTCTCGTTGATGTTACGAAGAACACCAAAGATGGCTGCGTCCATGTAACGCGGACCTGAAAGAGAGCACCTTATGAAACAGAAGTTTTAGAGTCTTTCTGGACGGGAACGAATGTTCTCAGTCTCGTTTATGTTGCAATGGACATCAAAGATGGCTGCGCCCATGAAAGGCGGACCTGAAAGAGAGCGCCCTTATGAAACGGACATTTTAGAGTATTTCCGTCGGTGGTTCACCTAAACAACCTACGCAAGCGTGACTGTTTGCCTCCTGTTTGTCACGCAATGGTCGGTTAGATAAAGAGTACCAGGCAGATCTAAGATAAGGGTTAAAGGCAGGAATAGGGATAGGGTAAGAGTTAGGGTTAGGGTAGGACTGGCTACATGAAACGATTACATACGGATCAAGGCAATACAAACTATACAGATAAGCAAACACAAGGATTGATTGAGAATTTTTAATTTGGATACTACATGAATAGTATACGTTACAGTCAAACATATGTTGTAAAAATTTAAATTTAGGATTCATAATCGGTTCATGTAGCCAGTCGGACCGCCAAGTCAATAATGACGTTGTTTTTATTGAACGAGTCACGTGACTTTTCATTTGAAAATGGGTCATTTTTTGTAACGTCAATCACCTTTCGGTTTTTTTTTTTTTTTTTTTTTTTTGCCATACATGACGTATGGTTTAAGTTGGGTCTATGGGATGCTATTAAACGGTTTCTGAGAATATTTTCTTTTCATATTACTTTAAAACAGGTATTTTTAGCGTGGAATGAAGATGAACCTGATGAAAAAACACAAACACTTAATTGTTCATCCGTCTTCATTCTTTGGATGGAAGTAAACATTTAAGGTATCCGGACCATAATAGATCATGAACGAAAAGTGTATCTCTTTTTGATGAAATTTAGAAATCTATTTTTTGATGTCACACTCTGTTGCTTATATGCAGTCTGTAAAAATAAGTTAGTTATATTGACATTTCCGAAGTTTGCCGATATTTACCGAGGTCATTTCAATTGCGTTGTATGGAACATCCGGGAACTTTCGAATAATCACGTGGTCATTTATGGTCCGGATACCTTAACTCTAAGGCCAAAAGTTTCAAAAACAACTGCTGAATTATCGGAAAGATCATGTGGATTTCAGAAACAATTAGGTGAGGGGTGTTTAAAAGAAATTGAAAGTATCATAGCAGTAGGAAAAAATTTCAAAGTTCCTAACTACTACAGAGTATAGCTCCAATAAATATGATATAGGAAGATTTTTTAAGCAAATACAGATTTCTCACACTGTTTAAACTTTACAATGGATTTTTTTCAAAGATTTAATCAATATGTACCGGTAGTCATAATCATTGATTGCTGAAATTGCGTTATATGATGCTTTTATTTTGATGAAATTTGGAAATCTATTTTTTGATGTCAGAAAAAAAGTTTACCAATCAACAATTTTGAAAATTTAATTTGGAGAAACTGATTCATTCTACAAACATTATTTACTGTATTAGAGAATTCAAAGTAATTCTCACATAGTAATGATAGTTTACAGTATATATGAAGTTTATCCAGTTTCAAACGTTAATGATCAAATCTGATAGTTTAATGTGCAGATTTTTACATAAACAATACGTTAGTGTATAAAAATTACAAAATTTAACGATATTTAAATTAAAGATAAATTAAAATTTTGTGAAACATGTTTGGTACATAGGTGTTGTTAAGATGAATAATCTCGTCCTGATATCAAATTTCATAGAATATAGATGCAATTTATAAAACAAGATGGGAGCGTTGGGAACTTAACACATATATATGTTCAATATGTTTCGTGGAATTTAAATAAAATTCAATTAAAATTTGGTTAAACTGAATTTTTTAATTTCATATTTCACAAATATGGGACAAAGCTGTCACGTGAGGTGTTTAGAGATATTGCCTCTATTTATCTATAATTGTTTATGCCAAAGGTTATTGAAGATTATAGTAATCAGTAATAAAGTAATTAATACACAACTGTCAAGTTCACACATTTATGTAGTAATCTATCTAACATTATATTTCATCCATCTCTAAATAGTCTTTGCTTACACCTTTGTATGACGGGACAAAACTTAATGAAAAATGTGTTATTTTTGTCACGAAGTCAGTCATTGTCATGTCGATTTGCATTGAGACATGTCACTATGCACAAAGTCTTACTTACAGAACTATTTAAAATGGTTTGACTTAAAAAATTTTCCTGCTTAGTATGTTTCAAAAGATCACCAATCCGTGTTTTTATAATGCCATTTACAAACTCTATATCGCGTACATCGGCTGTAATGTTAGAGCATTCAGCAAAGATAATAAATAAACATATTTCAAGGTAATTTGCTTTAACCAGTTTAACATTAAAATGTTATTGTCAAGTAAATGTTGTTCGTAATATTTCCCAGATTTACATGATTGTGTGTTGTATTCTGATGTGATCAAAGGTGTTAAATAATTTGTTGTTCTGTGTTATCGTTCTTGAAGTTTCTGCTGTCTTCATTTCTACCTGCATCGTCAACGGCGAAAGCAGGTCTAGTAGCCTCTTGACTACGTCCGTCGTTTATCGGCCGTCTGAGAGACCTTTGGTAGGAAACTTTCGTCAAAGTTTTCTTGGCTTCTACAGAAGGGAATATTTTATATTTTGTCTGCGGCTTCATAATGTTGAGTTGTAGCGTGTAAGCAGTTTTTATCTGTCGTACAACCACTTCCTGTTTGCCGATAGTTAAAACTTCAACAATACTCAAAACACTAGAAACATTTTCGTGAAAGTTTTCTTGGCTTCTAAAGAAGGGAATGATTTTATATTTTGTCAGTAGCTTCATAATGTTGAGTTGTAGCATGTAAGCAATATTTGGATCTGTCGTACACCAAATTTATGTTTGCCGATAGTTGAAATTTCAACAATACTCAAAACACTAGAAACATTTTCGTGAAAGTTTCTTAGCTTCTACAAAAGGGAATGATTTTATATTTTTCTGCAGCTTTATAATATTGTAAGCTATTTTCGGATCTGTCGTGCAGCCACATCCTGTTTGCAGATCAATGAACTGCATGCTGCGACGCAGGTCCAGAACCGGTTTGGTCTTGTTATAGTCATCTGTGATATTTAAGTTGACTGAGGTTTTAGTGATTTGCATTATCTTTTAAAATATTGAATTAATAAATGCCACTGAATCTCCTATGTAATAAATTGTAAATGCCATGGCTGTGGAGCAACCATTTGATTTTTAGGGGTGTGTGGGGTAGAGTAGGTGGAGTGATAAGGACTAGAATTTGGATTCTGGCAATATTTTGGATGTAAATTTTAGGTCTTTTTTTGGCAGGCCTATGTGCTATATGACTTTTTGATGAAAATTTAGGGGAAAATTCATTCCTCCACCCCTTCCCAACAGAAACATTTCACTTAAGTAGTCCGCGTAGCTATTAAATATACATTGTACCTGTACTCTGACACCAGTTACAACAAATATTCACATTATGCTCTCAGATATAAGGCTCTACCGGCCCTCCTTGGATATCCGAAAGGCCATATTTTCCCAAATCATTGGTGCACATAAACAATCAAAAGCGTTCTGTTACGAATGAAAAGCATGCTCAGTGAAATATAATATTGCACCAATTAATCCTGCACTCATACATACACTTATACATTTTGTAATTTCTCATTTGTCAGACCTATTTTTTAATTTCCCCAAAATTATATTCTTGAATTGAATTATTGAAGCGAGACCTGACCAGGTTATAGCACACGTTTTCAAATAAAGGTAATGCCCTTTGAAATTTTCTATTGATTCGAGCTTGCATCAAACCACTTCGAACTAAAAACTTTTAAGGAAGATGTGCAGCAAGCAAATAGTAGGATAAAATACGTATAAAGAAAAAAATATTAATGTTTCTTAAACATTTATTTCTGTAAAAGTTCTGAAATCAGATGACCTGAAAACATCGAGATGTCAGAACTATATATCTTTCCACGACTTTGAGTATGGCTAACATAAATTGTCTCCCTCTTCACATCGATCAAAGCCTGATTAGAATCGACCCTAAAGTGTACGGGTCATTGGCTGCGTGACCCTTCACTTTGACTAAGTTGTTCTTCATAACATAATGTTTAATTCGAGCGGTTTTTTGGTATCGCCACCACATATATAGTTGACAGAAAATTCTTAAACACCGGTATGGGTTGTCTGTGGTGCCGTGAATATGCTCCGGAGCTAGTCGTAGTCGGATGTGACTAAACATCGAGTTCTAGTTAAAGTTAGAGTTAGAGTTCGAGTTAGAGTTCGAGTTGAAGTTCGAGTCACAGTTCGAGTTATAATTATTGGTTCGGGCATCCATCGACACAATTTTGAAACTGGACACCTATTGATGATTTAGACCAAATTGCCCAGTGTATTTAGAGGAGGTGTTAAAAGTGCATTCACATAAGGTCTAGTGTGAAACTAAGTCCGGCGACGTGGCCATCATGGTCGCGGGGGTCGGAATCACCGGACACCGTTTTGGAAGGGGACCATCTGAAGATCATTAAAGTAAAGTTTGGTTTATATTGACTTTGTAGTTTCAGAGGAAAAGATTTTAAAATTTTCCTTCCCCTTCTTTATAATTAGCTCCGGCAACTATCTTGGTCGGGGACAACAGACACAATTTTAGAAGGGGACCACTCAATGACTATATATTCCACCATATTTTAGTTCCAATTAACCCAACGGTTTCAAAGGAGCTCTTCAAATTGTATTTCCACTAGGGTCCTAAGTTTAATTATGTCGGGTCGTGACGGCAATCTTGGATGACAGACGAACACGCCAGATAAGAAGTTTAAAGGGGACTATCCCATAACTAAATTAATATAACCAAGTTTGGTTCCAATTGGCCCAGTAGTTGTAGAGGAAAAGATTTTTATATTAAAAAAAACAAAACAAATAAGCTAAAATTCTACAATTTAGGGGCATTAACTCTAAGACGGGTGATCCGATTTCTACGAAAATTGACACGCAAGTAGATCTTGTCCTCCAGATGTATTTATTTTGCCAGACTTTCTCTAAAAGGCATTTCTTCTGAGATAATTTTAAAGAACTACTTCTAACCCATATGTTCTTAGTAACATAGGACATGTGGTTTGACTTGCGGCATCCTTTGACACTTTTTTCTACTGAAGAAAGTGATGACTCGGGCCAAGTTTGATTCCAATTAGCCCAGCAAGGTCAGATTGTAAGATTTTCTTCAAAAAAGTTTACGACAGCAGATTACGGACAGCAAGTGATGGCGAAAGGTCACATGGCCCTTATGATTTATTGTATAGTTAACACGGTATACAGTCGGCACATCCGAGACAATCAGTAAACCGAGTGTTTACATTTCAACTGATTGATTGGCCAAGTATGAGAAGCCATACAATTAAACTTTTTGCTTTCGACAAAAAGACATACCAAGCCATCCAATTTTAAACGTATCCAGTGTTACAGATGGTTTTGGGTGCGCCGGTTGTACACCATGGTTAAATTTTGTCTACTTATACGGTACATCAACGATATGAAGAAAACATCAAGAAAGCCAATAAAAACTGCACAGGGAAATAGACAGAACGGCAGACACATCACTATATTCCCTACAGTTTTGCTGCGTTTGTCATGGTAATGAAAAATATAGGTACTGTGACCTAGTGGGCCATAAATACCCCTTCCCCTCTAGGAGAAAACCGTTATGGTACACATTACAACTCATATATTGTCAAGCTTCCAGACCAACTATTAATCAATTCATACATATATACAAGCCAGGAAAACTTTGAAATTGTCATCCATTATGCCTAACAGTAAAATAATTGTTATTAATATAAAAAAAAGATTCAAACTAATAGTGACTTCAAGATGAAGAACATCAATAAAAGCGTCGTTCCATTGCTTTGCTTACCATGTATTAATAGGGATTTTGTCTCATGTACATTTACTCCATATCCCTTCATTTTTCATTCATAACTAAACTTTTATTTTATACCGCAGTTTTTTTCACAACTTTAAATCTCACAATTCAGTGTACGGAATATTTTAAGGAAGGTTTGAAAAAAAACTCTTTTTAATTATACAGTTTCCACAGACATTTCGATTTAGGGAGGACGTCATACAAGTACTTTAAGGTGGGTTGAACAATATAAATACACGTATTTCGGATATGGGGGGGGGGGGGGGGGCAGGTTGATTTGTGTCTCTTAAGAATTCCACATTCGTTGGTGGGACATAAGGAGAAAGAGATAAGGAATACGCGTGAGGATACGAAGTCGATAACGTTTCAAGTGCCATGCATGAGGAGGCGGTCAATCTAGATTTATTGATACCAATATACGGTGTCCAGATGATTAAACGACGAAGGATAAAAATCAACACACAATAACTTAATCCCGGGGGAAGGGGGAGGGGGGGTACTCTCCGCACGTAGGTTAGTACTATTTTTTGCGGTCAAATTTTGCGATTTTTCTATATTTTTATTGAGTACAAAAAATTGAAGGTATTTTTTGGGGTGTGTTCAAGAAGACGAAATAAATAGCGTTTTTAACATGCTTTATGTGGTAAAATGAAAGTATTTTTATGGGGTTAAATAAAAGTATTTTTCTGGGTCTGAAAAAAATATATATCTTTAATGGGGTGTACCTCCCTCCCCCTAAACTTAATCCGTAACTCGAATTTTAACTCGAAATGCAACTCGATAAATTACATTAGAAATCAATATCTCGAGTTAACTCGAAGATTAACCTGAACTCGAATTATAACTCGAGCGCTAACTCGAACTTTAACTCTAACTCTTAACTCGAACTCGATGTTTAGTCACACCCGTCGTAGCCGCTCCTTGCATGATAAATTTAAAAACTCAGTTCGAACCCAATGTTACGGATAGGTTAACGGGTGAGGTCAAGGTTTGATTTGTTCTGTTTCTGGACACAGTCGCCTGAAATGTATACATTTATAGGTACTGTAATATCTTAAGTATACGGTTTAAACTCCTTTAACATGACTGTTTCATAGGTGTGAGAAATTATAAAGTAACAATGGCAATGGATTTTATTACAAATTCTGACGACAAGTTGTTGCTTTCTACTTATATTTTGTCAAATTAACTTAAAATGAAACGCCATCTTTGTTTATTCTGAATTCCAGCTAATCAATAATAACTTAATACAGGTTTTATGACAGGTTCTCTTCATTATATAGTTGTGTCAGACAAGATCTTTTAACAATTTTCCCATATATACATGTATATGACATATACGAGTTGATGGGCATTTTGTTGGTGGGCCAGGTCATCAGACAATTCTGAATGTACGTCAGGACCATTCATGCAACCTGTGGTTCCAACTGGCTTATTGATTTCAGACAAGACCTTAAATAGGGTCTTATGTTAACTACGTATGGTTGTAGCTGCCAGCTTGGATGGTGACTGGTCAATCGATTGTTATTGTGAAAGAGGACCATCTAAGGACCATTGTTGCCAAGTACGAAAATACTTTTAAAAACGAATTTCTCAAATTGTGAATTTAAGCTTGTGACCTGAACTCCTCTTTCATTGTTTAATTTATGCATTTTACGTCTTAACTGTATTGTCATACACCTTATGTGGATAGAATGATTGCATAACATCTGTAAATGGGCAACAAGGTTTTTGATTTTTGACCTTTTCTAAGTGTCTATAAACTAATTGTGGGGATCACTGTCGATAAAGACATTAATGTTCTAGTTTTTTGTAGTTTTTTTGTTAGTATTATTTTTGTGTTTCTGTGCACGTTTTGTCGAATTCGCCTTGTGTATCTGATTTTCCCGTGCCTCTGTCATATCGCTTGTTGGTCGTTTGATGGTACTTCCAAACCATACGAACTTTAACATGTTATAACCCCCATTTGAATAAACATGAAACGTCCTTGGAAGCTCTCTTTTGATACTAAATAAGCAAGATAGAGAAACAAACAGTACCCATGCTAGAAGAGACATAACTAATAAAAACATATTATGTTTAGATCATTTATTTCAGTATATAGTTTCTTAAATCATATGACCAGAGAACATTGAGTAGTCATCACCATATAACTTTCCAATACTTCGCGGATGACGAACATAAACCCTGTCTCCTTTCTTTAACTCAAGTACAGCACTTATGGACGCTGATGTGTACTGATCAACAGCTGCGTGACCTCTTGTTATGCGTTCGTTATTCTTCATAATATTTAACTCGAGAACGCTGTTGGCATCACCGCTACAGATATAATTGACAGAAAATTCGTAAACACCTGCCTGTGGTGCAGTGAATATCCCAGTGTTTGAGTAGTAACCTCTTCTTACATTCGTCAAGACTTTGTTGAACTTTACTACAGCGTTCGTACCCAAGGTAACGGATGGAGTCAGGGTTGCAAGAAATGCTGGTTTGTTCTTCTGGACATAACCACCTGAAATAAATAGAAATAATTGTTATATCTTGGATAATAATAAAATTAATTTGGAAAACCATCTTCCACGTGCAGTAGAATATGAAGATTTGATCGATCATGATTATATTATATTATGTAAAACTATGTACTTTCCCCTTGATTTAGCATTAACAGAGTGCTAATATATGAGTAACATATGAACTATTTTATAAAATTCACACTTCGTCCTCTACAACTATTTTGTTGAAATTCAATCTAGCTTTTAAAATATAACAGCTTTACAATAGTTGTTAGGTAGTTACCGTGAAGACTGCTAAATACATACTGATTTTATATCACAATGCCATTATTTATATGCAAAATTTAGTTTATATTGATTTCATACCAATGTTATATTGTACATATATGTAGCTATAAGTGCAACAAAACTATTACATACCTGATTGGCATTTTACCTTCATCATTACGTTCATTAGGTCTTCGAACACCTCCTTTCCTATATAAGAAAATTCAAAATCCAAAAGAAGTGAATTCATAAAAAAAATGATAAAGTATCGCGGAAAGTACTCTTAACTAAAATGTAGAAGAATAATAAAATTATTGGTCAAATACATGAATGTCACAAACAAATAATCATTATACCCCTCACGACTGAATTTATTTAATAAAGCACTATTTATTTAATAATCCATGACCATGCATTTGCGTTGATCTTTTGTATTTAAAATTAGGAAGTTACAGCATTGCTCCATTTAAAAGTTAAAAAATTGTTAGTTTTAAATCAATATTCCTCCGTTTTTCATAGTAAATTTTGGCTTTTTTTTCAAATTTGGTTGTTACGCTTGCACTCCTGAGAACATAACTACACGTAAAAGTACTAAATGGAATCTTCTTTTGTAATATGGATCTTTTGTATCGTGTTACACATTGATGAAACATTGTGGATATCTCGGTTATCCAATATCATATATAGTCAAGTATTTACAAAACATTTCTAAAAAAACTTACCGATTTGCGATTGACAAGAACCATCTACATAGACTACAAAGAACACTGAAAGAACCGCAAGTATGAGAAGTCTGGACATTCTGAGTTTGATATTCAGATACACTAAGCATTATATGTTCTTTATTTATACATTTTCAAGTTAATGACAATTTCGCATGTTTGTAAATGGAATTGCATGTTTTAAATAAGATATCAAGTTTCATGTACAGTCAACACAGATGTATATGTTTGTATATTTAATTTCAGGACTTGCAGTATGATTATGCAAATCATATGTGAAACTACACGTATTTTCCATCATGACGGAATCGTACTTTTTATAGGAATCGTTGTTACGTTTGCGTCGAATTTATCACAATTGTTTCGGAGTTTAATGATTAATTTGCGCCATTAATAGTCTTCAGCGGAAAGCTGTTTTTAGGGAATATCTGAAATATCATGAATATGTTGATGATAAAATATTGTACTTTTTGTTGCCTTCAACCCAAAGTTAACTATGGTCTTTTTCCAATTAAACATAAAAATGACTACAAGAGCACATTTCTGTTTAATATATACAAAGTATGTTTGATTCAGCAACTTCAGCATAAGATAAGACATCAATGTCTAATGTGACTTTTAGGACTATGGGAAATGTGTTTTGTTTCAGTGACCTAAAAGAACAAAAGACCACACACATGACACAGACGTACAGTTTCAAGCAATTCCAAATTCAAAAGTGCCTTTCTTTCTTTTAAAAAGAACAAGAGCCTTCGGCTCGATACAAGCCACTTTATGGAGAGAAATAAAATAACAAATCCGTATTAGCAGAAAAGCAATAAAATTGTGTAACAAGCCAATAAAATTGCATAACAATGTCAAATTGTTATGCCCCTGCGACCAGCAGTAGGCGATCGAGAGAATTGCATAAATTATTTTACCCTTGTTCATCCATCCCGATCCGTCCACATAGAGGCCGTTATATCATAAGGTTTGTCCAGATTATTCTTATAGACCTACAGTTTCAAGGTAGACTTTTTATTGGTCTGGTTGAAATTAACACTGAGGTACATATGGGGCTTCTCTGGACACCCCCCCCCCCCCCTCCCCCATCGTACAGTTTACAAGTGTTAAATGTTTTATTTTTGAGGGTGATTGTACACATATTAAGTCGCGCATACCAACAATATTTTTATTTTCAATGAACTTGTCATCTTCTAACGGCTTCTAACATTCAAACAAAATAGTATTGCATACACCAATTGGGAAACCAGTATGTCAGTCCGCACGAACTGTAGACATATCACCCCACCCCACACATTATACTGACTCCAATCAGACATATCCACTACTCTTACTCCCCAGATGCATGTGTTTGGTGTAAATGCAGTTTGACCAGGCCGGGCATCGGGACCTTCCACACTCGAGGCGAGCACGCTACCACGAGACCACCAAGTTGGTCACAGCAAATTTATGAGTGTACTTATGACAGTTAAGTAAAATTGGGGATGGGCCGATATTGATGGCGGCAACGAGACCTTACTTTTGTCTATATGTTTTTAGGAACTATTCTTAGTTATACGGGTTATGTTTTTGTCGTATAATTTATGATGGCATGATACTAAACCCCTAACGGGAGGGATTGTGGCTATATTTTTTGTTGGACTGAGCATAAATTTGACGACCATAAAATATTTCCAAAGTCTATCTACAGGTTTTTAAGGTTCAAATGATGCTGATGTCACTTTATCTGGAGGCCTGTGATTGTTTAATTCAGAAAACTAACATTTTTACCAAAAACTTGAAGTGTGTTACTTTTAGTGCTGTTATAGATCTTCATGTCTGGATATTTAGTTTAAAGCCTGGAACCTCATGGTTATTGTGAATGATAAGTGTATGTACATGTAAAAATGTGAATTGAAAATTGTTTTTACTCTTTTAAATTGCCTATATATGCAGAAGGAAAAGTTTATTCAAAGGTGGCATTGCAATGAATGCAGTGGTCACATTTTGGGTACCCAACACTAATTGAGTTCTCTGAACACTGAGTGTTCAAAAGTAAACGCTTTGAATGCCTAATCGGCTTGACCATAGAAATGCAAAAGAAGGTTAATGTAAGACCTTTTCTCACAGTATTCTTGTGACGGCCTGTTTGGATTTGAGCCCAATTAAAAACAATGAATAGTACAAGACCGTAGACATAGATATTCCTCTAGAAATCTGTATACTAATGATATGCAAGAGTAATCCGTTGTTGATTTTTAGTTCGCCTCAACGAAGTTGAAGGGGACTATTGGAGTCTCTTCGGCGTCCACGTCCGCGTCCACAGCCAGTTCTCGGTTACTAGTTGACATAGGGTCATATATTTTTGTGTGCAGGTGCATGATGAAGAGACTAGCCATGTGACCTAAGATGAAGGTCACATGACCCATATTACACGGTTGACTGGTTTTTAAGTTTTCTGTCAAAAATCAGTTTTAACATACAAAGTGACCTACAATCATATTAGTTTGTGTGAGGGTGCATCTGGGAGAGTAATACATCATCCCACCAAAATTAGGTCACTGTGACCTTCTTATCGCGCTTCATTGACTTAGGTTAAGTTTTACGTCAGAGTTCAGTTCTCCAATACCAACGGACTTACAATCATTTTATTTGGTGTGAGGATGCATCTGGGGGAGTAAGACAGCCTCCTATCAAAATCAGGTCACACTGACATTCTTATCGGGCTTCATTGACTTAGGTTAAGTTTTACGTCCGAGTTTAGTTCTCCGATACCAAGCGACCAACAATCATATTACTTGGTGTGAGGATGCATCTGGGGGAGTAACACAGCCTCCTATCAAAATTAGGTCACTCTGACCTACTTATTGCGCTTCATTTACTTAGGTTAAGTTTTACGTTGGAGTTCTACGATAGCAAGCGGCCTACAATCATATTACATGTACTTGCTGTAAAGGTGCATCTCAGGGAGCTACACAGCCACACACCAAAATTAGTGGGGGAACAAGGCGAACTTTGTAATCGTAGATTTCTGGTTGATATGTGTGGTTAATTGACATTGTGTCTGTTTGAGTGTTTCGTCTAATCATTGTGTATCCATCGTTCAATATATCATATTGTATTAATTATTTTTCTAAAACGTTTAGAAAAAGAGGACAGACTTTGCAGTTACTTAATCATCTTTTCGATTTTAATTAGCGTTAATTATTTCAAAGCATCAAATTGGCCCAGAAGGCGGGTCACATCTTTGCGATGATTGAATAAAACGTGAAAATCAAAAAGTTGGCTAATTTAGCTCGTTGGTATAGTTTCATAAATTGTTTTATTGAAAATAAAACTGACACAACCACAAATTAATTAATTGCAACTTGAATACTAGTACGTTTTTCACAAAAAAGAATATTCATCCTTATCTTCTAATCGCTTTACGTAAATAGAAAAACGCCAGGAAGATGGCAAGCTTCTAGATAATTCTGCTTCCGGAAGCGGTCCCCAGTCAAAACCTTTCTTTATCCCCCCGCTTAGCGAAAGCGGGGGGATCATGTAATACAGTCCGTCCGTACGTACGTACGTACGTAGTGGCAAGGCATATCTCTGAAACGGTAAAAGATAGAAACTTGAAATTTGGCATCATGGAAGAGTATATGACCCACTAGGGAATAGACCCCTTAAAATTGGAATTCGACCCCTTGGGGCCAAATTATGAGCGAAAAACGAATTTCGCGATATCCAATAAATGGAGATATCTCCAAAAGTGTTAAAGCTAGGATATTGGAACTTATGTCACTACTTATATTGCCTTTCCCAAGTTGAAAGAGGGTATCAAAATTTTGGTCCCGCCCCTAGGGGCAATGCCCTAAGGAGTTAAAAAATGTCTAAAAACGATTGTCCAAGAACTCCTCCTACACCGTAGAAGATAGAAACATGAAATTAGGTACACTAGTAACACTTGAAGAGTTGTCTGTGCCAAAGGTTTCGGAATTTTGATTTTTGCCCGGGGGGTGGGGCTACACCCTAATATGTAAAATCTCAAAATATGGTAAGATCAGTTCATATCCCCACCCCTTAACCATATATATTTTTATTCCACATTTAAAGACGAGTTACATGGTCACCCCCGGGGGTCAGCCCCACCCCCCTCATTTGGAAAATTACAAGATATCTCAAAAACAGTTAAGATCCCCACCCCTAAACCATATATATTCTTAGTGGGCATGACCAGACAAGTTTAATGGTCATCCCCGGGGGTCGGCCCCACCCCCCTAATTTAGAAAATTACAAGTTATCTCTAAAACAGTTGAGATCCCCACCCCTAAACCATATATATTCTTAGTGGGCATGACAAGACCAGTTGAATGGTCATCCCCGGGGGGTCGGCCCCACCCCCCTTATTTACAAAATTACAAGTTATCTCAAAAACAGTTGAGATCCCCACCCCTAAACCATATATATTCTTAGTGGGCATGACAAGACCAGTTGAATGGTCATCCCCGGGGGTCGGCCCCACCCCCCTAATTTAGAAAATTACAAGTTATCTCTAAAACAGTTGAGATCCCCACCCCTAAACCATATATATTCTTAGTGGGCATGACAAGACCAGTTGAATGGTCATCCCCGGGGGGTCGGCCCCACCCCCCTTATTTACAAAATTACAAGTTATCTCAAAAACAGTTGAGATCCCCACCCCTAAACCATATATATTCTTAGTGGGCATGACAAGACCAGTTGAATGGTCATCCCCGGGGGTCGGCCCCACCCCCCTCATTTACAAAATTACAAGTTATCTCAAAAATAGTTGAGATCCCCACCCCTAAACCA
This sequence comes from Mytilisepta virgata, assembly GCA_028015205.1. Taxonomy (NCBI): domain Eukaryota; kingdom Metazoa; phylum Mollusca; class Bivalvia; order Mytilida; family Mytilidae; genus Mytilisepta; species Mytilisepta virgata. Next base: position 66,338,826 of record CM051520.1, on the reverse strand, counting down.
TATATATTCTTAGTGGGCATGACAAGACCAGTTTAATGGTCATCCCGGGGGTCGGCCCCACCCCACTTATTTAGAAAATTACAAGTTATCTCTAAATGAGATGCCCAACCCTTAACCATAGCTACTTGTATTCGTTATTAAAAGATCAGTTCAGATATTTTAAAATGTTTAATATTGGTGTTGTGTATTTTGTGAAATCTATAGTAAACATTTATATTTTTTCCAGCTCTTTTCTTCAGGAACCAAAATGATACCAATAAATTGTCAAGTATGTAAGTTGAATAAAATTTGTTTTTCAGGTTATGTTATAATTAATATTTTTTTTATTGTAAATAAGACAGTTCTGAATGTATGCTTTCATCAGAGGTTTTGAAGGATTACTCCAAGTTTTGATGATCCATTTACCAGTAACCTAAGCCATTCAGAAATTTTTAGTAAGTTCATGAAACCACAAAAAGCACCAGGGATTTCATGAAATCACTAAAATTTTCAGTGGTTTCATGAAATCACTGAAAAATTCGCTTCAAAATTATTAAAGAGTCACTGAGAACATGTTAAAGTTGCAATATTATGTGAAAATGAGGATCTCAGAAATGTCTTATTATTATAACAAACCATATTTATTGTAATAAAACCACCAGGTCAACTCTTTTAAGCTGTGTGAAATTTTTAATCATACATAATAATAAATAACTTGATAGAAAAAATTATCACTACAAACTTAATACAGAAATATACGTGTATTTTCATTTGTCAAATTCACTCAGTTGCTTTTCTCACTATGACATAAAGGAGAAAATCTATATACAGACATATATATAAGAGTCTACTAACTAGTAAACTTAAAATTATCCAAATTCACAGTACTACAGAAACAGTATAAGTATAAAAGTTAATTAAAGTTCACCTGGTTGTTTATTATAATATAAATGAGTATGGTTAAAGACACTGTTATAAACTTATTTCCCCCTATTTCCATTATAGCTTTTGGTACAATGTTGCCTCAGTTACTCTTTTGAATGCTCTTTCATATGTCAGTTTAATATTCCATATTTTTACTAATAATTGAAACATGTTCTAATTAATATACAGGTTGCAATTACTCAGTGATGCAAAAGAGAATAAACCAATCATAAAGAATTACTTTAATGTCATACTTAATGAATTTATGTCAGCAATACTTTTTGTGGAAACAAGTTTACTCTTTTCACAACAGCTGAATGATTACACAAAGGTACATTTAGAAACACCTATTTTTTAAACGATATACTGTATTAAGTCTAATAAATGGACTGGGGTATTGCATTTTCCTTAAATTGGGATGTTGATTGGAAAAATCGTATTTTGTCCCATAGTTACAGAAATAAAAAAAAAAAAGTTCAATAGAATCATGCTAAGTATAAATGTTAAAATGTCAACACAAAGGCATAAATTATATTACATTACCTACACCTAATTAAACTATATTTAATTTTTGGACTGAGTACTTAAATATATATCATGTCTGTGCTAATTATTATGCAGTATAATAGGATTGAATTGCCAGAAAAAATGGGTTGTTTATTAGAAATGGATCATTTATTAGGCATAATACAATATACAGTTTTAGTTCATGTTCTTTTTAGTATTACTATAAACTCTTACAGAATACTGAAATTCAATACACAAATTACAACTTACCACTATGTAGCCTATTAAAAAATATTTGCATTAAACTGTTGCCTAGGAAACCATAAGGTTGAAAAGAACCAGAACATGATGGGAGGAAGTAGCAATCTTACTTTTCACCATATCCAGTACCATACTTTTTCCAAAAAAAAAAAAAATTGCTTATAATGATTAAATAAAATAATTAATTCGATGAGATAACCAAAAATCAAACACTTCATAGAGACACCAGTGTAAAAAGTAACAAAAAAAGAACAATCTGAAATATAAGATATAGAATTCATTTACCTACAAAAAAGAAAAACAAACCACTGAAAAAAAGATAATGATATTTTCACCTAAAATTTTTTTAAACAATCTGTATCATTCTATAAAATTTTTTTTTTCAGACATATGTGTGAATACTTTGAAAAGCTCCAAAATGGTCCTGTATTGGTGGATACTCATTCTGATCATTTTACTCATCATGGGAGGAATTGAGTCCAATCCTGGTCCAATGAGGAAGAGAAATAATCTCACTAACAAGAAAACAAGACAAGCTAGAAAAAATAAGTATAGGCAAACTGCAGAAACATTACATATGCAAAATGTAGACATTTGTAATGAGAGTCACCAACAGAATAACACTGTGGATACAGAAAGTCAGCTTGAAGAAAATAAGGAAATAGACATTAAACAAATAAAAAAGTCAGCTGATAATAAGAAAAAGAAAAGTAACCTTTGTACAAGAAATACTCGTAGGAAGAGACATTTGAGATATTCTGCAATGATTTGCAAGTCATTCAGTGATGCCTGTATATTAAAGCAGAAAAAAGCTGAATATATGAAGCAGTGGAGACTATCACAAAGCCTGATACAAACAGCAGTAATCAGAGCAAAAGATAAACTACATAAACATAAGCTTCGTTCCTTCCATTCATACAGACGGAAAGAAAACAAAGGACAATCAAACTTCAAAAAAATTAAAAGGTGCAGTGATGATTACAGGAGAGACGAAAATGTTAAACAGAAGAACATCAAAAAGAATCTGCGCTCAGTTGATGAATATAGGAAAGACGAAAATGATAAACAGAAGAACATCAAAAAGAATCTGCGCTCACTTGCTGAATACCGGAAAAATGAAAATGTAAAACAGAAGAACATAAAAAAGAATCTACGCTCACTTGTTGAATACGTAAAAGACGAAAATATAAAACAAAGCAACATCAAAAAGAATCTGCGCTCACTTGATGAATACAGGAAAGAGGAAAATGAGAAACAGAGGAACATCAAAAAGGATCTGCGTTCACTTGATGAATACAGGAAAGAGGAAAATGAGAAACAGAGGAACATCAAAAAGGATCTGCGTTCACTTGATGAATACAGGAAAGAGGAAAATGAGAAACAGAGGAACATCAAAAAGGATCTGCGTTCACTTGATGAATACAGGAAAGAGGAAAATGAGAAACAGAGAAACATCAAAAAGGATATGCGCTCACTTGATGAATACAGGAAAGAGGAAAATGAGAAACAGAGGAACAACAAAAAAGATCTGCGTTCACTTTACGAATACAGGAAAGAGGAAAATGAAAAACAGAGAAACATCAAAAAGGATCTGCGTTCACTTGACGAATACAGGAAAGAGGAAAATGAAAAACGGAGAAACATCAAAAAGGATCTGCGTTCACTTGACGAATACAGGAAAGAGGAAAATGAGAAACAGAGAAACATCAAAAAGGATCTGCGTTCACTTGACGAATATAGGAAAGAGGAAAATGAAAAACAGAGAAACATCAAAAAGGATCTGCGTTCACTTGATGAATACAGGAAAGAGGAAAATGAGAAACAGAGGAACATCAAAAAGGATCTGCGTTCACTTGATGAATACAGGAAAGAGGAAAATGAGAAACAGAGGAACATCAAAAAGGATCTGCGTTCACTTGATGAATACAGGAAAGAGGAAAATGAGAAACAGAGGAACATCAAAAAGGATCTGCGTTCACTTGATGAATACAGGAAAGAGGAAAATGAGAAACAGAGAAACATCAAAAAGGATATGCGCTCACTTGATGAATACAGGAAAGAGGAAAATGAGAAACAGAGGAACAACAAAAAAGATCTGCGTTCACTTTACGAATACAGGAAAGAGGAAAATGAAAAACAGAGAAACATCAAAAAGGATCTGCGTTCACTTGACGAATACAGGAAAGAGGAAAATGAAAAACGGAGAAACATCAAAAAGGATCTGCGTTCACTTGACGAATACAGGAAAGAGGAAAATGAGAAACAGAGAAACATCAAAAAGGATCTGCGTTCACTTGACGAATATAGGAAAGAGGAAAATGAAAAACAGAGAAACATCAAAAAGGATCTGCGTTCACTTGACGAATACAGGAAAGAGGAAAATGAGAAACAGAGGAACATAAAAAAAAATCTTGTCTATTTACAATGCTGAATTAGAAAGTGACTTGACATATATAAGAGAAAAGTTCCAGAAGTCATTACAATGTGGACCAGTTTATGTTTGTACATGCTGTAAACGAATGCTTTATCGTCATTCAGTTGTTCATGTTCCGTCTGATAGATACAGAAATTTGAAAATCAAGAGAACTTTGGTTGATAATTGTCTGACTTCATACAAAAGTTTTGATAATTTTGAATGGATATGCAAAACTTGCCATCAGTCAATAAAAAAAGGAAAGATGCCGTCACAAGCAGAATCCAATAAACTTTCTGTTGAACAGCCACCATTTGAATTAGCTGACTTGTGTCCTTTAGAAGAAAGAATAATATCATTACGAATACCATTCATGCAAATAGTTAACCTTCCTAGAGGAAATCAAAAAGGAATTCGAGGTCCAGCAGTAAATGTACCAACATCTCTTGACAGCATTATATCTTTGTTACCAAGACTGCCGTCACAGTATGGATTAGTGCCTGTCAAATTGAAAAGGAAACTGATGTACAGAGGACATGTAATGTATCAGTCCATCAGGCCAAACCATGTTATGAAAGCCTTGCTACTTCTGAAAGACAAACATCCACAGTATGCAGAAATCAAAGTTAATAATGACTGGATAGAGCATTCACTGAACGAAGATGATGATATGATTCTTCACCTTATAGAAAATCAAGAAGAAATAGAAACAGACAATGATGAAAACATTGAAAGTGATATTGATGACAATAATAATGAAGTAAAAAGTAATGATAATGAGGATAATAATGAATCAGATGATGAAGAAGATCCAGTTGCAAAACTTCGTGGATTTCCATACAACACATGCATGGAACCAACATCTTATGTATATACTGGTAAGGAAACCATCTCCTTAGCGCCGGGTGAAGGTCAACATCCAATTAGCTTCTTCCAAGATTGTGATTGTGAGACAATGGCTTTTCCTACTCTTCATCCTACAGGACGATTTGGACTTAATGCAAAAGGCAGAACAGTTACACTTTCAATGAAACGCTACTTCAACCAAAGAATACTTAATGTAGACTCAAGATTTGCTGCAAACATTGAGTATTTGTTTATGGCCCAATATATGTGTGAAGCCAAACAGATATTAGACAGTATCAACATAGCCATGAGAAAAGGTTCAGGAGGAGCAAACAAAATTACTGCAAAACAAATTTGCAATGCAGATACTTCAGACAGCATTTTATCCCAAAATGAAGGTTTTCGTTTTCTTCAGACTATCAGAGGATCGTATCCATACTGGATGAAAACATTATCAGATCTCAATGCTATGGTACGTCAGCTTGGTATTCCAACATGGTTTTGTTCCTTCAGCTCTGCAGATCTAAAATGGCCTGAAGTAATTACCATTATTGCTAAGCAACATGGTGTTCACTTGAAAGAAGAAGAAGTACAGAAAATGAACTGGCAAGAAAAATGTTTATGGATTAAAACCAATCCTGTCACTGTAGCCAGACACTTTGAATACAGAGTAAACCGATTTCTTCACGATGTTCTACTTTCTACTGTCCAGCCAATTGGAAAAATAAACGATTACTTCATCAGAACAGAGTTTCAACAAAGAGGAAGCCCTCACATCCACTGTCTATTCTGGATTGAAAATGCACCAAAAATAGGAAAAAATGATGACTGTGAAATTACCCAGTTTATTGATCAGTACATTTCTGCCAAAATTCCTTCTCCAGAAGATGATCAGGAACTATTTGAACTAGTCACAACTCTTCAAAACCATACACATTCACACACTTGCAGGAAATATAACAAATCATGCCGTTTCCAGTACCCAAAACCACCTACAGAGACCACTATTATTGCTGCACCACCTTCCGTAGATGACTATGACCCACAAGCACTCCTATCAAGAAAAAATGACATTAAAGTTACTCTACATTCTGTACACGAAGCTGTTAAAGATAACCCTGATAGAACATTATGTGACATTTTGAAATCACTAAACTTACCTGAAGCTACTTACATGCAGGCACTGAAAGAATCAACAGGAAACCAAACAGTTATATACAAAGGACAACCAATAGATACGTCTACAAATAACTACAATCCAGCTTTGATGAAGATCTGGTCAGCCAATTTAGATATACAGTTCGTTACTAATGCTTATGCTTGTGCAATGTACATCTTGTCATATGTTAGTAAAGATGAAAGACAAATGGGAGATCTATTAAGAACCACAGCAAAGGAGTGCTCCAAAAATGATTCCATCAGAAAACAACTAAAAACAGTAGGCAATGTATTTCTAACACATAGAGAACTTAGTGCTCAAGAAGCAACATACAGACTTCTTCCATTACCTCTTAAACACTGCAGCAGAACTGTTGTTTTCCTTAATACTGGCCTTCCAGATGAACGAACACATATTCTTAAATCAGCACAAAAATTGCAATTACTACCTCCAGACTCGGATGACATCTTTGAAAAAGGTATAATTGATCGTTATGTGGCAAGACCAAAGAATTTAGAACAGATGTGCTTAGCTGACTTTGGTACTTTATACAGGCTGAAAGGAGATTCATCAGATAAAGAACAAGTAATTGATGAAGATGACGAAGCTGCTCAAACTGAAAAAGATGAAAACAATATTGAAAAAGGAAAAGATATTGCGCTTCTTAATAAAATGGGAGTGATGGTAAGAAGAAAGAAACGAGCAATACTTCGTTCTCCACGATTTTCAGCAGTAAAGTCACCTGAAAGATACTCCCATTCAACACTAATGCTGTATTTTCCTTGGAGAATAGAGGATGTAGATTTGAAAGGCCAATTTTCTACTTACTCAGAGTTTTTGGAGAGCGCAAAAGAGACAGTATCTCTTAATCAATCTTCATTTGAACATTGTGCAGAAGATATAGATATTGCCCTACAAAATATGGATAAGATACCAGAAAACGCATGGGATAATCTGTTCTCAGAGCAGCAGAAACAACACTCTGATGAAAAAAGTGACCAATCTACTAATAGTGATCCTGACTTTTTGAATGAATATTCAACTGTACCTGAAATGGAAACAACAGCTGTAAAACCATACTCAGTACAAGTGGAACATAAGAGATTGTCTGACACGGAATACTACTCTTCTGTACAATCACTGAATTCAAAGCAGAGACAACTATTTGAAAAATTATTAAAATGGTGTAGAGATTGTGTCAGTTGTGAGAAAAACCAGTCATCGCTCAAACCATTTCACATATTTCTTACTGGTGGTGCAGGAACAGGCAAAAGCCATGTCATAAAGACAGTTGTTGCAATGATACAACGAGAGCTTAGACCTATTTCTGATTCCCCTGATAGTAGTCCTGTAATGATTACTGCTCCAACAGGAATTGCAGCTGCTAACATTGATGGTATTACCATACACACAGCATTTTCTATACCTATTAATTGCAACAGTAACAACTACCGAGCACTGTCAAATGAAAAGTTAGCCTCTCTTAGAAATGCTATGGAAAATCTTAGAGTACTCATTATAGATGAAATTTCTATGGTAGGACTGTCCCTGCTTACATCACTTCACAAACGTCTTCAGGATATAAAAGGCATTACTGACAACAACATTGTTTTCGGAGGTATATCAGTACTGGCTGTTGGAGATTTTTATCAGTTACCACCAGTAAAACAGCAACCAGTATATTCTCAGTCATTAGATCCTTATGAGAGCCTTAATCCAAATCATATATGGAAAGATTATTTTGAACTCTTTGAATTAACAGAGGTCATGCGTCAGAAGGGAGATGCCGATTTTTCAAATCTTCTCAATAGAGTACGAACTGCAAAACTTACTGAAAAAGACATTGATACACTGAAAACCCGACTTGTTTCAGAAAAAGACCAAAGGTATCCAATTGATGCATTACATGTATATCCTACAAATGCATTAGTTGATAGTCATAATCAGAAAATGATCAACAAACTCAAATCACCACATGTAGTAATACAATCTGTTGACTCCAAGAAGGATATACACACAAATAAAGCTCAAGTTGTTAATCTTCCAGATGACCAATCTCTTACCGGTGGACTTACCCAATCTTTGATTCTAGCAATTGGAGCAAGAGTTATGCTGACTAAGAACATAGATATTTCTGATTCTCTTGTCAATGGCATGCAAGGACAGGTTGTAGGATTTACATACAAGGATAATAATCCACAAAATTCAATACGATCAGTTGAGGTTAAATTTGATTCAAAAGATGTTGGAATAATACATAAAAAGAACCATACTTCCCTCATTCCTGGTGCAGTGTCAATATTTATGGAAGAAAGCAAGTTTTTCCTCCACCAGAAAGGAGCAATTGAAGTTACCAGAAAACAATTCCCTCTAAAATTATGTTTTGCCAGTACTATACACAAAGTGCAAGGATTATCAACAGACCAAATTGTTGTGTCATTTGAAGGCTACATGAAAGCAGGTGAAGGATATGTTGTATTAAGCAGAGCTAGAACATTAAATGGATTATTTTTACAAAACATTGACATTTCAAAGATAAAAACTAGCAAATCAGTTGATAATGAAATGAAAAGATTAAAAGAACAAAGCCATGAAATTCAAAACATTGTTGAACTGCTTTCCAAAGATGTATGGACAAAGATATGCCACATCAATGCCAGATCACTTTTGAAACATATCAATGACTTGAAAACTTTCAAAGACATCCTTTCCTTTGATGTAATATGTATTACTGAAACTTGGCTAAATGAAAATGTACCTACAAAAGAAGTACAGTTGCCAGGGTATCACTTTTATAGAAAGGACAGACATACATCATACAAAAACCATACATGCCAAGAAAATTGTCTTTTATGCAATTCAAAAGGTGGAATTGGTTTCTATGCAAAAAATAGTATACAAGTAAAGATAATATCTGAAAGCAACAATACTGACATAGAATGCATGGTTGTCCTGTTGACAGTGAAGAGCAAATACTCTATTTACATTGCACTACTTTATCGCCCTGACTACATACCAATATCTAGAATCAACCATTACATTTCCAATTTGAAAAAAACAGTGGATTTTGATAATACAACTGTACTGCTGCTTGGCGATTTTAATATGCATTATGAAAAACACAAACAGTCTACACTGAATGCAGCTTTAGGAACAAAATTCAGCCAGATAATAAATTCTCCGACGCACATTAGTTCTTCAATTATAGATCATATCTACACCAACAACACTTCACCGTTACTTCAGTCTGCAGTTATACCATGTTACTTCTCAGATCATAACTTTACCTACTGCATACTGCCAACACCAGGAAATCCAAATGATGTAAAAAAAAATGATAGTGTCACAAAATTGCAAGCAAAGCCACTTTGTAAGGAAAGCCATAAACAAAACAATATCAAATTCAAGCCTACAAGGAAATTTGTCGCATCATCAGCATCCAAATTGCATACTATGGACAATTCTGTAGAAATACTTGAAACACACCAAAACAGTCATTTCATACAATCATTCAACTTGCCGTCAAAAGAAGATTCTCTGAAAGTCGCCAGTTACATAAAAGTCAAAGTAGGTCATGATCCTATCGTAAGACAGGACCTGTATGATTACCGGTATACTGGATACCTCAGAATTTTACAAACACATACATGTCCATGTGTAATTGATGGTATTAGCAGTGATGGCAACTGCTTCTTCAGAGCTATTTCTAAACAACTCTTAGGAACAGAAAAACACCATCTGCGCTTGAGACATTTAATTTGTGATTTTGTAGACATGCACAAAAATACATTTCTTGAATGGCAAGGTACATGATTAAATGGTTTAAAACAACACATATCACAAATGCGACATTCTAAAAAATGGGCTACAGAAATTGAACTTTTGGCAACAGCAACATTATTCCAAACTACTATTTGGGAATTTACAGAACAATTCATTGTAGAACACAACAGCAACTGGAAGTGGATAGAAATTAAACCGGTTACTCTACACCCAAATGATACACATGATGGACAAGTCCCTATTGATGGAAATTTGTACATTCATCACACATTAGGCATCCACTATGATTGTATATATCCAGCAGAATAGAAAAAAAAATGTTTCAGAGATGCTTTTAAATGTGCATAGTCTACCATTTTACTGTTGGGTTATTCAATTTACCGTTTGTTTTCTTTTGACGATAATTCAGAATTCCAAGGAAAGTTTTTTATTATACATTTGCTTCCACATGTCTAGTACAATGCCAATTATTCTGCTACTACTGGAAAAATAACATCCGGAAAAGACAATACTTACTGCTGTGCAAACAGATTGTGCTTATAAACATCACAACCTAAAACTTGAAGACATCATTTAAAGCTTTTACATTGATTATAAACAACAAAGCCACCAGTGCTGACATTATACCTGTGATAAGTGTTGTGTTGAACAGTTTGAAATAATTTACAACAATTGAACATTTTGAGACAAAACCATACATGATGTCGTCTTCCTGCATTATTCCAAACTAGATGTGGAAGAAGAAGATTTTCTGGTAAGTTTATACTTCAGTTCAATAAGGCATAATAAAGTTGTACTAAAACAATTCAAAAGTTTTCCATTCACAACTATAATTTTGATAGTGCAGAAGAACATAGAAAAACGTGTTAACCTGCAAAGTTTATATTCCAATCATTGAACTTATACTTAACAATAGAACACATATCTCGTAAGTTTTTTTTATAACTTTTGTTTTTTACTTCATAAGCAATGATTAAACCTGTTATGCTTTGATCCAGCTGTTAAAATAAGATTTCTTTGAAAATGTAATTGTTTTTTGTACAATCATACTTAAAATTTATAATACTGTATTTTACGGAATCCTTGAGGCTTACATTATCAATAATACACCAGTATCTCCAAAATTGTCATAACTTTTGAAATTGATCCCTTCTTTTTCTTTGATCACATTACCAGCTAAATTATTTTGCCAAAATAATTTTCACATTTTCACAGTTATAAAAATTTTATAAAAACCAATTTATTTTCAGTTACTTCAGTATCCTGTCAAATGCCTTCACAGCATACTTAAAGAATTCTAAAGACACTGTCTGATACTGGAAATTGTTTTACTTTCTCTGAGAACACTCACATGTTCTTCAATGAAAAAAAAAATAACCGCCAAACTATAAATAAAATTCTGCTTAAAATTTCATTAAATTATTTATTAAGGACACAAATCATCAAATAATATAGAAAGCTGGATTTTGACTAGCATGACATATATTTACCAATATGAGCTTATGATTTGAATTTTATGCTATCTGTTACATATTCTATTTAATATATAGAAGTTTTGAGTAAAAATCTGACTTTAAAATATCATATCATACTTTCAGTTCAACTACATTAATTTGTTACTTAACTCTACAGATTTAATTATTCTTTCTAATACTTTATTTTTTCTGATCATTGTATCTTCCAAACATGGGTGAAGACACAAGCTTTTTGTTCTGTTTCTTCTTCTTATTATTGTTTCTTTCTGCATAAAGTTATCTGACACATTTTCCTGAAACCATTACTACTAGAACTGTAGGCTTTAGTCTGTAGATATGCAACCAGTTGATTGGGCCTCACTTCCTACATCTCTTTATAATCTTTGTGGTTTGTTGATAACTCTAAAACTCTAAATATTCATACCAAAAAACCATATATTTTCTTAATTCTCTACACAAGAGAGTTTCAATAGTTATTAATCATATCGACAAAATAACTATTGTGATACAGTTGTTAAAGAATTATATATATATATATATATATATATATATATATATATATATATATATATATATATACATATTTTCTGAGTGAAAATTGCAACATCATAGTTTGGTCATCATTAATAGACAAATACATATTATATTATTTATATATGTATATTAATTTTATCTTTGGGGTTCAATGATAGTTTTTGCAAAGCATAGTCTATTTCACAGAAGTTAAAATCAGTCAATAATAATTACTGATATTTGTAAATTTATATCCCATGTATATAGATTTATTGTATAAAGTTAGCTTCAGTGATTCAGACTTGAAGGAAATATTTTATAATTCCCCAGGTTATCACAAATAAATACATGCAAATTCACTGTAAGTTGATAACAGTCAAGGTCTGATTGTCAATGATGCATGCATCCACAAAAAATCCAAATTTTAATAAACTCTTTATCTACATGAAATTGTATGACCTTCAGCAACATTTAATAAAACCCATAAAATACACATTCATTACAAAATTACAGAAATTGAACTTAATTAAGTTTTTTTTAATTAGTACATGTATTACATTTGAATGTCACATGTCTTAACATTTCACCCAAGTGGAATATGATATGATATTATAAAAATTCTCATTGTATTAAACAAATTTGACAAAAAGTGGTATTTTACCTCTAAAATTATCTCTATTTCCTTTTAGTTTTGATGACTGAAGTTATAGCTTACTATATAATAATTACCGTAGAATTTTTTTCCAGAAAATGGGCAAGATATCCAAATCTCTCAAAGATGTTCACAAAAATACTGAATCTTTAAGACAAGATATTGACCACCTACACACAATCAGACAAACACAGCCATCAAAAACTGCAGACCATCTCAAAATACTACAGCGTACTGCTAGATTGTGTAAAGCAAGCATGGCTCATGCTTCTTCACTTATAAGAAATCACATATTAGGAGATATGGATAAATTGTTAATTAATGTTAATCAAAACATTAAAAACCTGCAAACAGCACAGCAGCAAATGAATGTCAATGAAATGGACAAATGTTTGAATGAGATATGTGAAATGAGAAATAATATACCTAAAGCAACTGACAGTCTTAACAGTGCAGTGGATTATTTTGATATAAAAGAGGCATGATATATTTTTACTATTTTATATGTGTCATTTTTATTTTTTTCTCTACAGAAAGAGTTAATTTTGAAATTTTTGATTATTTTTGCATATAAAACTAAGTTTCTTAATTTTTAAAATAGTATGTTTATTATAGCTTCTTAAAAAAGATGTTGTCATTTTGGTATTTGGAATTCCTATGAACTATCTTTCAAATCACTTCAGTGATAAAATGAAAATATATCATGCCAAAATATTTATTTTTATTTCAGACATCTTTGGGTAGTGATACTACACAAACCATCACCCCTGTTAGTACTAGTGATAGTACACAAACTACCACTCCTACGAGTATAAGTGCTAGCACTACTGCTTCAATAACTACTTGTAGTACACCATCATCATTGGCTGAGTCCAGCATAATTCCAGAGGCAACTATTTTTTCCTTCATTCATTTGCCAAAATTTCAAAATTTATTTCTACATATTCTTGATTTTCACCTAATTTTTTAAAATTAAACTTCTACAAATATTATTTCATAAAACTTAAATGTTCAAAACTTTTATTATTATTAACTTCCAAAGTTCTATCACTACCTACAATTTTCCAATTTATTAAACCTTACATTTCATTTCATTTAGACACAGCAAAGTGACATACAATTTTCGGATGAAGATGAAACAGCTGAATCTTTGCTCCTAGAGACAGAGGAAAAGGAAGCAGAAATTACATCACCAGAAAAAGCTTGACAATTACCACTTTATCTTAAACATGTTTCTTACTTTAAAATTGTTCAGTTTCATTTAGTAGTATAAATTAATAAAGTTTATTAAAATTTTAGGTGATGAGAAAGAAAATTACAGAATGAAATTATTATAATTTACAGGTATAAATGCAAAGAAAATTTGCAAACCAGTTTGACTTTTCTTGATTAATAACTACACATCATCCTTGATAAATTGCTTTCAATATTTTAAACCTAACCTTTATGCTAATTTATAATTTGACATCATTAACAATTTGTCTAAAAATGTCAAATTCCAGCATATATTATCAAGGATGTAATTATAATAACTGCTGTTATGCACTTATTAATCCAAATATATCATTTTATACTTTTATTCGTGAGTTCCATTTTTCATGATTTTCAAATATCACATTTATGGGTTCTTAAATTCAGGTTTTAACCTCAGAAGAGCAGTTAAAAAAGGCATTTTAGTAGATACCAAATATTCTTTTGATGAAACTTGAAATCCACAGAAATTGGTACCAATGAACAATTGTACTTTCACAAGTTATTAATTGTAGAAAATTACTGCATACTCGTTTTAACCTAATCCATATGCAAATTCTAAGTTTGCATTAATAAGCAGTACCCCTAACTGGCAAATTTTTCTTTGATTCATATAATATTTATATCTATTATTTCCTACTACAAATATAACAAGCATGAACTAATGACATTTCTTTCCATTTTACAGGTGTTTAGATATTCTGGACTTGTGAGCACATCCAAGCATGAATACATTTGATACACCATCTAATATTGCTGTATTTAGATTAGTATAAAATTCAATGTTAATTTTAATTCTTTTTTTATAGGTATGTGACTTTACATTGAGCATAGACATATTATTTAAATATGTATTAGTTTAAGTTAATTTCATTACAAAATACACAGCATCTAGTAAAATTTAAGACAACTCTCTCTCTCTCTCTCTCTTGTGACAGAAAGAGATGTTGGAACTAGACAGAAAAGGGAGGGACTAATATTCATCTGATTCAGGCCATTTCAGTTTTGTGCATCTTTAAACTTTTGCATTACAACTTTGTGGGAGCAGGGGAAGTGCAAACTCTGATTCATGTGTTGTTCAGTGATATGCAATGATCAGTTTCAGACTTTTTTTCACTATTTATGCAATTTGAAGTTTTAAAGTTTTATAGCTTTCACAATTTATGTATTTAGGCTTAGCTGGAAGCAAGTTTTCTCACAAACATTTTAGATCCCCACCCCTAAACAATATATATATTTAATGGACATGACAAGTTAAGACTTACATTCATTTGATGTAGGCCATTTCAATTTTATCCATCTTAAAACTTTTGCATTCGACTTTGTCCGAGCAGTAGAAGTCCAATTTCATATTTCTGTGTTGTTTCTTGATATCCAAAGATCAGTGTCAAACTTTTTCTCTATTTATGCAATTTGAAATTATGAGGGGTTCAGACTTTGTGCATTCCGACTTTGCTGGGAGCGGGGGGATGTGCAATCTCCGATTGCTGCGTTTCATTTAATATGTAGTTTAATGATTCTTTTTATACATGAATTTCACTAATCCCCGCACATATAATACATTTCTCCAACAGTAAGAAACCGCCTCGGTGGTCTCGTGGTATCGTGCTCGCCTCGATTGCGGAAGGTCGCGGGTTCGATCCCAGGCCGGGTTAAACCAAAGACATTAAAATTGGTATTTGCTGCTTCTCCGCCAGGCTCGCGGCATCTAGGAGTAAGAGCAAAGATCTACTGGTCAGCTCTGAGTAAGTATATTGTGTCCGAGTGGCTGATACGTCTTCCTGTGGACAATTACCTCGTGAGCTAGCACATTAAAAATCCGGCTGAGCGTGTAGGTCTAGTACAAAGCAGGGATCATTTTCATTATCATATCAACATGTTCTCGTCCTGATATGCACCTGGCGCCATTGGACGTTAAACAACAATTCATCCATCCATCCAACAGTTAGGTCTTTTTGACCCACATTTCGAGCATGAGTGACTCGATTAAGTTCAACTCCATTTCTGTTTGTTTGTTTGTTTTGTTTAGTTGGGGTTTAACGCCGTTTTCAGCACATTTTGGCCATTTCCCGGCGGCCAGTTTTTATTGCCGGAGGAAACCGGAGTACCCGGAGAGAACCACCGACCTTCGGTAGGAAAATTGGGAATCCTTGTCAATTAAGATCGGAGTCGAACACACCCCGCCACAGGTGAGATTCGAACTCACAACCCCAGCGTTGACAGGCTAAAGTCTATTTCTCAGATATCAATTGACTCATATCAATTATATCAATGCTATATCTATTCATTCATCTTATAAAGTACAACAAACGTCAGCAACATTTCAGTCACCATTACATATATTTTGTGTTTGAGTGAATTTAAGTGTATTATTAAATAACCTATTACTGATATTTCACAACTGCCTTCGTCTTATATAGTACAATACAACTCAGCAACAATTGAGTAACCACGACCTACATTTATGCTTGAGTGACTAAGATTAAATTTTGGCATTTAGGTGTATGATGCATCAATGATATTTTACAACTACAACATCTTCTTTAGTTCAATAAAAATCATTAATATATAAGCAGACATAACCTACATTTCATGCTTGAGTAACTACATTAAATTTTAGTGTTTGGGTCCTTATGTCAGTAACAGAATTTAGTACTGTGGATTCAACAATTTCAAACGGTGTAAAAGTTAATGTAAATAGGATATATTGTGAAACTTTCATATATCTAAAATAATTCTCAAAACAAATTCCTGCCATAAATAATAAAGGGGAGTTCGATGTCTTACAGACACACAATCTTTAGTTTAAATTGATTCTGAACTTATATTTAAAATCGTTATTGAATGACTATCATACGTGGATGAAAATTATGCGAGTGGTAAAAATGTAATCCAAGACCGGCTATCGTTTTGTTCCGAGACTTTTTTTTAAGGTTGGGGGCAGCTTTATTGTTAGGGGTGTGCCGTTAAGATACTTTACCTCATCCTTTTCTTATATTTTGAATTTTAGAAAGTATATAATACAGAATACATTGAACAACTCAACTTTTCATTGTCATTAATACGTTTACACCAATATTTCAACATTCTAATTTTAATTTTAATATTTAATGGAAATCGAACTAATTCTCCATACATCATAAAGTTTGGATGTAAATGTACAAATGTACTTGTTCGATAATCAAAATATTTTCGTAACCCCAAATTTTTCTGACCCATAAAGTAGAATAGGCTCAACCATAGCATCAAATAATTTAAGTTGTAGTTCTATTGGGATATTTTGATTTCTGATGCTTTTGTAAATGCTGGATAATGATTTTTAGGCTTGATTAACTAATTTTTTTCTAGTATCAGTAAAATTCCCGTTATATTTAAACAATATGCCTAAGTATGAAAATGAGTCAAAAATTCCTAAAATAATATTTAAAAATGTTAACGATGTTCCGCGAAAAGTTCTGGTTGGACGTTAGCGACGCGATTATCTCCCCTATAAATAAAGTATGCACCACGTGATTGAGGTTATTTCTTCATAGACTGAAAACAAAATACAGTCAATCCTTAAATAAAAACGACTTTACTGGTTTTAACATTGTTTATCTATAAAAAAAAAAAAAAAAAAAAAAAAAAAAAAAAAAAAAAAAAAAAAAAAAAAAACATTTACATTCATATATTTAAAAAAAAACACACACACACAAAAAGACTGAATATAGCCATCTGCGCTCGCATCATTGGCCACGCCAATGCATATTATATGTGTTAACTAAAGACTCTTTTCAACACGAATATTAATCGAGATGCCAAAATCAAAAATATATAATGTTTGATCATCCATGAATATATATATATATAACTTTATTTCGTCTATTATAGAGATTTGGTGTACATGAAATATATAAATCAGAAAATTACAAAAAACAAAGAATAAAAGTCGCTGTTTAAAGTTAATATAAGAAAAATGAGCACTGTCTATAATATCGATAACGGACACATCTTCTATCGATTGTAGAAATCTCTGCAGATTTTTTCAACGTGACGAACACAAGTCTTAGAGAAAAAAGTCAATTCATCATTTTCTAATTCATATGACGTATTGCAAGAGAGAATTGTTGTTGTGAATTCATGTGCCGAAAGACTGTCCATAAAAACACTGAACTGAATGGGATTAATGTTAATAATGTCTTGCATAGATCATCTCTTTTGTCTTGTATAAAATCACAGGATACCAGTAAGTGTTCAACGATATTCAAGAAGAACTTTCCACATTTGTCGCAAAGTAAATGTTCATCTTCATAACCATGATAACGTACTATAGAACATAAGTCAATAACATACTTGGCGGAGACACGAAGTTCGGGAAACTGTTTCGCAATTGTCCATGCTTTATGCGGTTTGATTGCAGAATGAATATGTCTAAACATATAAAAGTCATTATTGCATGAAATTCGGTCAGACCACCATGTTTCTTCACTTGCATTTATATTCTGATTTACAATAACTGACCAAAGTTTTTTTTGATGGGAAAGAACCAGTATTTGCAAAATTAACAATATAATCTGTAATGTTATATTTTTCGGCTGCTTTATAGATGTCAGGTATAAAACCAAGTTGTTCTGGAACACATTTATGTTTGAATTCCATAAGTCTGCTTATCATTATGCGTTTTGGTAACACAGAAGACTTTAACCTACATAGTCTACCAAAAAATAAAAGTTTACATCTGTTGATAATGCTTTCAACTGAAAACCAACCTAGAAGACTTGTACACTTGTCAGAACGGGTTCGTTTTGGAAGTCCTTGGATAATTTTACACACAAATCTGTGAGCTCTTTCTAACATCGTAAGTTCTGTTTGCGTCAAATTGTTCCATAACTCACAACTATATAGAGCTTTGCTGTAACATATTTGAAGTATTATCTTGGAACACGTCAAAGGGTTTAAAATTGATGGATGAATTCCAGAATTTAGAACTGAAAGAGCAGTTGATCGCAACACTCTACAAGCATTCAACGTCTGGTCCATTGATCTAAATTCACAGTTCAGAAGAATACCGACATGTTTGGCAGACGTCACGAGTGGTATGATGTCATCATACAAAGTAAGATTGCTTGTAATATTCTTGTTCTTCTTTGAATAACGTAAGACGTTGCTTTTAGTCGGGAAAAACTTGAATGCCCACTTCTCGCTTTATGTCTGACAAATGTTAATAAGGTGTTGCATTCCTTTTTCTGTTGTTGAGAGTAACGCAATGTCGTCGGCTTGAACAGAGCTGCTTACACTGATATCTAGAAGAACATATCCCAATTTAGAGTCTTCAATGTCGCACAAAAGATCGTTTATGTATACTAAATATAACAGAGCTGATAAGACGCCACCTTGGCGAACGCCTCGTTTCAGTTCAAACCAACGAGATAGCCTACCATTGAACAGTGCAGAACTGCGCATGTCACTGTATATTTCATCTATGAGCAGCCATAAATCACCGGTAACTCCATATTTATGCAGTTTATATAACAATGCATCATCCCATACGGTGTCGAAAGCTTTCGTGCTATCTAACTGCACAACAATAACATCACTGTTACGTTCAATATAATGACGAATCGGTTCTTGTAAGTTAAATGAAGCGTGAATACTTGATAATTCCTTTTGGTATGCCATCTGAGATTGATGTGGAAACTTTATGTGCAAGGAGTCTTTTCGAATATCTTGGCGATACAACTTGTTAACGATATACCGCGGTACGAATTGTGATCAGTTTTGTTTTTATTTCCACCTTTGAATAACGGTATAATTACACTTGTTTTCCAATCTAGAGGAGTATAACGTGTTTGTATTATTAGGTTGAATAGATTGCATAAGTGTTTTTGCAATGTTTTACCACAATATTTTATATGCTCATATGAAACGTTGTCTAAACCTGTAGATTTTTTGTTACATAAACTTTTGCAAATGTTGGAGATTTCGTCAAACTCAAATGGGTTGGAGCTTTGATTTCCTTCTGCGTTTGTCGTATTTTATTCACTTCATGTTTTACCAAATTTATGTTTGCTGAATTTGTTAACTTGCTATCAAACTGGAAAATGGATTCAAAATGGTCCGCCCATGCTTCGCATATTTCACTTTCGTTTGTATGAGTTATTCCATTTAAATTTAGTTCACGACAAAAAGTTTTCTGTTTACGTCTGCTTTTTAAGACCGACCATACATACTTTTGATCATTGTCGATAGACTCTTCCATTCTGTTGGCAATGTTCATAATATGTTCGTTGTAAGCTTTATCCATTTCATTTCTGAAAGTCCGTTTTGCGTGTTTGTAATCAGCAAAGAACTGATCGCTTCTATCGTGAACTTTTCCGTTCAGTATCTATAAACTGCGCTTATTTAGCATTGTTTTGTGTGATAGATCTACGACTTTCGTCCAATAAGGCTTTATATGTTTCACAAATTGCTTATGTGGGAGTGTTTCCTTGTCAGCTTTTTGAACAGCAACTATAATAGTCTTATAGTAGACCTCGATATCTTCTTTGGTCGCTGGTAGTGACGGCATTTGAACAGACCATAAAAATTGTGAGACTGCAAATGAATAGTCATTAACTGAATTCATTTCTAATGCTTTGGTCCACGATACTTTGTCAGCCATAACACTTTCGTATAAGTTGTCACTATCAGCATGACATTGTTCAATTAGTAAAGTACACGCGATAGGCTTGTGATCAGAAACGTTAAATATGCTTTCGTCTGGGACAAACACATTGCAAATATCTCGTGTATTTTCGTTATTTGTGACTATGTGATCTATCCCTGTTTTAGGACCATCCTCATAAGATTGAAATGTACATACCGGACCTTTGGCAAAGTCCTGAACATGTAATGATATACTGTTGTTGTCAATAAGGAGACTTTCAAGAAGTTGACTACGACGATCCTGAGTAAACGAATATCGTGGTCCACCAATCTTGCAATTGAAATCGCCAAGAATATACACCGTCCCGTGGTTCGAATACGATTTGTATATGTCCATTAAGTATTCAAGTTATTTAACGAATGCCTCGTTGGGTTGTGTAATTGCTGGTAAGTATATAGACAGAAAAAATATACTAGATAAATTAGGAAGTTTTAGTTCGATACCACATATCCTATTGCTATCAATTACTAACTCTGTGACATACGGAGATAAAGTTTTAGAGACCATAATCGCAACACCTCCACGGGCGCTATAACTGTATTTTTCAGGGCAGTGTTCATCGGCGCATTTTCCAAATACTAAATAGTTTTGTTTATCGATTGAATTAAGGAAGTGGAATTGTGATTTTCTAAGCCAGTGTTCAGATAAACAAATAACATCAACCTTATTATCATTTAAGAATTCTAGTAGATAAGGTACTGCGGACATTATTCCGCGACAGTTCCAACATGCTTGCAGCGAGATATTCACGCATAGATTCTTCACATGAATTGTGTTTGTCGATACCACCTACATAGAATCTGGATACACGGTGTCTTGTTTTTTTAACAAATCCACGAAAATTGTCAACGGTTATGGGATTACACATGGAAGTTGGAAAATGCACTTGTATATTTGTATTTTGTTCATTTCCAGTTATATTGTTGTGGTTGTTCTTGATTTTATTTTCTATTGAAGTAGACGGAGCTGGATTAACAATATTACTTTGTACATGTATGTCTTTGACTAAAACGGACAAATTCGTAACATCAGAGGATCTGACGTGTTTTGTGTGTGAGTCAACTAGAGAATTGGAATGTTCATTAATGGAATTCCTTTGAATTGGCTCTTTGGACTGACTCAAATCGGATTCGATCACATTGCAATTATCTAATGCTTCAGCTGAAACTATAACTTGTTCAGATTTAGATTTTAGAATGTCTGCATGCGTACGATTTTGTAGACTTGTCAAAGACTTTGACATCTTTCTCGGTGTTTATGATACGCTTTCGCAAATCACTAATTGATTTCGCGTGAGAACAACAATCAATATTTACTTTTTTGAGTTCATCGTCCAATTCTTTCAGTTTGTCACTCATGATGTTTGTCTTTGTTTTCAGACTTACAACGCCTTGCGCTCTTGCATCACTTAGCTGGTTAATTCTACATGACTCAGATTTCACGCTTGAACGTAGTTCGTTAACGTCTAGTTTTACTGTTTTAAAGTCGTTTTTTATTTTGTTTACATCTGTCGTTAACTGTTGAATGCTGTTTTCGTATTCATCAAGTTTGTTTCGGAAAGTTCTTGAACTTTTTTCAATTGCTAATTTATTTGATTAATTTGCATGTCATTACCGCTTCATGTGCAACGACACTCATGTTGTTTACTGTTTCAGCTAAGTTTTCGTTGTTTTCTCGTAAGGATGAGATTTGATTCTGAAAGTTCCGTAACCGGTCATTGTTTTTCTGGTTAGCGTTGACCAGTTGCTTGTTTTCTCGTACTAATACATAGACGGTTTTATTAAGATATTCGATTTCCTGAGTGTAGTCGCCTTTGAATGTATTAATTTCTCTTTCTATGCGCACGAGAGTCTCTATCAGACACAAGTTCTGAGAAAATTCGCTGGAATGTGTTTGGTTATTTCCATCTACTGTAGACATTTTTCGGGCACTTTGCGTATGCGAACGAGTATTAAGTGTTAATCTTAAATCTTCCGTATATTCTCCGAGTGATGCTAAATAAAGCGCATAGCAATCGCTACCAAGTTTGTTTTCAACTGATTCACCGTTAGGTTTTCTAGGACAAAGACGCTTTTTAAGAGTTGCATTCAGATATGGAAAGTTATGTTGACATTTTGCAATTTCCAGAAGTGCGTAGCGAATGTCGTCAATTTCACAGTGTGCGTTTTGGCATTTATCAATTAATTTAGACACAAAGCTGTCTTTATGTAAGGATAAAAGTTCTTCTTGGATAAATTTTATTATCGATTCTGTTATGCTTGTATCGTTGCTTATGCTGCTTGTATTGGAAGGAACATCTATTATAATGTTAGTTTGTCTTTGTGACGAAAGACGATCATCAAAAGGATCAAATTGACTATCTATAAAACTCGAGTGAACAAGTAAATCGCTGGGTCTAAGTTCCGTTAGATTATTCATGATATGTTGTGAATCGCTGAAAACAGTTCACAGTGATCTGATTTTGAAAATCAATACATGTTTATGAAGTAATATCTGTAGATGTATTTAAATTCTTTTTTATTAATATGGTGTTGTTGAAAGTATGGAATGATCTCACCAAATCCTTGATCTTTGAAGATGTATGAAAACTGTCCTATTCTAGAATAATAACAAGAGCACATTAACAACACGTCCTTCACTAAAGGGACATAATCCAGTGCTTGCAAATATTTAAATGTACAAATGTACTTGTTCGATAATCAAAATATTTTCGTAACCCCAAAATTTTCTGACCCATAAAGTAGAATAGGCTCAACTATAGCATCAAATAATTTAAGTTGTAGTTCTATTGGGATATTTTGATTTCTGATGCTTTTGTAAATGCTGAATAACTAATTTTTTTCTAGTATCAGTAAAATTCCCGTTATATTTAAACAATATGCCTAAGTATGAAAATGAGTCAACAATTCCTAAATTAGTATTTAAAAATGTTAACGATGTTCCGCGAAAAGTTCTGGTTGGACGTTAGCGACGCGATTATCTCCCCTGAAATTAAAGTATGCACCACGTGATTGAGGTTATTTCTTCATAGACTGAAAAAAAAAATACAGTCAATCCTTAAATAAAAACGACTTTACTGGTTTTAACATTGTTTATCTATAAAAAAAAAAAACCCATTTACATTCATATATTTAAAAAAAACACACACACACAAAGACTGAATATAGCCATCTGCGCTCGCATCATTGGCCACGCCAACTGCATATTATATGTGTTAACTAAAGACTCTTTTCAACACGAATATTAATCTATATGCTACAAATTAAAAATACGAAATCAAAAATATATAATGTTTGATCATCCATGAATATATATATAAACTAAATCGGATTAGTGCATTTAATATAGCATACGTAGTTACCCTGCATCATCCTGTGCTTACCTACAAATATTTTGTATTTATTTTTAAATTACTTGTAGATAAAAATGCATGCCATGAAACAACTTCATTCGTTCACGAATTTAAGACTTTGGATGTTGATTATTTTGATAATTTCATGTGAATACTGGAAAGTGGGTAAGACCTTTTTTCTTCAATTCTTGACGTGTTTAATCGGTGGGATAAAAATACATAATATGTTTAACCACTTCCAGGTGATTAAATTTCTGCATGGAATTTCCGACGGTTTTTTTACGTCTATCAGTGGAAACATAAACTAGAGAAGTTCCGAAATGGCGTTGACGTAAACAAAATGGGTAGCAACGGCATTTTCTTGAGGTTTTTGTTGAACATCATAGGAGAAACATTCTCCTTCTTAGAATTTCTACACCATCGATAGTTAAATTTTAGATTTTAACACGCTCGCTAAAAGTTCTCGTGTTGAAAATCAAAAATTTAACGATCTCGGGTGGAGAAATTCCAAAACCCACTCGTACCTGAAGGAGAATCTATATAGACACGACTTTCAATATTTATTGATATATTTTACGAAACTTTGAATTTTTGCAAAAACAGAGATAAAGCTCTTTCAAGGTATATGAAAACCCTTTACATGATGAGCCGATATACAGTATATTAGTTCTAGATCTGACAGCTTTTTGATCAAAGTCATTGTTCCAGCTGACAAAGCTCCAATCAACATAATTTTTGTCTGCAAAAGACACTACATTGACTTCCTGATTAAGATGACGGGTATTGACAATTCACTTGGCAACCCCACTTAAACGCACACTACGATACTAAGGGAATATATTATCAATAACCATATTTTCTGTTCTATCTTCCTTTGGTATCGTTGTAAGTGATGACAATTTTAACCGCCCTTCCATTTACTGGATACCCAAATTTCATACCTGTCCATACAAGCAAAGGTATACATAGCAGGCTCTGCCAAATGCACTATTAAACCCCCTTTAGAACCCTACTTCCTTGTTACAGCAATTAAGGATGATCTGAAAGAGCTACTGTGACCACGCCTACTCAATTAGTGATGTGAATCAGATGTGGATTTAAAAAATTACTAAAGACTTACAGAGATATCTCTCTTCTAGTGACCTTACCTATTGTAATAGCATACAAACTTTTGATTTTTCTACACTATATACAATCCTCCCACATGATAAATTAAAATATGTTTTTCATGAACTAATTCACCAATGTTTCTACACTAAACAAGGTTTACAAAGTTATGCCTATCTGGTATTATGTAAGGACAAGGCTTACTGTGTAAAAAAATACTGATTCTAAAAATAAATTCTCTGAGACTGAGGTTGTTAATAAACATGCTGAAATTTCTCGTAGACAACATCTTTGTTGAGTTTGGCGGGGCTAATGAATCGGAAAGAAAAGAAACTAGCTCAGTCCTTTAATTTCAGTTTCCGCTATATAAATGTTTTCTCACAGATTAATCCTTACTGTTACTGTAAGGATTACCTACATCTCATAGATCCCAGCGAAAATGAAATTAAAGAGACCACAGACGCTTCTTATCTAGATTTATACTTGTATATAGATAATAATGGGCGGTTGAAATCAAAACTTTATAACAAACGTGATGATTTTAATTTTACGATTGTGAACTTCCCCTTTCATAGCAGTCATATACCAAGGTCTCCCGCCCATGGTTGTACATTTCACAGTTGATTCGTTACTGTCACGCATGTGATTTATACGTTCAACTTGACTTTAACGGAGCGGGACATGCGTACCCTTCCGGAGCAAGTGCGCAGAACTAATTTCAATTAGATTGAAATGCCTGTAGTCTTGGATTACAGACAATCATTTGGTTCATACATGTAAATTCTTAAATTCATTCGTTGTGATATTTGCATTACGGTCGTTGTCAAAGTCATCAAAGTAATCAATTCAATAAGCAACACGCAAGTATATATTAAGTACTTGTATAGCCATTATATTCATATCTCTTTTTAGATTCATCGTGTAATCTGCCTACTGCTTTACAGGGCACAATCTGGATATGCAATACGACGATAAATTCCGTCCACAAAACACTCGCCCTTATTGCTGATATCGATACATTTACCAGCGCACCAGATACCTGCGTTAACGCACAAGGAACTGTTTTGAACTGTTTTTCTTGTATATCTCATCTACCTTTATCCGATTCGGAAGCGGTTGTCGTTCTAAAGTAAGCACGATGTTGGTTTTATATACATTTAGATACATAAAAACTTTTTTCCAGATATAGATCAGAGCTGCTCTGGTTAGCTTTTCTGAGATTTAATTATATTTTGAATTCTAAAATATGATCCAAGGTCAGCCCCTAGCACCTCTTATACCGATACGTTAACTCGGTGGTCCAGGAGCTTGGGTGTTTGTACAAGGAACTCCGTTGAACAGTTTTTTCTTGTATATTTAATCAATGTTTGTCCGATTCAGAAGTAGTTTTAGTTCTCAAGTAAGCATGATATTATATTTTTTAAATAAATTGAGAAATATAAAGTTTTTCAGGAAATTTTGTTAGAAACTGGATTAGAGTAGTGCTGTTGTGGTTAGAAACTGCTCTGTAGGAGTGGTGCTGTAGTAAATTTTTCTGGGGCTTATTATATTTTCTATGCATGAGAGATTCATTGATTACGACTATAGCACATTTTCATACGTAAGATAAATTTGTAAAATTTTGAAATTGCAATTTCATCGGTCTCTTACGGTTTTGAGTACTTTATTATATTGAAAGTTTTGAAAAATCCTGAAACTGTAAAAGATGCAAATTAGGAAGGTTAAGCCCCAGGAATAATTAACCTGTGCATATAATTATGTACCTTTCCAAAAATAGGAGTCTGTATTTGTTGTTTGTGCGCTCGTGATTTTTATGCATTTAAGAATTTAGTTCATTTCAGATTGATTTTGTGGTTTCATCTGAATTTGTTTCCATAGCTTGTTAATATGGTGTCACTTAGAGCTTGTCATATGTACAGTAATGATATTTTCCTTAGAAAATGAACAGAGACCAGTCAAAAGTAGCTATATCCGGTGGTGATGATACACGGTGGTTATAAGATCACAAAAGAAAATATTGTTTGACATACGAATTTTGTGGGTGGAGACTTTGGGGGTATACAGCTAGTTTGCTATGAAGAATAACATGTACATTAATAGTGTCTTCTAATAACAAATATTTTTTGGTAATAAATGAAAAAGTATTAGTTAATTGAGCGGATGTTTTTGTTTATTGGGAAAACCCTATTGTTTTGGCGCCGGAGGTTAAAGGTCTGTCTCATTTGTTACCGGAGAGCATGATTTCATCTACAAAATTACTACTGCGCAACAGGGAATCGAACTCTGTAGTCCTGGCACCCACTGAGCTAGAGGAGTACTCCACTAACTCAGTTAATGGAGGGTGTAACTGTTATCAACCTGTTACGGTTCTATAATTTTACATTTTCGGTCCTTTTGGAATATAAATATGCTATTCAATTATTTTGGATTATGGTTTTGGACTTTCAATACTTTCGACCCTGAGCAATGCTGACAATTGTTCAATACATGAAATATACATATACATTGCAGTTAAAATTGGTATCGTAGAATTTTTTTTGATGTTGAGGGAAGATCTGCTACACGTTTTTACTAATAAAATGTGTATGTTTTAAGATATATTTAATTTCAATAAATTGAAAAATATGCTTTCATTCTTGTGAAGTTCCGTGGTAAACTCTTCTGAAGCAAATTAAAATTCTTATTTACAGATTTAACAAATATCTCAAAGAATACAAATGGGGGTCAAACACAAATTTTATGAATCCAAATATTCAATATGCTAATAGATACATCAAAAGCAACTAGTATAAATATTTTAATTTAAATTAAGTTTTCATCAAAATAATTTACAAGTTTCAAACTTCAAAATACGAATGTGTTACAAAAATCCATGTGCTTCATCTTCTATCTGTATAGTCCACAAACTTGCAAACTATTTTGATTAATAAAAAAATCCCTTCCTTTGTGTTATATCATATTTTTATACTTTTTTCATCTGCAGCATATAAAAAAGAATGGGTATAGGGTAACATGTGACATTTTTATTACATTATGGATGCCTGTTTCCGTTCGATTCCGTTAAATACAATTCCTCAGAGCAATTGGTACTTTGCGGAACGGAACGGAATAACAAATTAAACAGTTTAAATCAGATTCAACATGATCAATGTTTCTAACCATCGTCAGAAAGGACGTCGGAAGGCTTCTCTATTTATTTAGAGTAAATATCATACCAGAACCGTCATGCTCGTGTGACGCCTCTATGGAAGACATCAATCATTTTTTCCTTGAATGTTCTAATTCTACAGCAGAATGCACTATGATGCTTAACAATCTAAGATGGTTACCAAATCATATAAATGTAAGCACTGACCTTGTGACCTTAGGTTCTACTGATCTTACAAACGAACAAAACGTTGTTATCATTAGAGAAGTCTTCAGATTTATAAAAGGTTCCAAAAGATTTTTGTTCATCTAAATAGCCCTTTCTGTCGTCACAATTTGTGTGTTTACCAAGCTTTTTTTTAAATATCTTCCTACATGATATACATACACATATATATGTTATATTTTCATCTATAAAAACCTCCAATTTGTATTTTATGTTTGCCTAATCATATTTAGTTTATCTTCTCTTTATAAGATATTGTTATTTCGTATGCTCTCAAATTAGTCTTGTAATTATACTGTAATACGGTAGAAGACAATATAAGTTGGCATAACTTGTGTCCCATCCCTTTTGCTATATTTGAGCAAATAAAATAATTATAAACTAAACAAACTATGTTTGGCTGTAGCAGCCATATTGGTTTTCAGACCAACGCTAAAATCAAATTTGAAGAAAGAAAACTATTTCATCTTGCATGCATAAGAAGATCTCCAGTCTGTGTAAGGGTTTTTCAGAAGAAGCTGTTTATATAATTACATGTTTTCCCATAAGGTCCTATGTTAAACTATGTTCTGCTGTGGCGACCATCTTTGATTTCAGATCTGCATCAAAATGAGAAATTTTATGTAGGACTATAATGTTATCGTCCATGCATAATATTACTCCAGTCCATGAAAGGGTTTTTGATAATAAGCTGTTTACATGATTTTCCCATAAAGTCCTTTGTTAAACTATCTTCTGCCATGGCAGCCATCTTGGAGTTTAGATCGGCATCAAAATATCACAAATTTAATGTAGGACTATAATATCGTTGTCCATGCATAATGTTATCCAGTCCGTAAAAGGGTTTTTGAGAAGATGTTTACGTGTTTTTCCAAAAGGGTCCTATGTTAAACTATGTTCTGCGGTGGTGGCCATCGGCATCAAAATCACAAATTAAATATAGGATTATAATATCATTATCCATGCATAATATTACTCCAGTCTGTGAAAGGGTTTTTCAGAAGGAGTTGTTTACGTGTTATTCCCATGGGGTCCTATGTTAAACTATGTTCTGCGGTGGTGGCTATCTTGGATTTCAGATCAACATAAAAAAAAATGTAGGACTATAATATCTTCATCCATGCATTATATTACTCCAGTCTGTGAAAGGTTTTTGAGTGGCCGTTAACGTGTTTTTCCCATAGGCTACAATGTTAAACTAATCCGCTATGGCCGCCATCTTGGATGTCAGATCGGCAAAAAAATCGCAAATTTGGTAGAGGACCATATAAAGATAATTCATACCATATAGAAATTGAATTGGCTCAGTGGTTTCTTACAAGAAGATCTTTGAAGTTTCAGAGCAATTGGTACTTTGTCGAACGGAACGGAACGGAATAACGGAATAACAAATTTAAAAGTTAAAATCAGAATCACATTTTTCATAATCGTCGGAAAGAACGACGGGGAATTACGAATGAAAGTGTCTGACATGCCTATGTCTTTTATTCATATAAATTATGGATCCGGTTATTGAATGCATGCATATCTATAACACTTGCCACTCATTTAAAAAAGGAGCAAAAACAACAAAAAAAACGAATCATACTTTTTCATAACATACATGACCTCAGTATGTGTTTAATATTACATAATTACAGATCAGGTCGAGAATTCACATCTAAAACACCTACCACTCGCTTAAAAAAGAGGTGCCAGAAAAAAAATATCATACTGCTTTTATTACAAAGGTGTCCGTTGCGGTTCGATTCCGTTAAATACTAATTCCTCTAACCGAGGTGGTTTGAAAGGTGGTGTATTTATTTGAGAAAATGAAATTGCTAATTGATTCTTCGGTTAATTGCAGCATATTAACAGCTGATTAAGTTGGTATTCAATTATTGCTTTATCAAATGTGATAAATTAAAAGTTGCTAGTAAGTAATTCGAACTTTTAATATTTATATAAATTATCATAGTTAAAAATATTATTTCAATACTATGAACAATCCTAAAATCAAATAAGATGGTTTTATAATGTCATTGCTTTCTTCTTATTATATTTCCATTGAAAATGGCGTATTGTTTAAAATCTACTTAAATTTCTCATTCATGGTGTGAATTAGCGTCCATAAACAACTTTAATCATAATTTCATCAGGGGCGTCATTTACCTGCAATTATCATCTTAAGGGTATGCTGTTACTATAATTTAATTCAAAGGTAAATATTCAGCGTTACATGTGAGAGGTTACAAAATGTTTCCTGATGTGGCGAAATTCAGAATTGCATTACAATTATTGTTTTTATTCTTTATTTTATCGAATTAATTTCTTCACATATTTATAATTACATGAATTACATTTGGTAAATATTTTTTTACTGAATTTGAATTAAGAACAGACACGGGTTAACTTGCGATATAATCGTTATAAATTTGTAAATATCGACCAGTTTCCTCATATAATGCCCATATGTACATTACGACACCACCTACATTTTTGTCACTAAGATGGCCGACTATCGAATGCTTTATTTTATAAAACAATTTGTTAAAATACACATTTATTACTGTAGACGTCGGAATGGCGTTTTGTACAAACATATTTAAGTATATTTGCAATAGGTATGTTAAGTTTGGAGCCGAATTTTGTCCTTCCCTTTAAACTTGCTTTAGGTTTGTAGCAGTGAACAGAAAGCCCACACATACAGTATGATCAAGGCTGTTCTACTAACATACACTGTGTTTGTATTTTTATTTATGTTAATTAAATGAGATTGAAATGATACCGTGAGGTTTGTTTTGAACATAAAAAACAATAGTTTATTTACATAACAAAATAGTTTCATTTTCAAATGGTCATAGAGTAAGTTGAAATTGTCGCCAAGTAGTATTTCACTGGGTGTAAAAGATCGTTATATTAGTAATAGTAAAAACGAATCAATGAAGTTGGCAACATTAAAATATATATTAGTACTTGCTGAGCAATTTATTAATGTTTTAGTAATATATATTTCTAATTATATGCACATCTTGTGCATTAAAATTGGTATCAAAAAATTTTATATCTCGTTGTAGATTCATCATGTAATCTGCCTACCGCTTTACAGGGAACAAGCTGGATATACAATACGACAACAAATTCCGCTCACAGATCACTCACCCTTACTGCTGATACCGATACATTAAGCAACACACAAGGTACCTGGGTGATTGCACAAGGAACTGTTTTGAACAGTTTTTCTTGTATATCTCATCTACCTTTATCCGATTCAGAAGCAGTTGTAGTTCTAAAGTAAGCATGATGTTGTTTTTATATACATTGAGATACACAAAACTTTTTTCAGATATCGATCACAGCTGCTCTGGTTAGCTTTTCTGAGATTTAAATATATTTTCTATGAGAGGTTGGAACTTGTTGAACACTACATTATGTAAGAACTTTTGAAATCTTGATTTCAGGGGACACTTGACAGTATTGCGTGAAATAGTATGCATCAAAATTGGTAATAAAGAATCTATTTTCAATATTGAAACAATCTGTTCTGCCATTCACTTTCACGGATGTAAGTGGGAAGGTGGTTTCTTATGTGAAATTCCAAAATCATAGGTTGTGTGTGCCCTCGTGATTTGTTTTGTATTTCTGGCCATTTTGAATTACGTTTTGTGAATTATTTGATACATGTATTAAAGAAAAGAGAAATTACTTTTTAAAATGACACATCCAAGTATGTCATTTAAAAACATAAAAAGGGCAATCTTTTTTCATAAAAATATTTGTATGAAAAATAATAATAATAATAATAATAACTAGAAAGACAATTGTTCAGAGAACAATTGCAAGGTCTTTCCCTAGTCAAATTGACCTTTTAATCCAAAGTTGCTAAGGATATTAGTCAAAATATAGGACTCTGTCCCAATGACCTTGACCCTTGACCTTCCATTTTGACCTCTACGGCTCTATAATAGGGTGCTCAACATAAATATATATGGTTGCTAGGTACTTTTCCGTCAGTTGCTAAGGATTTTTTCGATGACCTTGACCCTTGACCTTCCATTTTGACTTCTATGGCTCTATAATATTATCCTGAACATAAATATATATGGTTGCTAGGTACTTTTCCATCGGTTGCTAAGGACTTTTTCAATGACCTTGATCCTTGACCTTCAATTTTCACCTCTATAGTTCTATAATAGGGTCCTGACCATAAATATATATGGTTGCTAGGTACTTTTCCGTCGGTTGCTAAGGGCTTTTTTGATGACCTTGATATCTGACTTTGACCTTGGTTCTAAAATGTAGATCTTTTGAAACTGATCTTTTTTTGTATTAACATTTTCTTCATATCTATAATGGTTTTCGAGATATAGGATAAAACAAACATGCCTCAAGGGCAGTAACTCGTATAAGGAGTCATCGTACAACTTCAGACCCATGAGACAAACTTAGATCTTGACAAGATAAACATTTCCCCCAATATATTTCATCAGCTATTTGTTACGGTTTCTGAGTTATTCTCATAACAAGGTATAAGGTCAAAGGTCAAGTGCGACCTTGACCTTTGACCTTGAGGTCATTTTGAAGAATAAGACATTTGATGACTATTGGTGAAAGTCCCAAGTCTCTACGACTAACAGTTTATGAGTTTTGACCATGTACGCGTTTCGTAAAATATTCAAGGGCCAGTAACTCCTATAAGGAGTCGATAAACCAAGTTGAGCGAAACAGGACAAAGTTGCGTCTTGCAAAGATAAACATTTTTGCCAACATATTTCATCAGCTATCTTTTACGGTTTATGGGTTATTTCCATAACAAGGCATAAGGTCAAAGGCAAATTGCTATTAAGGCTATTATGCATGAATGTTGACCCTCTATTTTGACATGTAAAAGTCAAAATATAGGACTCTGTCACAATGACCTTGACAACTGACCTTCGATTTTGACCTCTACAGTTCTAAAATAGGGTCCTGAGCATAAATATATATGGTTGCTAGGTACTTTTCCATCAGTTGCTAAGGACTTTGTCAATGACCTTGACCCTTGACCTTTCATTTTGACCTCTACGGCTTTATAATAGGGTCCTGAGCATAAATATATATGGTTGCTAGGTACTTTTCCATCAGTTGCTAAGGACTTTTTCAATGACTTGACCCCTGACCTTCCATTTTGACCTCTCCGGCTCTATAAAAGGGTCCTGAGCATAAATATATCTGGTTGCCAGGTACTTTTCCATCAGTTGCTGAGGACTTTTTCAATGACCTTGACCCTTGACCTTCCATTTTGACCTCTACGGCTCTATAAAAGGGTCCTGAGCATAAATATATATGGTTGCTAGGTACTTTTTGATCAGTTGCTAAGGACTTTTTCAATGACCTTGACCCTTGACCTTCCATTTTGACCTCTATGGCTCTATAATATGATCCTGAGCATAATTATATATGGTTGCTAGGTACTTTTCCATCAGTTGCTAAGGACTCTTTCGATGACCTTGATCCTTGACCTTCCATTTTGAGCTCTATGGGTCTATAATAGGGTCCTGACCATAAATATATATGGTTGCTAGGTACTTTTCCATCGGTTGCTAGGGATTTTTTGATGACCTTGATATCTGACTTTTGACCTTGGTACTAAAATGTAGATCTTTTGAAACTGATCTTTTTTCGTATTAACATTTTCTTCATATCTATAATGGTTTTCGAGCTATAGTACAAAACAAATATGCATCAAGGGCAATAACTCCTATAAGGAGTCATCGTACAACTTCAGTTCCATGAGACAAATTTAGATCTTGACAAGATAAACATTTTTCCCAATATATTTAATCAGCTATCTCTTGCGGTTTCTGAGCTATTTCAATAACAAGGTCTGTGGTCAAAGGTCAAGGTCTAAATTGAGATTTGACCTTGACTCCTTTCAATAGCTTATTTGGTCCTATGACCAATAGTGAAAGTCCCATGCCTGTACAAGTCATAGTTTTCGAGTAAAAATTTTTAGCGAAAACTGCTTTTCATTAAGGGGACATAACTCTTATTATGACATTTGAAATCCTTTCGGTTTTGTGTCATGAAGCATGCAGTCGATAAGCCGAACACTTTCCACCTTTCGGTTCGCATTTAAGTTTTACGGTTTCAGAGATGAAGCGATAACAAGGTTTCGCTACACCGGGCAGATAACTCTGTAACAACAAAGAGTTCGGCTTAGCAGGGTGTTTTTTGAAATCGGTGTTTGAATACGACACATCCCACCAAGTGTCACGAAATGAAAAAAACGAATTTGGCGGAAGAAAAAAAATAATAATCAGAAGAAATACAATAAGGTCTTCCCATTGGAAATGGGAAAGACCTTAATAATAATAATCATACGAATTACAGAAAGGTCTTTCCGTTGGAAACGGGAAAGACCTTAAATAATAATAATAATAACACTTGAGGCTCACAGGAGCCTGGAGCGCTCATCTGGATTAATTTTTCAAATAAACGACCATAAAAGAAGGAACTGAAACGTTACCTGATTTGTGATTAGGATCAATAGACAATATTTTGATATTGGATCATATATATATTATTACCATTGCTCTCAAGAAGACTTTATGAAGTGAATTTTCCAATCCGGTCCTATATTAGGCATTGGTGGCCATCTTAATTGACAGTCTTAGTCATAGGATACATATCATCGGGGGGAAGTTAGGTTCCCCTTGTTCAGTAGTTTAAGGTTGTATGTTTTGGTGAATTGTCTACATGGGTCACATGTTTAAATAAGTGGAAACAATCTTAGAAGGTAATCAGGGTCATCAGACACAATTCTGAAAGAGAACAATTGCTGGTAAGTCTGGTTCTAATTGGCGCATTTGTTTCAGAAAAGAATATTTTTCAATAAATTTCCACGTGGGGTCATATATTAAACTTAGATCGGCCGTGGCGGCCATCTTGTTTACAAAAAGAGGACAACTTTGGGACAATCGCTGCAAAGTTTAGTTCCAATTGACCCAGTCGTTTTAAACAAGATTTTTCAATGCATTTTTTAGGGTCCTGTGTTAGACTAAGTTTGGCCATGGCAGCAATCTTGGTTGTCAGTCCAGGTTATCGGAAACATTTTTAAAATTTTACCTCACAGGGACCATTTCAGCAAAGTATGATTCAATCTTACCTTGTATTTTCATAGAAGAAGATTGTAAAAATCCATCCCCCTATTTTTCATTTATAGTAACAGCAGCCATATCGGTTGGAAGTTGGGCATGCTGGACACACTTTTAGAAGGAGAGGGCATCCAAGGATCATTCCATCAAATGTTTGTCTTAATTTATTCAATGGTTTTAGAGGAGATCAAAAAAAAAAACTCTACCCGAGACGATGACGGACGACAAGCGACAGACGACCCAAGTCTATATGTCAGAAGGCCGTTTGAAGTAAGAGGAATCTCGCAATAAATGGTACATATCTATACAAAATATAGCTGCTTGTTTGTTGCCTTTACTAATTTGTGTTTTATTTTATTTTAATTTGACTATTATTTGAGGATTTTAGATTTCCTTTCTTACACCAATTATATCATACATCAGTGATCTTATAGTTAATGTAATAATGATATCTTGTTACATTTATACCATGTATAGTATATGTATTATTACACATATTCCATATCCTTTCATTTTCAAAATGAACAGAAATTGCATTGTTAATTTGGCAGATAGGGGTCAGACATAGAATGAACTGAAAGCTAACGGGCATGAAATTTTTTAATATAATTCTCATGACCATCTTCTGAAATTTTTTAATATAATTTTTATGACCATCTTCTGAAATTTTTTAATACAATTTTCATGACCATCTCAACATTATTTCAAAAGGTAGTGTTGCTTAATTAATTATTCAATAATAAACAAAGAGGTCGCCTTGCGTAAAAGTTTCAGAGGGAATAATGTTGAACAGTGACGTATCTGAAACAGAAAGTTTTCAACAGATGTTAAAGCAAATACGGCTGTTTTATTTTACCCAGTTGTTACGCGTAGATTTGAAAACAGAAGACATATGGAAGAAGGCAGTTTTATATGTATTACATGGTTTTGAAAGAAAGATATCCCAATGTAACAAATTAATCCATAATATGAAAGAAACCAATGCTAGGAGCTATGTAGTCCTCACTTACAACCTTTACTTCCCCGTTTCCAGACTACCAACAGGCTAAGCAAATCATAAAACCATTTAAAGTTTTACTATATATTCTAAAACAAATATAATAACAGAAAATATTATCTTACACTAAATTTTATTGTATTTTTTAATTCTGCATTTTTATTACTACATTGTAATCCTAATTGCTTGTCTAATTTTAAACTTACGTTAACCTCTACAATATATTTCTTAACACAAAGAACAATGCATTGAAACGTCAACTGTCATAAATTTATTATTGTTCATTATTCATTAATATTATATTTCTTCCCTGGGAGGGGTGTTTCTGGATTTAGATATCGCAGGGATTAAACTACAAAAAATCACTACAAGTTCTATTTGACTAAACTTGTTCTTCTATAACACAGCACACCATGTGACACTTGTGACTGACCTATTGGTTCCAGATGTTGAAAACTTTAAACACTTTCTTATTTCCATTAGCGAAAGTTTATTTTCAATTTTCGAATAGGTTATACGATATCACATACTTTGAGGCAAATTAAGCTTCATAAACCGCGAATGGTTAATGTGTAAACTGACCAAAAATTATAACCATCTACCCTAGAACCATTCTGGACAGTTTTACCCTAGAACCATTTGTGATAGTCCCCAGAACCACTTATGACAGTTCTACCTTAGAATCATTAATGACAGTGTTGGCTTTACCCTAGAACCGTTCTAGAACAGTTTAGTTTAGGGGTTAGAACTGATCCCATTTGGGGGGATTTGTTCTCAATTAAGTCAAACGATTAAACTGGTGGTGTCAAAACTGTTCATCGATAATTACATGTACATGTTCGTTCATCAGATTTGTAACAGACCCTCAAGTAAGGGTTGATCCTTAGGTAAGGGGTCATCCCAGGTTTTGATGAGTAATTTTTAAGTGATACAAAATTCATTATTTCAAATTTTGACTTCACTCAAAAGGGGAAATTTTCTTATAAAATGCATCAAGCTTTTCCGGAGAATAATATCTGTACCTTTACTAGTAATGACCTATTCATATATTCTTTTATCTTACTAGATAAGTACAATTTTCTATATGAAAAATTGGAAAAAATTAGATGAAAATGTGTCCTTTTAAATTAAAAATCTATATTTCAAAAAATCATTTTAAAAGCATTTGAAATTTATCTCTCATAAAAGGGATTATTCTATAAGATATATATAGATTATAACATTGAATTTTTCATATCACACATACAGTTGGGATCAATTCAAACCTCCTTTTAAAACTATCCTAAAATGTCAAAGGAACTGTTCTAGAACAGTTCTAGAACTGTTATCCTGACACCTTTAGAACCGTTTATGACAGGGTGGAATTTCTTACTTTCAAATGGCCATCCGCCTATAACCGGATGTTTTCCTGATATATTCGGGTCAATGTTGGGTCAAACATTTTGACATCGCTGATATATTCGGATCAGCTCATATTAGGGTCGGGTCAACTCTTTACGACGTCACAGTGCCGAAGTACGGGAAATTATTAAAGCCTCCGCAGGTCGATATAGGCATGGGGAAATACGATAACATCTTTTATAAACCTGTATTAAAACATTTACACTGATATTGCAGAGTTCAAGAGTACAATGTATGTACTATTCTAGTCTTGTCTAAATATCCGTCCAAGCACTACACGTTCATTTAAAAATGAAAAAAAATTAGAAAAAAATAGTTCGAACAGATTTTTGTATAACAAAAACTAATATGTTCATTTTCTTACACTATAGGAGTGATTCGAGTTATACAGAATTTGGGGGCAACGTTCGATGGGCTTATAAGTGTGTGAAATTAACAAAAGTGACAGATGATCTGTATTATCTTTATCTGTTATCAGGTAAGACTTATACTACACGTCGAAAAATAACAATTATAGATATTAAATAAATAATTTACTAATAATAATGTCTCCGACACTGATTTAAATTAGACAGAGGTTGAAAACTTAGGGGAATATCCCTTATACTTAGCTTTGTCCTTGGGTAGTTTTTTACATCAACGTTTTTCAGTATTTTGGTATTTGATTCTGCTCGTCAGTGTTTGTATTATTTTTTAAGATTTCCACATTTTGGACTTTGAGCGCTTCTGATGAGACATAAATTGCTTAAATATGCACAAAAGATTTTTTTCTATTTATCCACAGTCTATATGTCATTATATGTTTACAAATTTTAAAAAAGGACGAAAAATATATTACATTAACCATCAAGTTTCAAAACAATTCCCAATGTAGCTAGCCAGAAAAAAAACATTTCTGATTTCCTGTCCACAAGAAACATGATTTTTTTTGTATCGGATATATTGTACACAATTTGTCATTTTACAAAGACCATTGCACACATGTGTGATGAAATATTTTGATGACAGAAAAGCTATCAACTGCTGATGGGAAAAGTGCCCGAAAAGACCAATTGCAAGAAAAGGCAAATTTTTACTACAACGAACAATTGCTATAAATTGTCGTATGACGTGGCCGATGATGACAAAATGTGACTGCGAAAACATTTTTTTGCATTGGGCCAACCATATTTTGACAATGGCAACGCATTCATATGGTTATAATAGTAAAGATCTGACTATATCAAACTTACAAAGTTATTACAGTTATTACAGTTATATTAAGATAGCGCCAAACAAAGTTTGGCCGTAAAAACAAATATGTTTTGACTATCACAATGCTTACCTTGGGTTCTTTTCAAAGACAGTTTTACTTTTTTCTGCAGTAATTCGTGGTAAAAGTTCCGTTACAGTATTCCAGTCCATTTCTCTCAGCAGTGGACATTTTGTTCTGATCATCTGATTTTGCTCTTTTGGAGAAATACGTTTTTTCTGTTCAATGGACCATGTAGTTTTAGGATAATGTTTATTGTTTTCAAATTTTACGAATACGAAGGTGAGCATTGCCCAAGACAGCCATAGCCATGTAGGGATCCTGCTAAATATACAATCTATTTATAACCACCAATAGATGCAATATGTAAAGCTTCAGTGGATTATTTTTACAAAGCTATGTGAGGGGATTATGTTTATTTTCTAATTGTTTCTTTAATTTAAATACTGACACAAGAATATTAATGGTCCATCAAATCCATGCAGTTTACGGTTACATTTGTACGCATTTGTAAGTGCTGATATCGAGTTCGCCCATTTAAAAAATAAAATAGATTCAAAGATAAAAAAAATTTGACCTATCATGTGTTCTTAGGAGATAGAATATGCAAACTACACAACTCTCTCGTTTTTCACGCATTTTTTATTTGTTTCATGATTCAGTCGCTCATAAGTAGTTCGATAGAAAATTACAATCTTCAATTGCCCATGACCTATGTAACAAGTTTTGGGGGTTTATTCCGTCTATGTAAAATGTACATCTACCTCAAAAATATAATTAAGTATAATTTATACTTTGGTTCAACATAAGCTAAAATGATAATTCATATCTTAGTTAAGTTATATTTTTTTCTTCAGGTTACTTCTATGTTTGAATAAATATTAGGAAGGATGTGATATGTAGCATGAACAAATGAGTCGAATTCTCATTAAAATATCATACAACATAATGTTATTATTCAATTTATTTTTTAAAAATTGATTTGCTTCAAAATATTGTATAAAAATGATATTCAGTTCAATGTTTCAGATGTCGATTCAACCGTCTCTCCTGTACAGAGAATGTACAGTCCAGGCAGTGGTGATACTGTATCAGATACCGATCCAGCCTGCAGTACATTTTGTACATACAGTACACCCCCAGAAGTTTGTACACTACAAAAAGTTGGTATGTTGTATTTTGAGTAAAGCATGCAGGTTGTTTTTACAGTCACAGGATATACATGTATATACAAATAATTATTATACTTCATGCCAGAAACTACTGTGATATTTGGTACATTAATAATTCGCATATAAATTCCAACCTATCTGCCAAATGCGGCATATGAACTACAGTAATATGTCCACGTGCGGCTTTGTATGTCGCGTGAGATTTTGTGCACATTATCCGGTAAATACGCCATATGAACTACAGTTATATGTCCATGTGCGGCTTTATATGTCACCTGATTTTTTGTGTACATTTACGGTTCAAGAATTTAGCGCAGTCAGCGATGCACTTATTTACATGAAAAAAGTGTGAATTAATTTCAAATTAGATGAATTCTAATGAAGTATAATACTCAAACCGCTTCGCGTCGGGTAATATTTCACTCAGACCATGTCAAATATTTCTCATATAACCGTCACAAGGCCCTAATATAATGTAAATATCATAAATGTACAAAATTAATTAAATATAAGACATGCGGAGATAAATTCGTTGTATACGTAGATACAAAGACGGCAAAAGAATAAGCAGGGACGAACAGAGACAAACACATACTAATGGACTCGTTCTCCCCTGAAAATCTGGAGGAAACAAGAAGTGGGTCCTAACTCTTACAATACTCTTACAATACTCATTGTAGTGAACAGTGAAAGGTATCAATGAAGTAACAAAACTACGAAATATGAAAAAGATAAGTTTTCATTTGGAAAACTGACTGAAAAATAAAATAAATAAACGATACATTGGATACATGGAACGACTTTTTCATACTTTGTTAAAATGAGCATTAACCATATGCTCATATTTTCCTGTATAACATAACCGTCTCGGGGTCTTATGGTAGCGTGACGTCTCGAGTGCGGAAGGTCGCCGTTTCGACCCCTTGTCTGTCAAACCAGAGACAGTAAAATTGGTATTTGCTGCTGCTAGGTGTTAGTGAAAACACTTTCGTCTCGGAGTCAGTATAATGTGTCCTGGTGAGCTGATATGTCTTAGTGGACTGTTACCGCATGACCTATCATGTTCTCGTCCTGATATACACGCAATATTTGCCACTATTTGAAGTAA
Organism: Mytilisepta virgata; assembly: GCA_028015205.1. NCBI lineage: Eukaryota > Metazoa > Mollusca > Bivalvia > Mytilida > Mytilidae > Mytilisepta > Mytilisepta virgata. Next base: position 66,297,501 of record CM051520.1, on the reverse strand, counting down.
AACTACAATCCATCCATCCATCATGTATAACGTTTTACAATATAGGTACAAGTGACAGTTTGCCTAGTCATACATCATTATGTGAACCTTGTGATACGGCGTGCTCAAGCAGTGGATCAATCAATTTGTTTCGAAGTAAGTAGTTACATTGTATGTGGATACATGTATATTCAAAAATTCTACTATTTTATAATTTTCAGATACGATTGGTTGGTTACTTTTGTAGGTAGGCCTTCTATACTGAGAGAAAAACATTGCTGTTAAAGACCAGTCATTAAGCTATCTTATAATATATGTACATAATATGGAAGGACATGATTTGTGTGTAACATATTGATTTTACATCCAAAATTTTCTGCTGCTACGCATGCTTGAACCAAGGCCATTCCTCATGTCGGTATTTTCGCTCTATGAACTAAGTTCTCCAGGAATGTAGCTAATGGAGGATAGTTTTGAACCTTTGTTTATTTTTTTTAAAGAAAAGTCAAGTAACATTGAGAAACTTGTGGTCCTTATAAAAGCCAATTATTCATGTTTTGGATTAATATTACTAGTATTGTGATGAATAACTATTGTATGTTATATTTTGTTTCCTGGCTATTTGCGTTTTTACGTTTGTATTATTCAGAATAAAGTGTCTTTCTTCCGTAAATGGAAGTTTTCGAGTTGACACGACCGAGTGAAGACGACTTCACGTGCGTTGTTCTTCACTCAGTATGACGTACAATGAGAATCCGTCATACATTCGTTTATTGTGACTCTTGACCAATCAAACGTAACGTTACTATACCTTTTCGGTTGTTCATACTGAAAATACATAGGCGTGCGAGGTCTAAAACCCCTGTTTTTACGGAAGAAATAGTTACTTACACTCGTTCAAAAATGAAGGACTGGAAAATCTTCAGCGAGTTGTTAAAATTCACGTCATTCCCGAGTGGAGCGCAGCGGAACGAGGGCAAAGATGCTGAATTTTCCCAGTCTTCATTTTGAACTCGTGTGAGAACCTATTATTCTTCTTGTACAATTCACTTGTTTCAACCTTGCATGTTAAAGCTAAAACTACCAGCATTTACAACTATGCTGTGGTAATATACCAGTAATGTTTATATTTTTACAGTGGATTTATATTTTGTTGCTTTATTTCAGAATGGAGTTTACTTCTTACCATATTTGTCATAATTGTCATCAAATAGAGATTCAAAGCATCAGCATAACCCCATAAAACCAAGGTTTTTTTTCTGATATTCGCTCAGTGTGTGTAGAAATATGAAGTTTTAAATGTATTTGTATGTTTTGTTGTATTCGACACCTGTTATTTGTCTGTTGTAACACTGATTGCAGGATAAACATGTCGTATTCTATGCTGAACTATTATTAAAAATACGTTGCACCGAAATGAGTCTCTCAGTTTTCGATAAATAGCAAGCGTTTGGAGGCTTAATGAATAAAATTATTGACTAATTTCTGACAACGGAAGTTACCAGCAAATATATTTTAAATGCGAACACTAAGCTTTCTCATTTAAGTTCTTTTCCTAACGTTTTAACTTTGTCCATTGTAAACATAGGGAACAATTTTATGACCTTTACTAACCTTTCGATTAGTCCATTGTTCTGTAGGTTGGAAAAGTTCAGTGAATTCGATTTAACGATTCGCCGGTACATTTTCATTGTATTTCGTGAGTTCCTATTTACTCATTTTCAAACTAGTTGAAATTAGGCCTTAATTTTTAAATTTCTGAATGACGATTGGACGGCATTGCACAATATTACCTTATTATATCATTAAAGAGGTATCTAGAAGGTATACCTACGAATGTTAATTGAGATCGTAAAACACTGCTGAATCAGTAGTACGAAATAAACAAAAAATTATGAAGATTATGAGTTGAATTAAAATTAATTAAAGCAGACCAATTCATTTATACAAGTAGCGAATACCAAAGGAATTTTGCAGTGTCTTCTTTACTTCTCTTTTTAAATGGTATTTCATTTTTATTTCAATTAACATTTTGCTTGTTTGCATTAACACAAATGTATCAACAAAGTTTAAATAATTCGAGACCAATTAAAAGCATTGTGAACTTTGCAATTGATAAAAAAATTAATGAAAAAATTAATGAAAAAATTTGTAAAAAATACGCGCAGGGAAGCTTTTTTTCGCACATCACGTACCGCTCACACCCAAAAATTGAAAGGTTGCTTTCTTATATGAAAGTCTGAATTTATTAAATATTGTTATTATACACTTCGATAAAAAAGAGAAAAAAAACATCGTGCTTATATTTATGTATTCGCTGAGGCAAATATACGCCGGTACGTTTCATTATTTTATAATTAAGCAATTCTTTAAAAACCGTTCTGTCGTTATTGACTAACCGAAATATTTCCCTTTTGATACTTCCTACAAATATAGCATTTTACATTGGAAAACAAAGGGTAAATTGATAAAAACTGTTAGATTGTAAATTTGACATTTCGCATTTCATAGTTACATGTACCTGTATTTACTTGAGTACCTTTTTGAATAATGAGTCAGTCCAACTGTGAACCGTTAGAAAGTTGAATTTTATACTGTATACCACAAAGATGGTTGAGTATAGGATAAAACAGAGGCGAGTAAAAGTTACCGGTAGTTTTGGAGAACACTTTTTCCTAATGTTTTCAAACGGGTATTGCTTAAGCTTGCGTTAAATATAGAAAATTGAGGGACTCGGTTCGGTGCAACGTGCTTTTAGCAATGAGCAACAATTTATATATATATACATTTAATGAAAAATCGATGCATAACTTGCATGTACTTCCAAATTAACATATCATTCCTTTACTATTGCCAGAGAACACTTTTAATGGCTAGTTAGATCGAACGGCACAGTGTGCAGTAGAGATAGGTAGCCACAGGCTGTGGTTTTGGTGCGCATAAAATCCGGGTACTTCACACACTTTCAAAGTCAGACTATATAACATCAATCTTCTTATATTTGTTTGTATTTCATTTTAGCCGAAAAGCTTTTGTTCTTGTTTTTCGGACAGCACTTTTTTTTTACCTCTTTTGTCTTTTTTTTTTTTTTTTTTTATTTTCAATTATTATATGGTCTTAGACTACATTTGTTTTATAGTCCTTTTATATTAAAATAAAAAGTTATGTATAATTGAAATGTTAGTTATAATATATATGCGATATCTTAGTTTTTTATGTTTTTTATTATTCATTTTTTACTGCTTGTTGCTATGAATTTCGCATTAATTAAATTTTGAAAAAAAAATATTTTAGATTATTTAATTAACTCAAATAAAGAACGTTCGTTTTGATTTCACGTGTCTAAAAACCCACCATCGAGCATTTTTGCTTTTTTCCGATTGTAGATATTTATGCAAATATGTATTAACAGATCAGATATTAGGTTATTACCCTGATTAATAGAATATCTTGAACTACATGGACTATCTTAATTCTCTCAAGCAATGATATGTCCTTTGATAGTTTTGTTCCATTTCGTCATTTGAATCCGTCCTTTATTTCCTTCAATTTTTGGAGTCGAATGATGCACTATGGCGACTATTGTGGGGACATTTAGTTTTTAAAAATTATTATAAGATTTCATTTCCACAGTTAAAATTCTCTTTAAAAAACTAAAGCAAAGTTTGGCACCTGTGTAAGGTTTTTAATTAAAATTCATTTCGTCCTAAAAGTAATTTAATTTTATTTTTCTACATTTCATTGACTAAATATTATACACTGCACTGTCGTTACATTATAGAGTTATACAACTAAATATAAAGAAAAGAACGCTTAAAATTCGAACATTTGAAATTAAAGATTTAAAGGAAATAAAATGTTGCATATTTGCAGAAGAAATTCCCAAATATATATAGTGTTGTTGCACATTTCTAATTACTCTAGTTGACAAATGTGAGGCATAGTCATTGTTCCTTCAGCTAAATGCAAAAAAATAAATGTACCCGTGTCAGGGTTCGGCAATTAAAAGGAGGTTGGGAAGGGGATATGTCTGCTGTATGAGTTGAACAAAACATGCAAAGTATAACAAATTGAACAGTTTGGTAATAATATACATATATTACCAGGTCTACGAGAAACAGCTCAATCCTTTTGCATATAATGGTTATACCCTCTAAAGAAGTCAGTCTTATAACATGTATAAAGAAAAAAAGCTCCGATTTTGCGCTGCGAATGATGCATGCAGGGAAAACCAAGGAATAGTTACGGAAAAGAAGTTACTTCAGCTACTGTAAAGATATCAAAACAACCACACAACACCACAGTAAAATGTATAGTGTCACAAAACAAACTTCTGACTGTAATTTCCGATTTCATGTACAGATACAGATTTTGATTTGAAAATAGAGACCTATTCTACAGATTGTTATGTGATATTGCCAGCTTTAATGCAGTAAATGAAATAAAACAAAATTCTTTAAATAAATAAGTTGATCCGGTATAATTACAAAGTTAAAGGTTAGAACAATATTGAAAATTTGAGCTTAGTTCTACACTAAACCTATATAAGTGACAATTCTGCTGTTGATTCAACTGATAAAAAAAGACCCAACTGATCTCACACCAGATGTCTGGCTCCACAAATTTTGTGCAGTTAGTACATCGCTCTTTTAGAAGTCTGGTCCATCTTCTTAAATCTAGATGTGATAAGATTTAAAGCGACTCTTAATTTTGGTGCATGGTATTTTAGGTTTCTTGTGTACCATAGCCCAAATAAATTTACTCATAAATACAAATTTCATTTCCTTTTAGCTTGTTCGTTATCATAAAAAAAAATGTATTATGTAAACTGATTTTAAATCAGGGTCGTCAAGTTGGTTATTTATTCCTTATTCCTTATTAGTACTTATCCCTTATTCCTTATTCATTACTTATTCGTTACTTGTTCCTTATTCCTTATTCGTTACTTATTCCTTATTCCTTACTTATTCCTTAATACATTGATGGTGGTGATTTACCGTAATTTCCAGTGAAAATAAATTCGATATTTTCACTCAGTGAAAGATCGGTTTTTATTTAACGTCGTCAAGGGCGTTACTAACAAATGACTTTTGTGACGTCGAAAGATTCAGGAAAGGATCTAAGGAAAATATGACACTTCCGAAGCATTTTTTGTCTATTCTATCAATGTAATAAACAGTATAACTTATTCAAAAATTTGAATATCGAAAATATTCAACTCGTGACCGGAAAATATTAATGTGAATTAAGGTGTTTTTCGGTCACTCGTTGAATATTTTGCTATATATTTAAATTCTTGAATTAGTTATCTTATAATTATTCTTAAATCTCCACCTGCAGATATTTAATAACATTGCAAAAAAATTAATGATGCATATCAAATCGTGTTATTACTTCACAATTCAAATACACGTAAATTAAATTTTACATTTTGATTGGAAAAAGAAAGGCACATTTTTTTCTTTCCCTGTAATTGTCTGTGAATTTTTATGATTACCTCTCATCTGTATAAATGTCTGTTGCACAGATAATATCACGAAGGACATGTAGCAAGAAATGGTTTGTGCCATTTTGAACTTGTAATGTTGTAGGCTTAACAGATTAACATCAAAAATAGGCACCGTTAGAATTCCTTGGTGCGAACCAATCTGTATCATCTGTGATTTGTAACTAATCTATCCATCATATTTTTTCTGACCTATTTTTTTGTTTTTTTTTTTTTTTTTTTTTTTTTTTTGCGTTAATATCCCATGCACCTCCATCATCGGATTATAGCTCTTGGCTAGCGAAGATTGTAGAGGTTTCATCTCGTCACTAGTCGACATTGACCAAATTTGTTGAAATTTGCAGTTAATGAATATTGGCATTACGTTAGAACACGTAGAAGATTGCTTACAGCTACTTGGTTTTCGTCTACCTTGTTTAGGCCCATTTAGTTTTATTGCTTACAATGTTTTGATGATTGTTTGGGGGGCTTTTCAATGTTTTGATCACTAGCGTACATGATGGGAAATAATCAAATTACAAAAAGAAACAAGAGGCTCATAGTAGTTCTTGAAACCATCGCAGAAGGCGTGGCGCTCATGGAAAGGACATTGTTTCAATCAAAAAGTGGCATAACCCGACCCGTTATCCAGGATAGCCACCAGACTCGAACATAGTTTAACATAGGACACTATGGGAAATTTACTTAAAGATCTTCTTGTCTGAAACCACTTGGCCAAATGGAACAAAACTTTAATTTTCCCTATTAGCTAATTTACACGAAATTATTAAATTTATTTGTTAAAATAAATTTTTCGTCATTATTAGCAATATTTAGGGTGTTCGGTGGTGTTTGGTTCTTGTTCGGTGGTATTCGGCGGTGTTTGGTGGTGTTCGGTTGTGTTCGGTGGCAAGGTCATACCGCCTAACCATTATTCATATTTAACGAAATAGGGCCATTTTCCGCTGTTTTTATTTCACTTTTAGGGCCATTTTCAAAATGTCGGTTTAAAGCTTTCAAAATCTCTGGAGGCATAGTCTGGTATGTGGTCTATTATTATTTCCTAATTAAAAAATCAATGAGTAAAACAAAAACACGAGAAAGTGGCCCTACTCCTTTATTTTATTTCTTTACAGTATTGTAATACGTCAATGTTGGTGTGCAATAAGTTTTTATCATTTCGTACTTTTAGATTTATATAATAACAATGTTTTTCAAACTAGTCCATATGTTATGATTTATGATATAATTGTACAGTAACCGTGTTATTGCATGGTGAACTATTTTAAGAAAAAGTCGATTTTCAATGCATGCTCTTTAAAGTGAAATGTAATAACACAATAATAGCACTTCACTGTTGTGCAGTATCACGCTTTGTGGAACACTTAAATTTAGTAATGTTGGCAAATATTGCTGTTGAGTGATCCATAAAACATGCTATTGCACGCAGTAAAGTGCCATTATTGTATAATATATTGGATAAATGTCCCAACTACATGCCAGGATGAAAGTTTCACTGTCAATTCTCACCTCAGGTTCATGCCTCACTTACCTATGTTGTCATTTCCCAACAACCATACAAGCTAGGTTATATATATTTGGCGTGTGGAGATTTTGTAAGGTGTGTACAAGACATTTTTTATTGTTCTTTTTCTGCAAATACTCTGATGGTTAATTCATATTATATACATAAGGGAGCTGCCATTTGTTTTTGTTTTTGTTTTTGTTTTGTTTTTTTTTTTTTTTTTTTGGGGGGGGGGGGGGCATGGAAGGAATTCATTAATTTGCTGTTTCTTTAGGATAAGTATTTATGAAATCTGAACACTTTCAGTACATAATGTGAATAAATTAATTTGGCTAATGTCTAATGAGGATGCATATGAACAAGTTATAATTGAATTTGCAAACTACTTTTATAAATGTTTCCAATGCAGGAAAGAGCAGAAAAGATTATCAGAATTATATGTTTATAATTATATCTATTGACATTCCAAATACGTTTTTATATAATATGTGCTTATTTTTTTTTATTTTTTTATTATCATTTTAATTTTATTGTAATAATTATTATATACATGTATATATACACTATCTTGTTAGCTATAATCATGATAATAAAAATAATTGTATAACATGTATGTAATACCAGAGATGGCCCATGATTGGTTAAATAAAAATATTCTATTCTATTCTATTCTAATGAACGCAACTAATATAGTAAGTTAAAGTGCGACTGTAATGAATCAGAACAGGAATTATTTTTTTGTAAACTAAACAGCTTTGTCAGCACTGTATACACCACCCAGTGTTCTAATGAACAATGTCGCATACCAGTTACTGTCAAAACATGCAACCTATTGTGTTTGAGTTGGGAGAATAACGACAATTTTCAAGACTGTGTCGACAAGTGGTATGAAAATGACCGCCAGCATTTCCGCTGTCTCCAGAAGACTCAGAATTCAACAGAATGTGATGGAATGCGAAATTCGTCACCAAGAAAACAGATAGACATAAACCCGCCAGTAATGCATTTCGAGGTTGATACTTGTCCACTTGGACGAATACCCGAGTCATTTTGGTATTTTTTTTTAATTTGCTCCTCAAATTTTTGGAGTATTGTTTTGGTATCTAACATTTCTATCATTGAGTGCAACTGATGAGTCGTAAATCGAAGAAAGTATTACAAGACAGATGCAGAAGAAGTAAAATCACCAGAAAATCATTATCGAAGTCACCTTACAGCCACTTTCAAAATTTAAATTTTTAATTTAAAACCGACAATATCAATATTTTAAACGATATAAAGCTTAAGTTTAAAATGTTTTCTTAATTACATTATTCAAAATAATAAAATTCATTTTACAATCATACTGATATGATATGATAATAACGATGGTGATACATGTACATGAGCAGACGGACGGATGGGCGGGAAGTTCCGAACAGATACGAAGGAACATCCGGTTTACCGTCACTCAGCTAGCGACTTGTTCGCTAACTTTTTAGTTTTTCAAGGTACGCTGTAACGGTATCCACAATAAATTTAAAAAAAAAAAAAAAAACACTTTCATATTAAAAAAAAAATTATATAGCTTTCCAAATAACTGACGATTGATGCAAATTAAAACAAATGATTCTATTTCAGTAAAAGACGGTTTAAAAGTGAGGATCTGCATCAATTGCTTTGATCTATACTATAGGGTGCTCCAAAGCAATGGGAGATACATTGTATACTGGGTGATATAAAGAAAATCGTGGTAAAGCAGCTCTTATATAAAATAGTAAAATTACAAAGGGTTAATGAGTTTTCGAGTTGGCTAAAAATAATTTTGTTTATTAACTTTTTGAGTAGACCATTTGACAGCTTAAGGATCTTTGTCATTTTTACTCTATTTTAATACACTGGTTTACCTATCTGACCCCTCCTTCTGTCATGAAACGTTTCGCCAAAAATTTCTCAACAACATATATATACTTAAAAGGTATAAAGCTTAACTGTATTTTAAAGTTGTTCTTTTATCTATTCATATAATGATGTTGTGTTTAGCATTGACTATGCGAAAATAGTAGCCAAGGTTGAAGACATAGTGTACGACCCATCTGGCCATAATTGTTATTTTCTTACCTGGGTGGTTACCTGGGTATAGTCTGTATTTAAAAAGTATATAAATACGATAATTCGTTTTATATTTTTTAAGTAAAAAAAGAAATTTATGATAAATAATCAATAAATGTATTACAAAAAATAAAAAAAATTAAATGATCATTTGTCTTATATTTTTTAAGTGAAAAAAATGAAAATTATGATAAATAATCAATAAATGTATTGCAAAATAAAAAAAATAAATGTTAATTATAAAAAATTTCCATTGCAATCATTGGATTAAAGTAATTGAATGTGAAAAAAATGAAACTTTAACCCTTTTCTGTTCATTTAAAGAAGAAGATGAAATGATGTTCTGATGACCAATTAAAATTTTAACAGTTTGGTTAAGGCATCAAACCAGATAACCGATTTGAAAATTTCATAACCAATAATAATGTAAATAAAAAATTAATATAACGACCTATATTTAAGTTACCCGTTACTAGTAGGTATTAATTGAAAATATGAATATCTGAATAAAAGCGTCACCACGATAAGTTGTAAATTGGGTATCGATTTTACCTGTAGCACAGCTACTTCCGATGCTGTCTTACATGCTTTTACAAAAGTCTATTTCTGCTTTAGAAAATTTTCGTTGAAAAGATCTAAGCCAGGGGGGCGGGAGGTGAGGTAACTTCCTAAATAGCATATATGGGCGTGCGGCTGGAATAGGTCTACTGTTTGAGCCATCAAGTATATGACTGGGTAGGATATAAAGCTTTAGATGTATATCAATGGGCGGTAAATTGAGAATAAATAGTATATCAATGGGTCCCAAATGTGTCTTTTTATAGCAGGAGGAATTCACAATACAATAGCATGCATAGTAGTATACAAAAACTACTCACAAAGACTGATAAATGTTATATTGTGTACAGAAACATTAGTATATGAATTAATCTGATTTTGAAGCATCTAGTATATGAATAGGTCTGGTTTTGAAGCATCTACACGTAGTATATGAATAGGTCTGGTTTTGAAGCATCTACACGTAGTATATGAATAGGTCTGGTTTTGAAGCATCTAGTATATGAATAGGTCTGGTTTTGAAGCATCTAGTATATAAATGGGTATGGTTTTTGAAAAATTCAAGTATATGAATGGGTAGGATCATAAAAGTTCTGGCCGCACGTCTGTACCCAAACTTAGGCCAAGTTACCACGCGGGGATCTAAGTACCCTTATATACAAAATAATACGATGGAATCACGGTTGCTGCATATATGTAGCAGCCTTGCAGCAATTGAAAAAGAGAAACAGTAAAATGGAACCTTGCAAAAGGTTGCAGCTAGTGTCAACCTTCAAACACTTGTATTTATAGAGATTTTGGATCCACCAAACGTATAAATTAGGCTTTTTACTTGACTTTTTTATGAATATTTACGCTGGAAACAATAAGAAAAATGTTTTCATATACTTAATAAAGTTTCATTTTTTCAAGTACATGTAGAAAGGCTACATAAATAAAGAAAGTCTGGATTGTTAGAACTTACGCAAAAATTTTTCTAAAAGATTAGCATACAAGTGTACGAATATTAGTGTTTTCTGTAATATTTTTATTTTGCACGATTATATCGCACATTAAAGGTGTGCATAATATAAGGATTTTTAGTTTCATCAATCTTTCACAAAATTATGGGATAATTAACTTATTCATTTTCTCACTGACATCAGCACTTGGATTCCCAACCCTACCACAGTTTTTTCAACCGAAACAGTTTTCATTAGTACTGAAGATTTGGGCATTATCAAGATTGTATTTATTTTTAAAAATATCACCTAGGTTTATTTTCTGATTTGTTTACACTTTTTAAGTTTTTACGTTTTATGAAGTACATGTATATGTATACATTTACATGTTCACCGATGGGCAAAATAAGAACTCTCAGGGTCATCATGTGTTTTACGCACATAATAAATGGTCGAGTTTAGGGAACAACCATTTAACTTCAACAAGAGGCTCTCAAGAGCCTGAATCGCTCACCTGGTAAACAATGCACTATAAACTAAATTAATATATTAATGTTTGTTGTAAACTAAACTGAGTATTAAAGGTCACGTAAAATGCTGAAAATACCTTTAAAAACCTTTAAGAACCTCTGGAAAGAAATGGGCATGAGTTCTCCCTACGCTTGATTAAGATACAGTCATGGTCAATCTGATGATTCATAATACAAAATACAAGCTTTAATTAATCTTCAAATACAAGTATAAATCTTTTGGTCTATATGTTGTCTTCGTTTTTAAAATATTTGAAAGAAGTTATGTAAAAATTGTGGGTTAAGGCTTTTTATTGTACTTGAAAAGGAAATATTGCAGGAACAATCATGCTAAGTTTCATCAAATTCCCCCAAGTAGTTTCAGAGGAGAAGATGTTGAAAATTTGTTAACAACGATTATGACAGACACCAACTGATGGCAATTAAAAGCTCACATATTATGAAGTTTAATCATTGTTATACAACATTCTCATCATCACCATTCACTAAGGATACCATGTTTACTTTAAAAACCAAATATTGTTGAAATCCGAGCAAGTGTAAAAAATGGCGGGAAAATGGCAGCCATTTTAAAAATGGCCGTCCAAAACAAACTTTCATCATCACCATTCAACTCGGGATACCATGTTTGCCTTGAAAGTAGCTTTCATCTTCATTTTATTTCTTTAATTCAGGAAAGAATAGCAAAAAACAGCATTTTGACCCCTATGTTCTATTTTTAGTAAGGGCGGACATGTTTTTTGACCAATCAAAAATCCAAGCATTAACTTTTTGCAGAATACCCTAAGGAACAATCTTACCAAGTTTCATTTGATTTTGAATAGTAGTTTTAGAGAAGAAGATTTTTGAAATAATAACATAAAACAAAGCCAAAAATGTCAAAAAGGGCAATAACTCTAACATCAGTTGAAAGATTTTCACAAAAATCAGCAGGCAGGTAGCTCTCATCATGCTGAACACTTTCAACCTGCAGAATTTGGCGTAACCTAATGATTTTTGAGATATTTGCGAAAAACTGTTGTTTGACCCCTATGTTCTATTTTTAGTAACAGTGGCCATGTTTTTCGACGGATCAAAAATCGAAGCATAAACTTTGTGCAGGATACCCTAAGGAACAATCATGCTAAGTTTTATCCAAATCCATTCAGTAGTTTCAGAGGAGAAGATTTTTGAAATAATAATATAAAAAAAGCCAAAAATGTCAAAAAAGGGCAATAACTCTAACATCAGTATACAGATTTTCAAGAAAATCAGCACTCAGGTAGCTCTCATCATGCTGAACACTTTCAACCTGTCAGAGTTTGCCTTAACCTAATCATTTTTTAGATACTTGCGAAAAACTGTTGTTTGACCCCTATGTTCTATTTTTAGTAACAGTGGCCATGTTTTTCGACGGATCAAAAATCGAAGCATAAACTTTGTGCAGGATATCCTAAGGAACAATCATGCTAAGTTTTATCCAAATCCATTCAGTAGTTTCAGAGGAGAAGATTTTTGAAATAATAACATAAAAAAAAGCCAAAAATGTCAAAAAAGGGCAATAACTCTAACATCAGTTGACAGATTTTCACGAAAATAAGCACACAGGTAGCTCTCATCATGCTGAACACTTTCAACCTGCCAGAATTTGCCATAACCTAATGATTTTTGAGATATTTGCGAAAAACTGTTGTTTGACCCCTATGTTCTATTTTTAGTAACAGTGGCCATGTTTTTCGATGGATCAAAAATCGAAGCATAAACTTTGTGCAGGATACCCTAAGGAACAATCATGCTAAGTTTTATCCAAATCCATTCAGTAGTTTCAGAGGAGAAGATTTTTGAAATAATAACATAAAAAAAAGCCAAAAATGTCAAAAAAGGGTGATAACTCTGAAATGAGTGGTTGGATCTTCTTCAAAATTTCAGGGCAGGTAGATCTTGAGGTGCTGATCACTTTTACCCTATGCCAGAATTTTGATATCTGTGACCGTTTCTGACTTATTTGCAAAAAACTGTGATTTACCCCTATGTTCTATTTTTAGCCATGACGGCCATGTTTTTATACGAATCAAAAATCCAAACAATAGATTTGTAGCACCCATACCAATTAATAACTGTACCAAGTTTGGTTGCAGTTGGACTTATGGTGTTGGAGGAGTTAACGTTTGAAAAAGTTAACGGACGACGGACGGACAGACGACGGACGGACGACGGACGCCAAGTGATAGCAATAGCTCACATGACCCTTCGGGTCAGGTGAGCTAAAAAGGGGGGGGGGGGGGGGGGGGGGTGGTAAGGGTTTTTGTGAAAAAAAATATTCTGATTCCAAAGGGAAGGAAAAAAATTATCTGTTGCTCCAAGGGCCAAAAAGAAAATTATCTGTTTTACAAAACTATGGGGAAAACTTTCTGGTTTAGATATATTTTTTCAACAACAAAAAATTGAATCCCAGAGTTGATTTAAAAAATCACAAGCTTTACAAGAAAATCTTTAGACCATTATTTAATACAAACCTGACTTGATTTATTTTGAACATAATAAAAGACTTTCCTTAGTTTTTCAGTCATAATTGACCTTTCAGTGGTTAACGATCAAGATGAAGAGCAACAATCATGACACTCAAAGCATAGTTCCTTTTTTAAATATGCAGACATGTACATATACACAATGTGTGTCTACTCAGTACTGTGTGGAATATGAATATTATAATATTTTTTTGAGCTGTCAAATATATAATATAGTTGGGGTGGGAAAATTACATTAAAATATATGAATGGGTAGTAATTTCAAGAAAACAATAAAATTCGGTTGGGAAATACATCAATGGTCGATTTTTTTTTTTTTAAATACATGTACATGAATTGTAAGATTTTTTTTAAATTTGTCTATAAAGAGTATGAAAAGTATATGCAAATGATTTATTATAAAAACAAATTCATAGTATATACCAGTTTTATTTACTGCTAGTGATTTCATAGGAATAAATACACCTTTTAATTTCTGGGCATTGCTCAAACAAAATTATTTGATTCGACTTGGTAAGAAAAAAAATAATTTGGTTTGATTTTAGTCGAAAAAAAATAAAATTGTGGCCATACCTTGAAAAAAAAAGATTTCAAACCAATATAAAAAACCATTACCCCTCCCCCGTTGAAGTTAAATGGGTGTTCCTTTACAACAGTTGTATCAAAGTAGGGGATGTTGATGGCGGGGACGGGCGGAGACATGCTTCTGTCTAACTATTTCAGTTGAATGCAAAATGATGATATTAACTTAAAACCATTTCTGGTCTCAATTTACTAGTCAAATTGAACTGGTTTTCTTTTATTTGATTAAAAAGGATACGAGGAAATGTTAATATATAGTCACTCCTTAATACATTTATTTCATATTTATGTACGGATAATAGGCCTACATGTATCTTACGAGTTTTGTTTAATACGGAAGTGTATTATTCATGTCATTATAATGACTCTATACCTGTGATAGTGTTGAAGTATCGACAGTACTGATATCCTCTGAAATGGCTTTACAGTGTCGTTTACGGTATTTTTGGTGGCTAATGACAGTATTTCTTCTGTTTCTCTTTCCAATGACAGGTAAATATATTACATATGGCTTGGACCGGAATTATCTCCGATATTCGGAATTCCGATTTGCAGGATTTGGAGGATTTTTTAATTGAAAATATAGGTGTAAATTCGGAAGCAACAGAAACTGTTCAGTTCGCGGAGGAATCAGGTTTTCAGAAGGACCGGTTTAGAGGAGTTCCTCTCTACGTGACTATATTGTTTTAAAGGAATTATAGCAATTTCTCTTGGGTAATAAGTTAAAATACGCCTGTATTCGAAAATCGTCAAAATACGCCTGTATTCGAAAATCGTCCGCAACGTCAGCAATGGTTAATTTTAAGTTATTTTGAATGACTTCAAAAGAATGTAAATGAAGTGATGTGCTTTACCGCGCTCATTCATTTAAGTCAAAAGGAAAACATGTACATATATAGTAGTGAAATCTTCACACAATAACTGTTTTCACTGAAGCGAACGAAAAGAAAATATTTATAAATACGACTTCTAGCTTATGTTGGCAAGAAAGACTTGAATGCCACGCCCCAAAAACAGTAATGCTAAACCATGCATGCAATAACATAATGTGTTGAGGGCAACTTTACATGTATGAAATATATATTTCACAGATGCAGTGAACTAAAATTAACGTAGGTCCTACTAAGGAAGTTGACAATTACAAAATGTTATAATGATAAAATAAATAGAGTACTCAGGAAAAGAAAAATTACCGAATGAAATAATAAAAAGTTTACTTAAGGAAATTCGTAATCACCAAATACATACATGACAAAGTTATGTAGATCTGATTTCACGTATAATGAATTTTTAGTTTCGTTATTATTTTTGGGGTGTGGCATTTAAGTCTTTCTAACCAAAATAAGGTAAAAGTCATATTTATGACTATTTCCTTTTATCAGTGAAAATAGTCATTGTGTGAAGATTGGACAACCGTATATGTATACTCGTCAACCAAAGAAAAGTAGTTTGTTTTACATACACAATGTACCTATAAAAGATCAATAAAGCACACACATTTAAAATCAGTCATATCGGGCTGTTGACTGCAGTGTTACTTTTGAATAGAAACTCTGATTTTTGGTAAAAATCTTGAAATCGATATCCCAAATTTTGAGATATAAAAAGCACAATTTTCACAAAAAGTTACAAAATGTTTATTTTTTTAAACAAATATACAAGCTTAATAATCACCTGGATATATGGATTTGAATTTCCCACAAAATCTACCCGCTAAATTACAAAATGTATATCCTGACCCATACTCAGGAGGGTAGGTTAAGTGGGTGGGCAGATATTTCTTTTTTGAAATCATATTGAAAATTAAAATTCATGTTGAACAAAAATAATATATGTGACATTTTGGAAGGAATATAAACAATTTTCTTTGTTTCTCATACATTTGAAGATGTATTTGATCGAAAACAAACTAGTATTATGTAAAGAACTTATTAAATAATGATCCTGACATTCCATAAGTATACCCTTTTCATCTCCTTTAATATTAAGGGCTTATTGGAATTTTCAAGGCTTAATTCCCATTGAAAGTGACTACATTGAGAAGCAAGGATTAGAATATATATGAAATAGTAAATTGGTCTCTGAGCTAAAGACAAATGGAATAAGAGAACTTGAGGAACCAAAAGTATATAACATTCTTCTTCCCACGTGCAAGGGCTGGAGTATATCACTATAACGATCTGCCAGACCATTGGGGACGGAGAACATTTCCCTTAAAGCCCATCAGTTATCTTCTAGTCCAAGAATAGTGCAAATATACTAATTTGCACTTATACGCTGTTGTAACAGGCATAACAAGTATTAATACAGGAAGCCAGACAATCCAACAGATTCCTACTCCTTCCCATGGAGGATTTTTAATTGGAAAAATCAAAATATTTTAGATCTACAAGAAATACAAATTTGGATTTCCATTTATACAATGCCAAGAGGGTTTTTTTTTACAATTTATATTGAAACTTGACATTATGATTTTTGTCTCGCCTGCGAGGAAAAGTCGCGAAGGCGAGATATAGGTATTACTTTCAGGCGTCGGCGTAAACTTTTTTAACACCTTAATAACTTACCACAAATAATACCTACAATTAAAATGTTTGGTCCACAGATACCTTATCGGATAAACTTTTCTGAAATATACTTGTCTTGTGATCCTGACCTCATTTTCATGGTTCACTGACTTCATAAACATACACGTAAAATCTGCGTCCAAGTTGCGTGGTTAAATCCATTTTTCTCGGCAAATGTAATACCTAGGCAACCGTATTTGGTCTATAGATAGTTTTTAGTGGGTACATACCAGTCTGACACCTAGTTTGGGACCTTGATCTGAATTTCATGCTTGAGTGACTTTGTCACATTTTCGTGGTTAAGTTCATTTCCCAGGAAATATAATTACCTAGACCCACTATATTTGGTCAATAGATAGTTCTTGTTGGGTACATATCACTCTGACACCTGCCTTTTGATCTTGACCTCAATCTCATGGTTGAGTGACTTGCATCCATGTTTCGTGATTAAGTCCATTTTTCAGCAACTGTAATACCCACCGTATTTGGTCTATAGACAGTTCTTGGTCGGAACATGCCAGTCTGACACATGTCTCTGGACCTTGACCTCAATTTCATGCTTGAGTGACTTTGTCACATTTTCGAGATTAAAGTCAATTTCTCATCACCTGTAAGTCCTAGACCCACCATAGTTGGTCAATAGATACATTTTATAGTTCTTACTGGGTAAATGTCGGTATGACACCTGCCTTTTGTCCTTGACCGTAATTTTATGCTTGAGTGACTTGTTTCACGTTTTGGGATAATGTCCATTTCTCAGCAACTGCAATGCATAGACCAACCATATTTAGTCTATAGAAAGTCCTTGTTGGGTACATGGCTGTCTCAGACCTTCACCTGAATTTCACACTTCAGTCAATGTTTATGATTAATTCTATTTATCTGTAGCTATAATACCTATATCCACTGTATTTGGTCTGTAGAAACTCCTTGGCAAGTAGATGTCAGTCTGACACCTAACCTTGAACACAATTTAGGCTTGAGTGACTCTCATCCCATTTTTACAAATAAGTCCATTTCTCAACAAATGTTATAAATGTATATAGAACCACCATATATGGTCGATAGATACTTTTTGGTGGGTACATGCCATCCCAGACCTGTCAGCTGACGTTGTACATAGTTGTAGGCTTCAATGACCTGCATGAGATTTTTCAGACAAATTTTTCCTGACCATTAATATTTCTTTCAACGTATTTTCCTTTAACTTTCAATGTCGGGTATCAGCTAATCTTTATTCTGTGTCCATGTGCGTACTCAGGCGAGACATTTAGTGTGTCCACTCTTGTTTTCTCAATTATTCAGTTGTTCGTTTTTACTATTGTTTAATTTTAGCTGAGGATGTTGGAGAAAAGCACACTGCTTTTGTTATATAATAGGTTGACATGTACAGAAAAATATTTAATTAGAAGAATACAGAAAGAAATGAGGCGTGAATACCAATGTTCTCCTTATCCTAAAACAACCTTTACCTCGTTTGGTGGAAAAGGAGAAAGATGAATTTTGTCTATCAACACTTTAAGCTGGAAGGTTTTTTATCTACATTTTTCGCGCGTTCTTATTCTTCGTCTCCAAATTTTTAATGTCTCAAGGCCGAGAAATCGAGAATCTAATAACTAATTCAAATTTCTTTTAAAATCGTCAAGAGTTTAAATCAGATCTCCGTTTCTGTGAAAAGTTTAGCAAAAGCGAAACATCTTTGAAGTCACAGAAGTTTCATTTGACCCAAACCTTTTCACAACATTTGACACAAGCGATTTTTCCTTTTAACCGTTGTTCAAGCACATCAGACGATATGTGTGTACAGAATTTCTTCAGAAACAAACATTCATGGTCTTTTAAAAAAGTACTTGAAGGGAAATTTCATTACACTTGTGAATTATTTATTTATTGTAATTTATCATAATGCTAATTGATTATTTTATTGTAGTCATTAAGACATAATGACTTGACTTGGACTTGACTGACTTAACAGTTTCGGTTTGGATTTGTTCAGTGTCTCACTATATCTGGATTTTGTTCTTTCTGGTTCATGTACTTTTGATTTTACTGTTTGGGTACTCTAATTCAATCTACTTTACCTGTGCAGTCACCCATAAAGCTACTCAGTTCTTAATTCTGAATAGCTGTACATACGTTCTAAACACTATTTGTGTTCTGAGGCAATTGGTAGAGGGAGAATTGATAAAGAAAAAATGGCTGTTTCCCTAAAGTTTCTACTGAATTCTACTATAACTACAAACTCATGCCAAGAAAATACTCTTATAAGGTTTGTTTCTACTAATTCTAGTTCTACACTTGTCCAAAATAATTACTTTTAGCCAGAATGAATGGTTGAATGTGTGATTTTGGGAGAAAAGAATGTGACATGGTAAAATGATAATTTTGAAGGTTATAAAATATGTTTAATATAATAAATAGTAATTTACTTAAAAATTTATAAATAACAATAAATTCCTTCAGAATAATTTAAATCTGATAATTATAGCCTAGAATTTAGTATGAGAGAATCAGAGTGTGATTCTGTAGATAACTGAATAAATGAATATAATATTTTAAACATTAAATTTTGATAATTAAGCGCATTGTTCAAAATTAGTATTTGTGTATATGTGTATTTTAGTCCATCTGACTATAATAAGCAAATTTTGTTATGTGTTATGATATTGTAATTATCATATTATTTATCTTGGCCTAATTTGTTTTGTGTGGCCTTATAATATGTATAATATGCTTACATAATACTTATAGTTGTTTACCAAATAATGTTATAACTGCGCAGTTTAGAAATCACTGGAACAATAATAGATACTTATGGAATGACTAGAACTTTCTATTTGACTTACGTAATAATTCTGGAGTGATCATAATATGCGATGTGTGATTCGAACTTCTACCGTATTCCAAAAGTTTCCGTCACTGCTATATATACGGAAAAGAAATTTAGAATTTGAGAACAGATCGTATCAGACCAGACATTAACATTCTTGTATTCTCAGACGTTGGAATGACACATTTTTATTTACGTTAAACACATCATACTAGATTGTGACTTATTGGACATAGTATTCTGTTTGGATTCCCGCAACAGTGACGAGAAGAATTCCGGATAAAGAAAAGACATATGGATCGGACTTATATTTTAACAGTTAAGTTAACATTTCAATTGTACAATATTTTTTGTAAACTTGTATATAATAAATCTTGTTAAATTATTTATGTTTGTCTTTTGTTGGCTACAATTTAAAGGTGATTTCGATCGTAACATATGCAGGTCAATTTTGATAGTCATTCGCCACAACAGATGATTTTTGTTTACCAGTGCCTAAAGTATTATTGAAAGGCAGAGGCCTTTACACCTCAGGTAAGATTCATGTTAAATGTGTGTGTGTTTTTAATTGTAATTGTTTGTGTGTAAATTTTGTTCGTGCAAAATATTTGCACTATTTTCTGTAGTCTCTTTTTATGTGCAATATTAAATTTTTATTGTTATTACACTTTAAAATGGTCAGACAATATAAGTAAAATAACACTTTTCTTATAATGCATATTTTTTATTAGAAAACATACTTAAATCTGGGGTAAGAGTTATTTTAAATTTAAATTTATTTAGTTTTCACATATTTTCACTTATTTTGTATTTATTGTGAAGTATTAGACAAGGTAGTAATTATTTTGTTAAAAACTAGGAAATGTGTATGTAAAAGTACTAGAGTTATCTTTCTCGGTACTGAACATTGTTATTTATATTTCAGGGCCATCCATCCATCTATCTATCGTCTGATCAATTAAATTATTGAACTCACTGACTCGGTTTTTAGTGGAAAACCCCTGAGAAACCTGGTTACACATGCCTCGTCTTAAAGGTTGTATTCAAATAACAGACAAAATTCTTTTTTAGATTGCCTGTGTATACTACCAGACTCTCTACAGAACGGGAATTGGATATACAACACAACGGGGTCAAGGTCACTAGATTTAACTTCCGACAATTCCACATTTTCCCTAAGTGGCCCAGGTTATTTTGTTAATGCACAAGGATCTAAGTTGAAAAGTTTCAGCTGCTTTGCAAACCTTTCACTTTCAAGCAAGGAGACAGTAGTTGTCCTAAAGTAAGAATACGATATGTTACTTAAAGAATAATTCAATATTCGATTAAAGAAAGCGTATATTCTTTTGATTTTTAAACTTGTTAGAAAAGCCTGTATAGTCAGGATAAAATGTCAATATTCACAGTCAAAAAGAAGGATTGCGGGTGTTCGGACATGCATGTAATCCTACGTGTAGTGATAACTTCTATTGCGCTTTGCTGTGGATACGACTTATAGTAGTTTGAAACGTTAGATTTTTCATCGAACACTAAAACTTGTTATTCACCTGCAATCATAAAAATTGTTACTGTGGATTCATCAGATTTGTTTGATACCAGTTTTCTTGGCTTTTATGAATCCTCATTTTATAAAGTGCAAGTATTATTTCAAATCTGTATAAGTTAGTAAGCCACGAATTTTGATATCCTGTACAGAAACCATGAAAGAGCATGATATGATTTGACCTGATATTTGGCTCCTTGAATTCCAATATTAAAAAGTAATGAAAAACTCACTCTCAGCTATCATTATATACTCTTAAGAACACGTTTTGTTTTCATCAATAAATTTCTGTAATAGCGACAATACGCTACGAAAGATAGCTAATTGTGATTGATGCATATTTTTATTCTTCAATTTTGACCATTTATGACATGTCATGAGTTGTGCTCAATGCAAAAAGTTTTAAAATCGAAACAATATAGCCAAAAGCCAAAATTGAATCTAGGAAGAATCGGAAACTATTTAAGGAAAGAACGTAAAGAATTGACAGGAACAAAAAATGTCAGAATTTTAGCCGCAGTCGGTATAATTTTCAATTTTAATGCAGTCCAAAATAAAAAAGGAAAATCCAGGTTTTCCTTTTTATCGACTATGTTTTGCCATTTTCTATAAATTTACATAAATTGGCACCTTTTTTGATGATATTGTTTGACATGTTAACAATTTATCCCTCAACTAACATGAGAATGGTAAGATTAGGTTGTATTCTCTGATAGAATTAGGTATAAAAAATTAAAACATTCACAAATAGCATTAAATAATATCAATCTTATTTGAGAAGAAAAATCTTCTAATATCCACGAAGAAGTTTATTTCTCAAAATACTATAGACACAATTCTTCTAAAAAGCTTATTCCAGGTTAAATGGTTGGTACGTACAAAACCATTATCTTGTATTTGAGAAGAAAAATCTTCCAGAAATGAAGTTGAATTTTACTGACAGTGCATCCTCATTATCAATTTCAGAAGAATTTTCTTCTGAAATATCATAATTTGAGAAATATTTTCTCCAGTGGTAGCTTCAGACCAAAGATAAAAAATAAATGAAAAGAACATTAACAAAAGTGTTATCTATACTTTTTGTAAGAATATTCTAGTCTTTTGGGGGTATTTTCCCCATGTTTTATGTAATTTAACCCATAACCGTCTTGTAAACAACCACTGAATATCAGCAAAAGAAGACAGAAGAGTCAAAACAGTGGGAAAATTCCAAAGGCAAGACAAACTCATGAGAATGGAACAAACAATTGCCACAATGATACATGTATAACTAAAAGAATAAACTAGAGAAAAAGACACGGATGAATATAGGTCATATCTTGACCAAAGTTTCTGTACTGTATATATTATGATTTATGAAAAAGCCGGATTATTATGTATGGTTTATTAAAATTTAATGAATGCATATACGAAAACCACGAAACTTAATGCTGTACATTGTATGAATCCTTAATGTTGAATTTATTATTTCCATGTTGAATAATTTTCTCTCTTCGCTTCTGTGTATAAATTTCTAAAGTCATGACTTTAATGCCTGTAACGCAAATTCGATGAGGAGAGGATACTTTCGGCACGTCATCTTGAATATGTCCTTTCTGTTCTGCCTTCAGTATGGTAAGGTATGGAACCCTACATGAATTATATGATAATGGTATCATTGTTGACAAAACTGATAATATAAGATAAAAATTGTGTCGGAATGTGTATGAGTAATACCAATTTCAGCCAATTGTTTCACAGTTACAGAATTTGTTTCTTTACTACATGTGCTTCGAAATTGTGGCAGATATGGCTACATATGAAATTCTGCTTATATATCACTACAGCTAATGTAAAAATTCAGAATTTATAGATCTGAAATATACGAAAAAGCTGTGATAGCTGCTGGAAATTGGTCCATGTTTTATGTCCTCTGGCAGGTTGACAGATACTGTTTTGGCTAGTTAAACTTGTTCGCGCCATTCTATTGCCTTTCAACATTTTCAAATTAAATATTCTGTATTTTCATCCGAACACTCTAACGCTGACCTGAAATTTGTAATAATAATAGTAATAAAACTGGTAAAATGCTTAACCTAAACTAAATTCATCTAAACATTATCCTGTCCAATATTGGAAGTATGTAACTTTGGAAACATTTAAAGTTTAATTTTGATAAAAGGCATTTTGTCTACTAGAATTAAAATTATCTTGATATACTTACATTTTTTTGTATGCAATGAAAATATACAATATACTCTTTAAACAGTGTGAATCAAATCTAGTTGTATTTTAAAAGTTTCAAAATTTCTCTTTTTTTTCTAACAAAATTTATGTGGGCGAATACCGGATGAAAAAAAAATCCACCACACTCTTCTATGTAATTAAGCCACACCAAATTGATATTTAGTTCTCTTTGGATTTCGCCGCTTCGAGTTTTAGACTATTTAATTAAGAAAAAAATTGCGGCCTCATTTTGCAAAAATGCTGAAAATTCGTCCCAAATTCCTAATTTTTTCAATACATTAAAAATGAAAAAGTTGTTCTCCCGCTCCTAAAATTTCGTAAAAGTTAGCATTTTCCCCATTTTTTGCAATTTTTTACGTAAATTTGATCTTCGCTAAATATTGATCCTCAAGAAAAAAATTTAAAATTTCGATCGGGGCGATCCGAAAAAATAAAAATAAATTTGGTATGGCCTTACAATTAAGAATATCTTTTACTTTAACCTCGATTTCGTATAAATTTGTGTGCTCATGCATATTTACAAACATTATGAACATAGCTTATCAATCACTTCCCGCCGAATTAATGTGTGCTGGTACAAATCTATGATACAAATGTACGTATTATACATGTTATATATGTACAGTGTTATTTTTCTGCTGACAAATAAAAGAATACTCGTATTTGGAAAAAAACCTTGGTACATTTGTTTTAAGAAATTAAATATGCTTTACTATATAAAATAAATATCATTATAGATATGAGTTCAAATACATTACACATGAATTATCTGTTTTGTAATTGAACTTAACAACATATTTATAAAATAACTATCTGCCTGTTACGGAAAAATATAAACAATGATGTTTTACATACATACATGTATATGTAAAATTCTTTCAAGAGCCACAGTTTAATATTTTACGGTTTGGGAGAACGGCAAGAAATTTTAACCCTTTTTCAGAGCCAATCATTCTTTAAGCACGTAATCGTGCCCAACTTTATTTTTAATCAATTTTTGATATAGCGTTTTCTTAACTGAAATTTGAAACCTAGCTGTGGTTGTGGTTTTCACTTAATGTTTAAAATAGTTACCACAATATTAATAATTTACCAGATTTCAGCCTAGGGTTCTTCATAATTAACACCACGGCAAACAACAATTAAAATACTTATCTGAAATAATCAAGTATCTTGTAATTTGGATGGTAACACCGATTTCTCGTCAATAGTACTTATTAAATAAACAAGAACTTCGTTATTTCATACTTGTTTTGCAAATCAATTTACGTAAAGAAACTCTAAAATAAAAAAAAATCATTGGAGAATGTCATTGTACAAATGCAAATTTTTATAGACGTTAACTTGTACACATAAATCATTTTAACTGACACATACACCCTTTTATTTCCAAAGGGTAAAGTACAATTGAGTCCGATTATTTTTTTTGTTGAAGGAGAGCCTATATTTATTTAAAAACAAAAACAAAATGAACTTCTATTTTCTCCC
The DNA here is from genome assembly GCA_028015205.1 of Mytilisepta virgata. NCBI lineage: Eukaryota > Metazoa > Mollusca > Bivalvia > Mytilida > Mytilidae > Mytilisepta > Mytilisepta virgata. The sequence continues at coordinate 66,272,649 of CM051520.1, read as the reverse complement.
CCAAAAGAAGCCATGGTTAATGTGAAGGAAAATTTACAGTCATTTTTACATTCGGGATTTGAAGATTTTTTTATACGAACATTTAATAACAATAATTGTTTAACACTTGATCCTATCCAATTCAAAATTCTGACGTACTATTTTAATGGGTCAGTAATACATTTCACCCGTACCGGCGAACCCACAAAAAATGACAGCATATCTATAATAATTAGGACTTAAAAACAGTTTATGGTAATAACCTATATGAATTGTTTAAGATATTTAAAACCAAAGTAGTAAATAATCGTTTTCTTACATGTTTTGTTTATGAAGTCATTTATTAATTTATTGTTTTGTAGGTTGACACTTTTTATACGAAAAAACGGAACTTCGGTTATGATATAAATGCTTAAATCTTACCTTAATGTATATTTTGGTGAATTCCTGACCACAAAATATTGTAGAACTTTGCCGTTAATAAATCCATTGTTTATTTTCCACATCAATTATACTATCTTTCATTAGACAAATGTTAGAGGCTAGGGTAGTCAGTATATAAATACATCAGGCGTGCTTTATCCAAACTCTTATCAGATTTACTGGCTGGAGGTAATCTCTTCAGATCAGAAATGGACAGGAATACTTTGTTTACAAAAGATAACATCAAATATACCGATTTTGTTTTTTCAGTAGATACAGGTCATGTTTTAATATATTTTTAAATTACATTTATACTTCTTTAGTTTCTTAATCTTGATTGTCAGTTTGAAATTTTAAGCTTTGTACAACAAAATATTACAGAAAATGTAAGATATATTAATCGTATGACTTTTAATATGACAAATGATTTATTTTCTTTCAATTTGTATTTATGTATCACTTACAAACTATGATACCCAAAATAAGTGAAAATTTGTGATTTATTTGATTATGATGACAAGTATACACCAATAAGTTTGCTTTATATATTAATTACATAATTTTCCGGCTTATTTTAATAATTTTAATAGAAAAAATGATTTTCCTGAAAATGAAGGAAAGGGACCGCCTACTGACGAGAACATAAATATTTCCGACTAAATTTTATTTACATGTTTTACCTTCCTATTACATGTAAATTGGGAGTTTTCCACGGCCATGGCAATTAGCTAAAAGCAATAAACTGGTTTGCCTCAGAGTACATTTAGGTTCTTCCAAAAATAAAACTATCATTTTCCTAAATAAAATTTCTGAAAGTTTTATGCTGTTCAGGTAAGAATTGTAAAAGAAATGATTCCACCTTTTAACAACCTTATACTTAATTGGTTCATTTAAAAAGAGAAATGAAATACAAAAGAAGGGAATCTTCTAAAGTAAATAAAACTGCAAACACGCTGCTCTACCACCGGTCTTTATTGTTTAGGTTCAATACGTGTTCTGAATATCAGAGGTTTAGTTTCGTTTTCATTTTTAGAGGAACTCGATGAATTTATATTTAAACTTTTATTGAATATAATGTGTATAATAGGACCCAATGGGAAACATCATTTAAAAATTTTCGTCTGAAACCACTATGCCAATTGAAACTAGACTTGGCAGCAATGGTCCTTAGATGGACCTCATTCAGAAATGTGTCCGATGACCCGGACGTGCAACTAAAATGGCTGCCACAGCCGAACTTTGTTTAACATCGCAGCCTTTGGGAACATTCATCGAACAATCTTTTTGTCTGAAATCACTGAGCCAATTGGAATCAGACTTGGCAGCAATGGTCCTTAGATGGTCCTCTTTCAGAATTATGTCTGATGATCTAGACTGTCAACCAAAATTTATTTAAAAACTTCGTCTGAAATCACTTAGCCAATTGGAACTAAACTTGACAGCAATGGTCATTACAAGTTTACTGTTACACTTAGATTTTTAGTCATGCTGAAGGTGGTATACTATCTGTAGAGTGGCAAGAAAGTTTTGGATTTTAGACTTTCGGTAAGTATCCCAACTACTTGCAGGGATCACTGTAGATTCTGACAGTAACTTTCATGTAAAAAGAGGATAGCCAGTATCGGTAAACTGAATGCTATTTAAAATTTTATCAATCCTCAAATTATTCTCCAAATGACCGCTAAGGCTGTCAACTAAAAAAAATGATATACATTAAATTTTGGTCTCACCGTGAACCTCCGAAGTAAGAAAAATGAATTCAATGACTTCGAATTTATTCAGATTGTTTAACACTGAAAATCACCCATTTAGCTACATGTATCGTATCAGAAAATGTGTGGAGTAACTTGAAATCTTTGCAAATGTTCAATGGATAATGATTGAAATTAATTTACTTCCTCCACTTATTGTAAAATTTAACTGTGATCTGTTTCGTATAATTGACTCTTCTGACCATTCTTATCAATGGACATCTTTAAGATACATGTCAATTTTCATGATTGTGTGTGAAGATGTAGTAGATGTATATTAAAAACAAAATCGGTATCGTTTTCTATCCGGGCATTGTGGGGAGAGTGGTTGGTAACTAATAGGAAAACGTTCTTTGTAAATTATTTATCCTGTTTTCACAAAGCGCGTTTATTTAAATAATACCATGTGGTTTTATTAAAGCCGATTTGTGCTTATAGTATGTACTGTTTTCATAATTCCTCTCGCATTCTTTATCACAAAGTGTTATGTTATTCTCATTTGTATCGAATTTCATTGACCGTACCATCGGTTATCTGTGTTTTCTTCTGCATCATCAGCTTCTTATCCTTTAGTGACCTAAGGTAACCTTTCTATATATTGTACACTTGGTAGAAATTACTGGAATAGGGGGGGATTATCCATAAAAAACCACACACACAGTTAACTTCCAAGTATATATTTCCTTTCTTAATACAAGATATAATTTATTTTTGGATTTAATACATACCCAGAGAACAAAGGTTATGTACACAATGCTCATTAATTGAAGACGAATATCATATTTCTTTAATTGCAAAATTAATGATTCTATTAGAGATAATCTTATTATTTAAATAAAACAAAATAATCCTAACTTCTCACATCATATACTGCCATTTGAAAAATTAAAACTAGTCCTTAATCCTCAACTTGAACTGTTAGCTTATGTTTGTGACTTCATAAAGCAATCATTAGAATTGCGAAAATGAGGTCCACGTCGGTTACATCTTCTCAGATTTTGTACATGTATATAGCTTGACTTATGGGTGAAATATGCTATTAATAAAGTTATATAATATGATTTTTAAATAATTTTCAAAAACTCAAGTATCTTCTTTGATGCATGGAAATAGACTATTGTGCCAATACAATATATGGACATGTGGAAAGGTATACATATGTGAATATCTGGATTCGAAACGCAAAGTCTGATAAACGCGTCTAAAGTTCAGAATTTTGTTGTTTTTTTCCATATATTAGTCTGTTATTTTGGTTTCATTTAGCTAAACCGCACGATTATACAAATTACCCCATTAAAAAAAATCATCTACACAAAAATTGCTAAAATTTATTATTGCTTATTCGAAATAAATTTTTTATCTTTCTAAAATATTGATTTGAGGTTGTATGCCTGCTTAACCTTTTCGCCACAATATTGGCTTCCGGGTTTAAAACAAAACTTGATATTTTACAAACATACATGTATCTTCATTAATACACACATGCATGACCTTGATCTTCCAAAATCTTCTAACTACTATGGTTTTCGGATTGCTCTGGATTTTTTGATAAGGGTCAGAAATTTCCGATTTTGAAACCGCCCGATAGCCTGGAGTGCGGAAGATCGCGGGTTCAATACCCAGCTGGGTCAAACTAAAGAAATTAAAATTTGTATTTGTTGCTTTTCCACCATCACCAGGCACACGGCATTTAGGAGTAAGAGCAAATACTGCACGTGTAGGGTGAGATGTCTTCCTATGGACTGTTACCTCTGCAAGAGAGGAAACCCATTTCAATCTCAAATGGACAGTACAGATATTTAGATGGACAATTTTAATATTGATTTAACCTCTTCATTTTTAATTCACAGTGTTGTTTTGTGTATGAGAGAAGGAAGGGGGGGGGGGGTTGTACATTTTGAAAAATATAAAGTCCGTTGACAATCAGCAATACGTTAGACTTTAATCCTTGACCAATAAATGTCTCATCAATTTTTACATTTCAACAGGATCGTATATAAACAAATTATGGAGTAGTTGTTAAACCTCTCAATGATAATATAGGTAAAACACAATGTTCCAAAACATACTTCTTATAAACGTTCAAATAAATATTGCATATATTTTATCAAATTTAATTTTTTAAACTATAATGTACCCATTTAGGACATCGCAAGATAAGATAATCCTAGGATAGCTTTGATTTACAGTCTCAGTCATGTCTTACAATAGTCCCAAGACAATCCTAAAGACATATCTTATGACCGATGTTAGGATAACTTCGATAACCAGGCCCCAGAATACCTATTAATGGAAAACTATTATTTTGTATTATTAATTTTCCCATTTATTATATTATGATATTTTTTTCCCATATATTAATTTCTGAAATGCTTAACAGTTACATGTATTTTACACATCAAGACAATCCCCTTTTGCACATCAATTATTTAACAGTTTAACGGGGACCGTGTTAACGAAGGTGTCCTAAGATAGTCTTACGACATTTCCTAGTCCTAAGTCATGTTAACGATGCTATCCTAAGTTGGGACATGTCTAAAAGTTTGTCCTAAAGTTAGGATATAGAAATGGTTGTCTTAAGACCACCCTTAGATGATCCTAACAGTTAGGATTAATTATTGTAATATAAACAACAAGAATGGCTGCTGTGTACATGTACTTTAGAAATCGAAAATACAATATAAGACGAAATAAAGTGTTTATAGACAGACAATCCTTTAAATTAAAGTTTTAGATTTGTGGTGTACGTACATTTCGCCAGACAGAACGCCGTACAAAGATACATACAAATAGGCACACTTTAATTGAATATATGTGTAAAATTTCATTTCATCATGATATATATGATTAGAGATATCAGCACAAAATTTATACAGTAGTACTACCCCGTTTTTAGCTCACCTGATCCAAAGGGTCAAGTGAGCTATTCTCATCACTTGGCGTCCGTCGTCGTCCGTCGTCGTCTGTCGTCCGTCGTCATCCGTTAACTTTTACAAAAATCTTCTCTGAAACTACTCGGCCAAATAGAACCAAACTTGGGCATAAGCATCATCAGGGTATCTAGTTTAAAAAATGTGTCCGATGATCCCGTCTGCCAACCAACATGGCCAACATGGGTAGAAATAGAACATAGGGGTAAACTACAGTTTTTGTCTTATTTCTCAAAAACTAAAGCATTTAGAGCAAAACTGACATGGAGTAAAAATTTTCATCAGGTCAAGATCTACTACCATGAAATTTTCAGACGAATCGGTCAACCCTTTGTTGGGTTATTGCCCCTGAATTGTTAATTTAAGGAAATTTTGCAGTTTTAGGTTATTATCTTAAATATTATTATAGATAAAGACAAACCAAGATAGACGCCACAGCCAAAGTTAGTTTAACTTAGGGCTCTATGGGAAAATCCATTGAAAAATCTTTTTGTCTGAAACAACTTGACATATTGGAGCCAGATTTGGCAGCAATGGTCCTTAGGAGGTCTTTTTTTCAGAAATGTGTCCGATTTCGTGGACTGTGAAACAAGATGGCCGCCACAGCCGAACTCAGTTTAACATAGGACCCTATGGGAAATTCACTCAAACATCTTCTCTTCTGAAACTACTGAGCCAATTTGAACTAAACTTGGCAACATTGGTCCTTAGATGGTCCTCTTTCAGACGTGTGTCCGATCACCCAGATTGTCAACAAAGATGGCCGTCATGGCCTAACTTAGTTAAATATAAGTCCCTATAGGAAAATTCATTTAAAAATCTTCTTGTCTGAAATCACTTAGCCAATAAGAACAAGACTAGGTCCCTAGATGGTTCTCTTTTAGAAATGTGCCCATTGACCTTGACTGTCAACCAAGATGACTGCCACAGCTGAACTTAACATAGAACCCTATAGAAAAACCAGACAAAATTTTGCAACACTTAAATTTTTAGTCCTGCCTCTTGTTCATGTTTGCTCTGGAACCCAAAAAATCAAATAAATCATATATCTGCTGCACATCGACACTTTATTCGTGGTAAAGGATAAATATGGAAGTATTTTTATTTCATTCTGATAAATAACCAAAAAAAAAAAAAATAGACTAGTTGGAATGTGGGTTTCTTTTTTACCTTAAGTTGTGAACATATCCATGAACAATTACTGGTATCGAGACGACCCTATTATAGTATTTGGTGCTCTCAATTAAGTAAACGATTTCAATCTGTAATAAATATCATGTACATGTAAATAATGACAATGCAGTATATACTGCGTGATTTTCATTTATTTGACTGCTGTTTTATTTTTCTTCATAAGCCCTACAGTTTTGAAATGTTTTTATTCTGGATTTTTTTTTAAATATCAAAAGAGTGAATGTAAAAAATCTTGCATTTTTTCAGAAATAAACATATGATTATCCTAAGAATATGTTAGGATTGTCCTAAGTTACTCCTAAGATAGCTTTGTTTTACACCCTAAGACATGTTTTAAGATGATCCTAAGACAATCCTAATTCGAGTCCTAAGACAAGTCTTAGGACATATCTTAGGACATCTTCATTATCACGGCCCCCGGCTTATGTCCAGTCGTCGCAAAACTGTAATTATAGCAATTATCACCTATTGTTGTTCCGTCAAAGATTTTGAAAGGCTTAGTCATTAAGTTAAACCTTTATTCCAAATACGTAAATTTTATATAAAAATGTAAAAGTATATTTTATTGGATAATTAGAATGTTAATCCCCAGGTCAACCGTTTTGTAATTTGTATTGTGTTATCTTTTACTTGTTAAATTCAGTCTTATTGTTGATCGTTAAAATGGGAAAAAAAACCGCGAATAAAATATGAAAATACTCTTATACCTTTTCCCCTAAATTATTTTTCATGGCCAGTTTCAATTGTAATACCTTGATTAGTGAACATAATATACATGTATGTACAAAATGTAAATGAATATATAGAGTAAACTGTTTCTATACATGTACTTCTGTACTAGTGTATTATGGTGTTGTGTTTAAAGTTAACCCAAAGGATACATTTATAGGACATAAAAATGAAATATATGTTTCTATCTGAAATGAAATATATCTTAATATGCATGTGAACTAGGTCAAAATCGGTCATTCTAACACGTTCTTGAATATTGCTGTCAATTTGGGCTGAGTCATCGAATATATTTCTGAAACAAGACCATCTATGATGTTTGAATTGGCTCACTGGTTTTGGACAAGAAGGATTAAAAATGGCTTTCTCGTAGTGTCATATTTTAAACTATTTTTACGGTGATGGCCATCTTTTGGATGGGCGAGGTCATCAAATATAATTTTTGATAAGATTTTGGGCTGGTCGAGCTAATACACATTAAAAACATCTAACATTTCATATACATATGTATATGCATTGTTACTTTAAAGAGAATTTTCAAGCGAAATGCATTTCTCTTGCATCTTCGTTCTTTAAAAACCTAGGTTTTACTCAGCTGATCTTTGCAATTACGGATTTTTGTCCTAAAATTTTGAACACAATGAAATGCTTCAGACTAAGCTTTTTCACACTGAATACCGTTCCCTAGGCTAAAGCCATGCACATTATAATTGTTGGTAGAACTGAAAGGTTTTATAACTTAAAAAGGTGCATCTAAACACACCAGTCAATAAACGGCTACAAATATCTGCATTATACCTAGATCTTTTTGTAGATCTTTGCTGAACATTTTTGCCATTTACACGTTCTCTCTATCTATGATAATATTAAAGATAATAACCTAAAACTGCAAAATTTCTTTAAAATTATCAATTCAGAGGCAATAACCCAACAAAGGCTTGACAGATTCGTCTGAAAATTTCATGGCATTTAGATCTTGACCTGGTAAACATTTCTATCCTGTCAGTTCTACTCTAAATGCTTTAGTGTTTGAGATATAAGCTAAACACTGCATTTTACCCCTGTTTTTATTTTTAGCTATGCCAGCCATGTTTGTTGATGGATAAAAACTCCGGATATAACTTTTAAACTAGATATAATAAGGAATATCCAGGTAAACTTTGAAAGTATTTGGCCCAGTAGTTTCAGAGGAGAAGATTTTTGAAATAGTTTACGACGACGGACGACGACGGACGCCAACTGATGGCATAAGCGCACATGGCCCTTTGGACCAGGTGACTAAAAATGACCATCAATACAATGATAACGGGACAAAAAACTCCAAAAATCTGAAATTTATCCAATATCCAACTTTATGTGAGTGTTATGGAGCAAACCTTGATATGCATTTTGCTATCGGCATTTTCAAAATGGCCACCGTTACTATGGGAACGGGTTAGAGAGTCAAGAAACTTAAATTTATCCCATATTCACGAAACTGTATGCAAGTGTTATGCACTTCAGTATCGGAATTTTCAAAATTCTCACCATAACCATGGAAGCGGAAACAATTTCCGAAACTAAATTTTCATCAGACTTTATAGGAACATTGGATGCCACATTGGAGATGTTCTTAGACTTGGAGTTTGCAACCGTTACCATAGACACGGCACAATTCCAAAAAAGCTGAAGTTTTCATGTTTAGCAAGGAAGTACACTGTGATCTTGAAATATTCAATAGAAAAGGGATAAAAATTGAATTTATCCAAATTTTCGTAAAACATTCACAATTATGTCAGATAATAACTTTAGGGCCAAGCTGAGTTTTAGCGATTTTTGTGTTAGCATCCAAATATAATATTACTTGTTTATTCATTCATTTATTTTATCGTGATTTCACGCGAATTTCAGAGAAATTCGATTCAGCGGCAGCAAAGTGTTTGTACTAGAAGAAGCTAGGTTGCCCTAATAAATTCGACAGAAACTTAAGTTAACGTTAAGAATATTACCTGCCATAAGCATTAGTCGGAAACAGTAAATCTGGTTGTAGAATAATTCACATAAATTTAATAGATATTTAGGGATCCAGTCGGAAAACAGCTTCCTGAAATGTGCTTTGCTGGTATTTGCTGATTCGGCCATCTTCAACACTACAGACCTGAGTCGAACTCCGTATTGAGTGGACTGAAACCATTGGTAGTTACGTACAATACTAAATCACTCTGCCATGGAGGCTTCATGACCAATGTAAGAATCGAGACTCGCAAAATCACTGTTATGCATGATGTCTTTTGTCTATTGAAAAGTCAAGTCAAGAAATACCAAAGGGATATTCGAAGGAGGGGAAAATCGAAAACAACTGAAAAACTCCGGAGAACAACGAAGACAAGAACAAAACATACAAACTCTACACTTAAAAACTAAAAACATATGAACAACATTGACCACACAAAAAAACCGGGGGGTAGATTCATGTGCTCCGGAAGAGTGAGCAGTCTCATCTTCCTGCAGGACACCCGCCACGCTGCCCATGTCAAATCTGGTATGAGGAAGGGACTACAGTAAGTAATAGTTGAGTATTACGGTGTGTGCCTTTATGCGCTTTATCGACCGTCTGTATTTCATTGTTCTAGATCCAGTTGGAGGCGAAAATATTTAATTTTTTTTACCCGGCATAAGTGTAACAATCGTGAAACAAAACACAATTATTCCTAAACTTTTAAATATAAATTAATATATACGATCCTGTTGAAATGTAAAATTAATGAGACATTTATTGGTCAAGGATTAAAGTCTAACGTATTGCTGATTGTCAACGGACTTTATATTTTTCAAAATGTCCACCCCCTCTCTCTCTTTCATACACAAAACAACACTGTGAATTAAAAATGAAGAGGTTAAATCAATATTAAAATTGTCCATCTAAATATCTGTACTGTTCATTTGAGATTGAAATGGGTTTCCTCTCTTGAAGAAGTAACAGTCCAGAGGCAGACATCTCACCCTACACGTGCAGTATTTGCTCTTACTCCTAAATGTCGTGTGCCTGGTGCTTGGTGGAAAAGCAACAAATACAAATTTTAATTTCTTTAGTTTGACCCAGCTGGGTATTGAACCCGCGATCTTCCGCACTCCAGGCTATCGGGCGGTTTCAAAATCGGAAATTTCTAATTTTTCAAAAAATCCAGAGCAATCCGAAAACCACAGTAGTTAGAAGATTTTGGAAGATCAAGGTCATGCATGTGTGTATTAATAAAGATACATGTATGTTTGTAAAATATCAAGTTTTGTTTTAAACCCGTAAGCCAAAATTGTGGCGAAAAGGTTAAGCAGGCATACAACCTCAAATCAATATTTTAGAAAGATAAAAATTTATTTCGAATAAGCAATAAGAAATTTTAGCAATTTTTGTGTAAATAATTTTTTTTTAATGGGATAATTTGTGTAATCGCGCGGTTTAACTAAATGAAACCAAAATAACAGACTAATATATGAAAAAAAAATTCTGAACTTTAGACGCGTTTATCAGACTTTGCATGTCGAATCCAGATATTCACATATGTATACCTTTCCATATATTGTCTATTTCCTTGCATCAAAGAAGATACTTGAGATTTTGAAAATTATTTAAAAATCATATTATATAACTTTATTAATAGCATATTTCACCCATAAGTCAAGCTATATACATGTACAATCACATACGAATCCTAAATAAAATCAATATGACATTAAGGTACAAATACATAATATAAACATAAAATCTGAGAAGATGTAACCGACGTGGACCTCATTTTCGCAATTCTAATGATTGCTTTATGAAGTCACAAACATAAGCTAACAGTTCAAGTTGAGGATTAAGGACTAGTTTTAATTTTTCAAATGGCAGTATATGATGTGAGAAGTTAGGATTATTTTGTTTTATTTAAGTAATAAGATTATCTCTAATAGAATCATTAATTTTGCAATTAAAGAAAAATGATATTCGTCTTCAATTACTGAGCATTGTGTACATAACCTTTGTTCTCTGGGTATGTATTAAATCCAAAAATAATTTATAGCTTGTATTAAGAAAGGAAATATATACTTGGAAGTTAATTGTGTGTGTGGTTTTTTTTATGGATAATCCCCCCCCCCCCCCCCCCCCATTCCAGTAATTTCTACCAAGTGTACAATATATAGAAAGGTTATCTTAGGTCAATAAAGGATAAGAAGCTGATGATGCAGAAGAAAACACAGATAACCGATGGTACGGTCAATGAAATTCGATACTCATGAGAATAACATAACACTTTGTGATAAAGAATGCGAGAAGAATTATGAAAACAGTACATACTATAAGCACAAATCGGCTTTAATAAAACCACATGGTATTATTTAAATAAACGCGCTTTGTGAAAACAGGATAAATAATTTACAAAGAACGTTTTCCTATTAGTTACCAACCACTCTCCCCACAATGCCCGGAAAGAAAACGATACCGATTTTGTTTCTAATATAAATCTACTACATCTTCATACACAATCATGAAAATTGACATGTATCTTAAAGATGTCTATTGATAATAAAGGTCAGAAGAGTCAATTATACGAAACAGATCACAGTTAAATTTTACAATAAGTGGAGGAAGTAAATTAATTTCTATCATTATCCATTGAACATTTGCAAAGATTTCAAATTACTTCACACATTTTCTGATACGATACATGTAGCTAAATGGGTGATTTTCAGTGTTAAACAATCTGAATAAATTCGAAGTCATTGAATGCATTTTTCTTACTTCGGAGGTTCACGGCGAGACCAAAAATTAATGCATATAATTTTTTAGGCCACATGGCCTAATGTGAGCTATTCTCATCACTTGGCGTCCGTCGTCGTCTGTCGTCGTCGTTAACAATTTTTCAAACATCTTCTCCTCTGAAACTACTGAATGGATTTGGATAAAACTTAGCATGATTGTTCCTTAGGGTATCCTGCACAAAGTTTATGGTTCGATTTTTGATCCGTCGAAAAACATGGCCACTGTTACTAAAAATAGTACATAGGGGTCAACCAACAGTTTTTCGCAAATATCTAAAAAATCATTAGGTTACGACAAATTCTGGCAGGTTGAAAGTGTACAGCATGATAAGAGCTACCTGTGTGCTGATTTTCGTGAAAATCTGTCAACTGATGTTAGAGTTATTGGCCTTTTTTGACATTTTTGGCTTTTTTATGTTATTATTTCAAAAATCTTCTTCTCTGAAACTACTATTCAAAATCAAATGAAATTTGGTAAGATTGTTCCTTAGGGTATCCTGCACAAAGTTTATGCTTTGATTTTTGATCCGTTGAAAAACATGGCCACTGTTACTAAAAATAGTACATAGGGGTCAACCAACAGTTTTTCGCAAATATTTAAAAAAATCATTAGGTTACGACAAATTCTGGCAGGTTTAAAGTGTTCAGCATGATGAGAGCTACCTGTGTGCTGATTTTCGTGAAAATCTGTCAACTGATGTTAGAGTTATTGGCCTTTTTGACATTTTTGGCTTTTATATGTTATTATTTCAAAAATCTTCTTCTCTGAAACTACTATTCAAAATCAAATGAAACTTGGTAAGATTGTTCCTTAGGGTATCCTGCAAAAATTTAATGCTTGGATTTTTGATTGGTCGAAAAACATGTCCGCCCTTACTAAAAATAGAACATAGGGGTCAAAATGCTGTGTTTTGCTATTTTTTCCTGAATTGTAGAAAGAAAATGAAGATGAAAGCTACTTTCAAGGCAAACATGGTATCCCGATTTGAATGGTGATGATGAAAGTTTGTTTTGGACGGCCATTTTTAAAATGGCTGCTATTTTCCCGCCATTTTTTACACTTGCTCGGATTTCAACAATATTTGGTTTTTAAAGTAAACATGGTATCCTTAGTGAATGGTGATGATGAGAATGTTGTATAACAATGATTGAACTTCATAATATGTGAGCTTTTAATTGCCATCACTTGGTGTCCGTCATCATCGTTGTTAACAAATTTTCAAACATTTTCTCCTCTGAAACTACTAGGGGGATTTGGATGAAACTTAGCATGATTGTTCCTGCAATATTTCCTTTTCAATTGAAACTGTGATACTTCAGAAAAAGAGAGTTCACTTTTTAGATGCCAACGATGTAAGGTCACATAGGTAACCAGAACATTCTGTTCAAAGAATACTGACCACTGGTTAATTTCATCTAATCGGTATCAACTCTCATTTAACATGGCAAATGTTCAACTTCAAACACAACAGTTGTAGAGATATTGCTGTTTAACAGTCATTGTTTATATGCCCTTCACAACATATCAAAAATTTAAAGTATTCCATTCCATTATATTTATATTTTATCAGGATAACAAATTCATCACATCAGGGGAGATCATTTCGACCACCTCCATTACATAGGAATTCAGTAATACTTACAAGAGAACCTTACTCTAGCAATGCTAGAGGTTGTCTGGCAAGCTATTTACTGACTTGGGGTATGGAGGAACGGAATTCCAACATCTTACATTGTAGGAGTAAGGAGAACCTTACCCATTATAACAAACATTAATATATTAATTTAGTTTATAGTGCATTGTTTGCCAGGTGAGCGATTCAGGCTCTTGAGAGCCTCTTGTTTTTAGTTGACAGCCTTAGCGGTCATTTGGAGAATAATTTGAGGATTGATAAAATTTTAAATAGCATTCAGTTTATCTTCTTTTTAAATGAACATGAAAGTTACTGTCGGAATCTACAGTGATCCTCGCAAGTAGTTGGGATACTTACCGAAAGTTTAAAATACAAAACTTTCTTGCCAGTTTACAGATAGTATACCATCATTCTATTAAGGAAATAAGGAAAAAACTGAATGTAAAAATGAAACTAGAGGCTCATAAGAGCCTGTATTGATCACTTGGATTTAACTTGTCCACCTTAAGCATGACTAAAAATCTAAGTGTAACAGTAAATTTTAAATGAATTTTCCCATAGGGTCCTATGATAAACTAAGTTCAGCTGTGGCAACCATCTTGGTTGACAGTCTAGGTCGTTGGACACAATTCTGAAGAAAACCATTTAAGGACCATTTCTGCCAAGTCCAATTGGCTCTGTGGTTTCAGACAAAGTGATTTTTAAATGTTAAAATAAGTTTGGCTGTAGCAGTCTTTTTGGTTAACAGTCCGTGTCATCGGACAAATTCTGAAAGAGGACCATGTAATGACCATTGCTGTCAAGTTTAGTTCCAATTGGCTAAGTGGTTTCAGACGAAGTTTTTAAATAAATTTTCCAATAGGGTCCTATGTTAAACAAAGTGCAGCTGTGATAGCTATTTTGGTTGACAGTCTAGATGAACAGACATAATTCTGAAAGAGGATCATCTAAGGACCATTGCTGCCAAGTCTGATTCCAATTGGCTCAGTGATTTCAGACAAAAAGATTGTTCGATGAATGTTCCCAAAGGGTGCGATGTTAAACAAAGTTCGGCTGTGGCAGCCATTTTAGTTGCCAGTCCGGGTCATCGGACACAATTCTGAAGAAAACCATTGAAGGACCATTTCTGCCAAGTCCAACTGGCTCTGTGGTTTCAGACAAAGTGATTTTTAAATGTTAAAATAAGTTTGGCTGTAGCAGTCATTTTGGTTAACAGTCCGTGTGTCATCGGACAAATTCTGAAAGAGGACCATGTAATGACCATTGCTGTCAAGTTTAGTTCCAATTGGCTAAGTGGTTTCAGACGAAGTTTTTAAATAAATTTTCCAATAGGGTCCTATGTTAAACAAAGTTCAGCTGTGGTAGCTATTTTGGTTGACAGTCTAGATCATCAGACATAATTCTGAAAGAGGATCATCTAAGGACCATTGCTGCCAAGTCTGATTCCAATTGGCTCAGTGATTTCAGACAAAAAGATTGTTCGATGAATGTTCCCAAAGGGTGCGATGTTAAACAAAGTTCGGCTGTGGCAGCCATTTTAGTTGCCAGTCCGGGTCATCGGACACATTTCTGAATGAGTACCATCTAATGACCATTGCTGCCAAGTCTAGTTTCAATTGGCATAGTGGTTTCAGACGAAAATTTTTAAATGATGTTTCCATTTGGGTCCTGTTATACACATTATATTCAATAAAAGTTTAAATAAAAATTCATCGAGTTCCTCTCAAAATGAAAACGAAACTAAACCTCTGATATTCAGAACAAGTATTGAACCTAAACAATAAAGACCGGTGGTAGAGCAGCGTGTTTGCAGTTTTATTCACTTTAGAAGATTCCCTTCTTTTGTATTTCATTTCTCTTTTTAAATGAACCAAGTATAAGGTTGTTAAAAGGTGGAATCATTTCTTTTACAATTCTTACCTGAACAGCATAAAACTTTCAGAAATTTTATTTAGGAAAATGATAGTTTCATTTTTGGAAGAACCTAAATGTACTCTGAGGCAAACCAGTTTATTGCTTTTAGCTAATTGCCATGGCCGTGGACAACTCCCAATTTACATGTAATAGGAAGGTAAAATATGTAAATAAAATTTAGTCGGAAATATTTATGTTCTCGTCAGTAGGCGGTCCCTTTCCTTCATTTTCAGGAAAATCATTTTTTCTATTAAAAATCTTAAACTAAGCCGGAAAATTTCGTAATTAATATATAAAGCAAACTAATTGGTGTATACTTGTAATCATCATCAAATAAATCACAAATTTTCACTTATTTTGAGTATCATAGTTTGTAAGTGATACATAAATACAAATTTAAAAAAAATAAATCATTTGTCATATTAAAAGTCATACGATTAATATATTTTACATTTTCGGTAATATTTTGGGTACAAAGCTGAAAATTTCAAACTGGCAATCAAGATTAAGAAATTAAAGAAGTATAAATGTAATTTAAAAATATATTAAAACATGACCTGTATCTACTGAAAAAACAAAATCGGTATATTTGATGTTATCTTTTGTAAACAAAGTATTTCTGTCCATTTCTGATCTGAAGAGATGACCTCCAGCCAGTAAATCTGATAAGAGTTTGGATAAAGCACGCCTGATGTATTTATATACTGACTACCCCAGCCTCTAATGAAAGATAGAATAATTGATGTGGAAAATAAACAATGGATTTATGAACGGCAAAAGTTCTACAATATTTTGTGATCAGGAACTCACCAGAATATACATTAAGGTAAGATTTAAGCATCTATATCATAACCGAAGTTCCGTTTTTTCGTATAAAAAGTGTCAACCTACAAAACAATAAATTAATAAATGACTTCATAAACAAAACATGTAAGAAAACGATTATTTACTACTTTGGTTTTAAATATCTTAAACAATTCATATAGGTTATTACCATAAACTGTTTTTAAGTCCTAATTATTACAGATATGCTGTCATTTTTTGTGGGTTCGCCGGTACGGGTGAAATGTATTACTGGCCCTTTAAAATAGCACGTCAGAATTTTTAATTGGATAGGATCAAGTGTTAAACAATTAGTGTTATTAAACGTTTGTATAAAAAAATCTTCTAATCCCGAATGTAAAAATGACTGTAAATTTTCCTTCACATTAACCATGGTTCTTTTGGGGGAGAAAATAGAAGTTCATTTTGTTTTTGTTTTTAAATAAATATAGGCTCTCCTTCAACAAAAAAATATTCGGACTCAATTGTACTTTACCCTTTGGAAATAAAAGGGTGTATTACGATGTATGTGTCAGTTAAATTGATTTATGTGTACAAGTTAACGTCTATTAAAATTTGCATTTGTACAATGACATTCTCCAATGATTTTTTTTACTTTAGAGTTTCTTTACGTAAATTGATTTGCAAAAAAAGTATGAAATAACGAAGATCTTGTTTATTTAATAAGTACTATTGACGAGAAATCGGTGTTACCATCCAAATTACAAGATACTTGATTATTTCAGATAAGTATTTTAATTGTTGTTTGCCGTGGTGTTAATTATGAAGAACCCTAGGCTGAAATCTGGTAAATTATTAATATTGTGGTAACTATTTTAAACATTAAGTGAAAACCACAACCACAGCTAGGTTTCAAATTCCAGTTAAGAAAACGCTATATCAAAAATTGATTAAAAAAAAAGTTGGGCACGATTACGTGCTTAAAGAATGATTGGCTCAGAAAAAGGGGAAACTTTCTTGCCGTTCTCCCAAACCGTAAAATATTAAACGGTGGCTCTTGAAAGAATTTTTACATATACATGTATGTATGTAAAACATCATTGTTTATATTTTTTCCGTAACAGGCAGATAGTTATTTTATAAATATGTTGTTAAGTTCAATTACAAAACAGATAATACATGTGTAATGTATTTGAACTCTTATATCTATAATGATATTTATTTTATATAGTAAAGCATATTTTTTTTCTTAATTAAATATTTTAAAACTCGAAGCGGCGAAATCCAAAGAGAACTAAATATCAATTTGGTGTGGCTTAATTACGTAGAAGAGTGTGGTGGATTTTTTTTCATCCGGTATTCGCCCACATAAATTTTGTTAGAAAAAAAAGAGAAATTTTGAAACTTTTAAAATACAACTAGATTTGATTCACACTGTTTAAAGAGTATATTGTATATTTTCATTGCATACAAAGAAATGTAAGTATATCAAGATAATTTTAATTCTAGTAGACAAAATGCCTTTTATCAAAATTGAACTTTAAACTTCCAAAGTTACATACTTCCAATATTGGACAGGATAATGTTTAGATGAATTTAGTTTAGGTTAAGCATTTTACCAGTTTTATTACTATTATTATTACAAATTTCAGGTCAGCGTTAGAGTGTTCGGATGAAAATACAGAATATTTAATTTGAAAATGTTGAAAGGCAATAGAATGGCGCGAACAAGTTTAACTAGCCAAAACAGTATCTGTCAACCTGCCAGAGGACATAAAACATGGACCAATTTCCAACAGCTATCACAGCTTTTTCGTATATTTCAGATCTATAAATTCTGATTTTTTACATTAGCTGTAGTGATATATAAGCAGAATTTCATATGTAGCCATATCTGCCGCAATTTCGAAGCACATGTAGTAAAGAAACAAATTCTGTAACTGTAAAACAATTGGCTGAAATTGGTATTACTCATACACATTCCGACACAATTTTTATCTTATATTATCAGTTTTGTCAACAATGATACCATTATCATATAATTCATGTAGGGTTCCATACCTTACCATACTGAAGGCAGAACAGAAAGGACATATTCAAGATGACGTGCCGAAAGTATCCTCTCCTCATCGAATTTGCGTTACAGGCATTAAAGTCATGACTTTAGAAATTTATACACAGAAGCGAAGAGACAAAATTATTCAACATGGAAATAATAAATTCAACATTAAGGATTCATACAATGTACAGCATTAAGTTTCGTGGTTTTCGTATATGCATTCATTAAATTTTAATAAACCATACATAATAATCCGGCTTTTTCATAAATCATAATATATACAGTACAGAAACTTTGGTCAAGATATGACCTATATTCATCCGTGTCTTTTTCTCTAATTTATTCTTTTAGTTATACATGTATCATTGTGGCAATTGTTTGTTCCATTCTCATGAGTTTGTCTTGCCTTTGGAATTTTCCCACTGTTTTGACTAATCTGTCTTCTTTTGCTGATATTCAGTGGTTGTTTACAAGACGGTTATGGGTTAAATTACATAAAACATGGGGAAAATACCCCCAAAAGACTAGAATATTCTTACAAAAAGTATAGATAGCGCTTTTGTTAATGTTCTTTCCATTTATTTTTTATCTTTGGTCTGAAGCTACCACTGGAGAAAATATTTCTCAAATTATGATATTTCAGAAGAAAATTCTTCTGAAATTGATAATGAGGATGCACTGTCAGTAAAATTCAACTTCATTTCTGGAAGATTTTTCTTCTCAAATACAAGATAATGGTTTTGTACGTACCAACCATTTAACCTGGAATAAGCTTTTTAGAAGAATTGTGTCTATAGTATTTTGAGAAATAAACTTCTTCGTGGATATTATAAGATTTTTCTTCTCAAATAAGATTGATATTATTTAATGCTATTTGTGAATGTTTTAATTTTTTATACCTAATTCTATCAGAGAATACAACCTAATCTTACCATTCTCATGTTAGTTGAGGGATAAATTGTTAACATGTCAAACAATATCATCAAAAAAGGTGCCAATTTATGTAAATTTATAGAAAATGGCAAAACATAGTCGATAAAAAGGAAAACCTGGATTTTCCTTTTTTATTTTGGACTGCATTTTTTGTCTTTTGACCTTAAAGACGCTTAGCATGTCTATCTTTTATTGTCTGTTCTCTGACTGAACGATTGTCGTAAATGATTTCGTCTTTGATGTTCGAAAAGGCGTACTTGTTTAATATAACATATGTCCAATAGTTACAAACTTTGGTCTCATCTTACATGTGTCTAATTTCATTGATTTTACAACATTACATAGATTTTCCGGCAATGAACGGTTTATCCTGATTGTCCCACTTTGTAAATTTCAATAGTTTTGATTGTCCCGCATAAGATTATAATAATTCTGTGTTAAAATATATTCAGCTTTGAAAAATATAATACAATAAATAAAAATTATAGAGAATGGAAACGGAGAATGTGTCAAAGAGACAACAACCCGACCAAAAAGCAGAAAACAACTCAAGGCTACCAATGGTTCTTCAACGCAGCGAGAAAATCCAGGACCCGGAGGTGGGCTTCACTGGCCCCTAAACAATAATGCATACTAGTTCAGCGAAATGGACGGCACATTTTAGTAAACAGAACGATGACAGTATACTGATCCTGCATTATACAAGCTTCACCTAGACTAGAGAACAAGAGACTTCTAATAATGAAAACCTTTACATGCATTTTTGATATAATGTGAAAATTGTAATGTTCGGTGCTCTATACTATTTTGACTTCGTGCTACATGTGCCACATGAGGTTGTTTTGGTTCTATGAAAAATTATCGGTTATTAAAGTAATAAAGTTAATATTAAAATGAAATTATTTTTTCTATTTCAATAGCAGACTGCATTGTTTTCAACAATATACACGCCCATTTCCTTAAAATTATAACAATAGAATGTAAAAAATGATAAAATTGAGTTCTTTAAATAATGAAAAAATGTCTTTTCTATATACATAAGAATTATTAAGTACATTTTCTTATTTTTTATCATGTTTTTTTCATTTTATTTTCATAATTTCAAGGTAACGTTACTGCAATAAACGGGACATTAAGTAGATCAAGAAATGAAAATCTATGAAAATAAATACTGGAAAAGGAAGAAAAAAATCAAATGTTTCCACATTTACATGTAAATCATTAAATTGTTATGTAATAATAATTGGTTTATTTATATAGTCCAAACTATCCCAATTACAATAAAAACATGTCTCGATTGTCCAAAATTTAAATTTCCTGATTGTCCAACACACTCATTTCAGATTGTCCCACAATTTTTTTACATGTAAATATCACAAGTGGGACAATCAGGTAACACACAATTAACATACTTTATATAATTGGAGGGGTTTGCGATTTGAATTTATAATACGTCAAACTATTCTGAACGATGTAAAGACGTATGCATTCATCAAAACATGCTGGATTTTCGCGGGGTTTAAAAATAAACAGGAAAACCTTCGTGATAAAATGCCTCCTCGGATATCTTTTCAAACATTTCTGGACATATATGTTTTTGAATTCGTGAAACCCCTCAGTACTGTTAGTGCACTGTTAAATATTATTTCTGTTTCAGGAGCGATCAGCATTATACAGACTTTGGTGAAGTGCGTTGGGTTTACATGTGTATGAAATTAACAGAAGTGACGAAAGATCTCTATTATCTTTACTTGTTATCAGGTGAGTTCTAGGAACACGCTCGTCATTACCCCCTTAAAAATTAGTTTTGTGAAAGACTTGCAATGTAAATTGTTGGGGGCATCGGTATCACTACTAATCATCCCCAGTTGTGGGTACATATGTTGCCAAAATGAGCATTTAGAACTTTCTAAGGACACCAAAGAGGTATACACGTGTTTGTTACCAAAATTTTACAATCAATAAGACATAAATACTAAAAGAAGAGGCTCTTTTCTTTGACTGGTAAAAACTCTGAAACCATAAAATGTTGGAAATATTTGAGATATAACATATAATAGTGACATTCAGTAATTCCCAAGTTTGCATTCAGGAGAATTTCTTTTTCTTAGAAAACTGAGTTTTGTGTGAAAATGTTCTAAAAAAACGCCTGTCATCGGAGGAGTATTATTCGAGCGCATGCTCAAGCGTTTCCAAAAATGACATGATGGCGTGTACACAATACACATGGTATATAATACTTTAGTCCAAATAATATTAGTCCGTCTTTAAAAATTTTTACTCGGACGTCTTTTCCATCGATTAGGGACCCAAAAGTAAAAAGTAATGAAATACCCTTGAGACGTTACGATTATCTGGATTATTGAATTAATAATACGTCCTTGTCTGTACAATGAACATTTACAGTATGCACAAAAATTTGAAATCGTATCGATAAATGTCTGTGAATAGTCAAAACACACACATGGAGCTTTTCTTTCAAGTTCCTGTGCAGCATGTTAGTTTGTAATTTAAATTTTTTTTAAAAATGATCACAGACTAAATACCTACTGTGTGTCTGGCTTTCTTCATGATAAACAGGTCCTGGTGTACATACATGAATTTACAGTATACATTTTTACCTTTTTTGTCATTTAAATAAAAATAATGATCAAAGACTAAGCACCTTTTCCTTCTGTGTGTCTCACCTTCAGATACATAAGGCCTCAAAAAATGTGTGTTTCCGCTTACCATATACAATCACAGGAATTTATCAAGACATCTGTTAACTTGTTGAAATGGGCTTTATCATAAACGGACATAATATTAGTGGCCAAAGATGTACTCATATGAGAAGTAATCTCAATAACTATAATAAAAAAAGATCATACACCTCAAGCACGAGGACACATTCTACTGTAATCATGCAGCGCGAAGATACAAACACTACATATAATACCTTAAACATAATAAACCCCTCAGAACTACTATTTATACCAAACACAAAAATCCATTAATGTCCAGTTCACGATGTGGTCACGATATCGTCGACATCGCGATGTAGCCAATGTCGACACGATATCGGTTCAACATTGACGACATCGTTTTGTCCAGTGTTTACCTCGTTCACATCGCCGACATCGCGATGTTGGCAATGTCGTCACAATATCGGTCCATTATTGACGACATCGTTTTGTCCAGTATTTGCCTTGTTCACATCGCCGACATCGCGATGTTGGCAATGTCGTCGCGATATCGGTTCAATATTGACGACATCGTTTTCTCCAGTGTTTACCTGTTTCACATCGCCGACATCGCGATGTTGGCAATGTCGTCACGATATCGGTCCAACATTGACGACATCGTTTTCTCCAGTGTTTACCTGTTCACATTGCCGACATCGCGATGTTGGCAATGTCATCACGATATCGGTCCAACATTGACGACATCGTTTTGTCCAGTGTTAACTTTGTTCACCTCGCCGACATTTCGATGTTGGCATCACGATATCGGTTTAACAATATATGCAATATATAAAACGCAATGCTCGCCTTTTGTCATGTTTCTAAAGCTCGCACAAATAAATTTTATATTTTCCGACAATGACCATGTATTATATATTTATCCTGCAATGACGGCTCTAGTTGACCAA
Source organism: Mytilisepta virgata (assembly GCA_028015205.1). Taxonomy (NCBI): domain Eukaryota; kingdom Metazoa; phylum Mollusca; class Bivalvia; order Mytilida; family Mytilidae; genus Mytilisepta; species Mytilisepta virgata. Next base: position 66,249,910 of record CM051520.1, on the reverse strand, counting down.
TACAGCCTGACCAATATCGTTTTTGATATTAATCAGTTATGTTAGCCACGCCCATTGCCGAATATCGGGGCGCGTCACGGGATTTTTTCATATAATTCTCACTAATTTGATGTTATTTCACTTCATTTTGGTAGGAAATGAAACAATAATGAATTTAAATTACAGGATAAACACAATACGTATGGATTATCAACGCATTTAGGTAACATATGTGTATTTGGCGGAAAAAATCTCGACAGAGCCTCGCAGTTGCCCGTGTTTCTAAGCCTCGTGCACATACATGCTTCGACAATGCACATGTATTGTGTATACCTAAATTACAATGCAAATGAACGGTTGTAAAGCCATCCATAAATATGCTTTACGATGAGGAACATGACACGTTTCTAGCTAGGAAACGTTAACTGCTTACTCCATTGAAGCGCTCAAATTTATTCTTATGGAATCCGTGTTTCGGGCATTATCATTAATTTCATTGTGATTAGTTGCCACTTAATAATAATCGTTTTCTTGTCTAACGATGCATTTACAATGTTGAGAGAATAACTAAAATCGTTTCATGTCAACACATGAGTTTAATGTACAGTTTCGAAATGAAATCAAGATACTCTGACAAATTAGGTTGGATGTTCTTAATCAGTTTTCAGTTATTTACTTGCAATGAAAATCCTTCCATACAATTTAAAAGGCATTGTACAGGAACGTCTACATATCGCTACCTCTGGTTATACGACTATATATCGATTTGGACGATGTCCACTACCACATCTTGATGTCGTCAATGTCGAAGATTTTGACATGCAATAAATACTGTATATTGATGTGAACGATGCCGACACTATGTTGTCATGAAGACTATACAGCTATGTCGACACAATGTTGACAACATCGCGATGTCGGCGATGTCGACGATGTATACATGTAATGAAGACTATACAACGATGTGAACGATGTCGACACAATGTTGACAACATCGCGATGTCATCGATGCTGACGCGATGTTGTTAACATCGCGATGTCGTCGATGTCGACACGATATTGTCAACATTGCGATGTCGGCGATGTCGACGATGTATACATGTAATGAAGACTATACAACGATGTCGACACAATGTTGACAACATCGCGATGTCATCGATGCTGGCGCGATGTTTTAACATCGCGATATCGTCGATGTCGACACGATATTGCCAACATTGCGATGTCGGCGATGTCGACGATGTATATATGTAATGAAGACTATACAACGATGTGAACGATGTCGACACAATGTTGACAACATCGCGATGTCATCGATGCTGACGCGATGTCGTCGATGTCGACACGATATTGTCAACATTGCGATGTCGACGATGTAAACATGTTATGAAGACTATATATCGATGTGAACGATGTCGTTACAATGTTGTCAACATCGCGATGTCGGCGATGTCGATGATGTTGACATGTAATGAAGACTATACAACGATGTGAACTATATCGGCGATGTGGACGATATCGACACAACATCGTGTACTGGACATAGTTCCAAAAATCAGCCTAAGGATAAACTATTACATTTAGTTATCACTTTCAGAGATGTTGACTTAGGTCACACTCATTTCTTCTTTAAATATCCGTACAAAAGTTTTAAAAAAGGACCAATCGCCTCCTCAATAAAGAGGATGACCATTTTATCCTGAAGAACGGCAGTTTTTCAAATAAATTTACTGACCATGAAATTAGCAAACGTCAGTACTATCAGACAACAAAGTAATATGACCTTTACCCAAAAAAAATTTTCCACTGCAAATAAATATGTCTTAAAATTTAAAGAGTATCAATTTTCAGCTCTGCAAAAATGAATACTCTGGTGCGAAAAAAATACCCAGCCCCATTCTCACTCAGACTGAAATGGATGTCCAATAACAACTCAAAGACAAAAGTTCAAGGGAAAATTCAATGTTTAGGAAACAAACAAGACATATAGACACAAAATTGTTGAAGAAAAAACATTAAGACCGACACCACTGTGTATCCCCTTACACCAGATTTATATATTACTCTTTTCTGGTACCCATTACATTGCTTTTCCAACAATAGTATAGGTGAACGTAAATTACAATTAAATGCACACCGGTGGCAATTCACGATACAATTCTATTATTGAGAGAAACAATGCATAGGTTATCAGTAAATAGCAATATCTCGTATACGGGCATAGTATCCCTCTCAGCCGCTGGGATTGTCGCATAAAATTAAAACTTTACTATCTTTGATGTAGGTTTATATTTGCAATCTCCCTCTTCACAACCCTTTTCTAACCCTGCAGCAACAATCCTGTTAACAGACCAGCTTCTCTCCACTTTTTTACCTATCCAATACTGACTCCCTGACCTCTCCCGCGAGAATCGCGGGTTCCTTCTAGTATAACTTTAAATGAAGAGGTACCGATCATATTAACTAAACTTTTTCAGCGAGTTAGAATTAAACACTTGAATGCCATAAATTGACGATTTTATTAAATATCATTGCCAAATATTCTTGCACGATATGGTCAAATGCGATTACAAGGGCATAAAATATATCAAATGCCAGACAACGCGCATTACTCCAACTCGCATCTAGTTCTCAAAAACTCGCCCCAACTTTGTAAATCAGTTCATATTCGCTCCGGAGTTCTTCGCTCCAACTGTGAATTGCATAGTTATAAACTCGCCCAGCTGTGATACTCGCTCCAACTGTGATTATCATAGTTTTCAACTGGGCCCAACTGTGAATGTCATAGTTACAAACTCGCCCCACTTAGGCTATCCGGACAACTCACCCCACTTTCGAAATCAAATATAATAGACGAATTCAAACGAATTCAAACTAGCCTCCATTTCCGACTCACATTTAGTCAATTAAAATACAAAATCTGTATTATAACTTTTTATTGATTATCATAGTCATCATCTTCATCATTAACAAAAAACAACAAATAAAACTAACAAAAAACAAATGGGTACATGAGCACTAAAACATATCATAAGTACAAGACAACATGATTTTAATATGAAAAGATATTTTTTTTAGATTTTCTTATCCTAGCTGTATAAATTTAATAGGCAAAAAGAAAGGACTCACCAGAATTGCATGTTTGGTATTGTCACTTATCACAATAATGACATTGCAAAGCATCCTGTCTGGGTCGAACATGGGCCTCACAAGCAACACAAAGGTACACCGAAGACATTGTGAATACATGACTTCAGATGCAGTCCTCTTTAATAGCTTTTGCGAAGCTTGTCCACAAAGCTGACAAAAATTTCGGATAAATTGTCTGAACCCTTTTCCGGAAAATAGCGACAAAGCCTGGCTTCTTCGTTCCTTTGTACCATCTTATTAGTGCAGTTTTGCTTGCACAAATACAGTTTCTATAATCTTTTAAAAATACATTTGTACAATCATTAACCTTAATTGTTTTGACAGCTTATGATTTATATAAAGTAATCTAAAGTTCTATTGATTTTATCCAATTACTAACTATCATTAATCACGTCTTCAATGGCTAAATGCGAGTTTGTCATTATTATTTCACAGTTGAGGCGAGTATGTAAAGTTCTATGACTTTCACTGATGAGCCGAGTTTGTGAGCAGTTGGTGTGGGGAGATTTGTCCTGCACCCAAAATATCGATAAAAAAAGAACCAAACAAACTGTTTCGATATTTATAAAGCTGATGTTAGCACAGCCTTGGGGTTTTATTATTCCAAAACTATCTATATTACATAGAGACATGGTGATGTCAGAGTCATGCAATTAACAAGGATTAAACCGAGAACTCATTAATCCCTTCAACAGAAGCCAAAATATATGCACCGAACTAAAATCTTTATAGGTACTAATAACCTTCAAATGATTATATATAGAGGGACTGTGAAATATAGGAGGAATAATGCTTATGGATTCCCGGTGATGGATGACATATCCCAATAATCTCAAAAGTATCAGTGTACCGCAGTCTTATTCTCATATCTTTTGTGTCCACAACAGGGTAATTTTTTTCTGCATAGTTATCTATAACAAGATCATCATTTCTTGATACCATATACCCCGCGTATATTTAACCAACGAACTTTCGAAGAAAGTTCAGGAAAATTTCAATTTTATCAGTCCGTCTGTGCTAAGAATGACATCAATTAAAAATTTTTTATTTCTTATAAACGGTTGCATACCATCTGTAGATGCGCAATAAGATTTAGAATGCAGATTTTCAAAACTTGGGACAAATCAGATTTTAAAAATAATGAATTTTAGATTTTGAACTTAATTAATTAAATCATTTTCCAATTTATGTATTTTATTTTTTCATATCATTATTTTCATATATTGTATGTGAATGTGCAATAAGGATTTAGAATTCGAATGGCAAAACTTGTGTTCAATTTGTAATTGCGAATTTTAGCTTGTGACATAAATTTTAATAATTTTTACATTGGATTTACCCGTTCAATTTCTTAATAGAATGTCTGAATACTATCCATAGATGGACAAAAAGATTTTTTTCCAATTGGTAACTGTCCAAATTACTTGCAAGATGGTAATAGGGGCGGTGATCACTACAGTACACAATGTACTTTTATAGTTTCCTTAAAATACAGAAGAAAATTATATTCAATGAAATATGTTTCATTTTCCGAATTTGTAATTATTTACAATTTTTAGTTACATGTCTCGTCCTTATGTTTAGATATGATTTAGGATAGGACATGCTTTTTGTAATTATCTAGCAGAACAAGACATGGTTTTGGTAATTGTCTGTTTTGAACAGGGTCTGTTGTTCGTAATTGCTTGTGCTGAACAGGTTCCGTTTTCGAAGGACAAATGGCACCATCACCCCACCCCACCCATCCCCCGATTCCTTACATACAGTTAAAAACCTTCTACGGACACACAAAAAAGAATATACTTTTTTCTAGCAAACAATTCAACAATCATATAACATGAAATGAAAAAGTATGATAACTTTTAACTGCGCTCGAGAATTAAAAAAAATCATATATAAAACGACTCATTATGTAGTTTCACGGGTTGGTGCAGAAAAGGGTGATATACTTACAGTTTTAGCAAGCGGTCATTTTGTTGTTAATCACACTGTACTGGTTTATAGTATGTTTTATACACCAGAGTGTCAGGATAGATAAGGGGAGATTTGGGTATCCATAAAACCGGTTTAACGCTGCCACTGTTCAGTGACTGCATCAAGTCAGACTATCCTGACTCTCTGTTGTGTTTGTTTGTGTTTGTGCTTTTTTATGTTATTTTTTTTCCGGGATTCTGTCTGTTGGGTATCGGTGATTGATTGTTGACCTTTCTCGTTATCCATTTTGTTGTTTAATTACATTTGAATGTACGGGTGTACATGTGTATCAGCTAAAGTAATGCAGAAATATAATTTTATGTAAATTATGTGGAAACTTTCTCACCTGACACATGAAAAACCGGTTTCTAAGTATGGACTCTTTCTAACTGATATCGATTGCTTGACTTCGAGGCGTTGACCTCCTTCGTCCGTTACATGTTTCAAATAGACACCCTACTAGTCTGGTAATACCTTTAGTCACACTTGCATATTCAGCATAAGAGAATCTTAAACATTGTTATTAGATAAAGAAAGCAATGTGTTTCCTGTACAGAGAATGTACAGTCCTGGAGGTGATACGACTCATTCAGATACAGACCCTGTATGTGAAACATTCTGCGACTACACTTCAGAGATAAGTGACACTGAATACAGCACACTACAAAAAGTCGGTAGGTGAAAAAAATATTTAAGTTATTTAAGCGTTAAACTAAATGGAAGATTCCGTGAGATGATCATCCCTTAGAGATGAATAGATTTTGACCTCTTATTCAATATTTACTAAACATCGATTGATGACACACCATTAAATCATATAAGATAATATTTAATTCTATTTAAGGTATCCGAACCATAATAGATCATCACCGTAAAATAATTTATTTTGACTTGAAAACTGAATTTTGATTGGCTGAACAATTTATTTTGACTTGAAAACTGAATTTTGATTGGATGAACAGCATAGAGCAACATTGGTTATATTGTATAATCTGGTTTGGTCTTGCGAGTCACCAATAGATTAATCCGCTACCGTCAATTCAAATAGTCCCATGCTTGAATCGAGGAATCGGTGTACTTCTGTTTGGAAATTAAATTATAAGGAATGTTTGCAATTTTTGACCACGTTATACTTCATTAACCTGGTTTGGGTAAGTTTACGGCATTCATAATTCGCGGTTTATTATATGTAAACTGACCCAAACAAGGTTATATCGTATAACTTGTTCAAAAATTGGAAACATTCATTAAAATAATTCTTTTTGACCGAAAATGACTTTAACCAAATTGAACATTTTAAAGCAGGAATTTTAAATATATTTATTTCTCAAGTAGAAACGCACTTCGTTGTTTGGATGCAGCGCTTATGAACATAAGTTACGTATATTGCGTTTTGTCATTACGTTGTGTGGAACATTTGGGAATTCACGCGGACATTTATACTCCGATACCTTAAAAGTGCAGAAGTATTCGATCAGTGGCTATGTGCACGTGAACATGTTATACGTTATAGTCGTTATTGTTGTTCTTCATCTTAAAATCACAGTTAGACCTTCATTGTCAGCCAAAAGCAAAATCAAGAGAGGGTAGTCTAGTTTTTATTATGCATGTATGCGACAGTCTGCCTCGTTTTGACACATGTAACCGTTACATCCAAGTACTATTGTTTCTATATAATCTTTACAGGAACATCAAGCAGTTTGCCGTCTAATATCACATTGTGTTCTCCGTGTTCGGAAGCTTGCGATAAAGGTAAGACGATGAGTTACAAAGACCAAACAGAAGAATGTAAAAGAAACATGTGTTTTATTAATATCAGTTAACTAGTAATTTGTCAGTTATTGTTTTAAATCGAGTCACATGTGTCACAAATTACCACAAAAAAGATTATTATTTTTTAAATGTACATTGGGGAAAAGAGCAGTCAGGCGATAGTCTCTATTTGCCCTATCATATGATACAAATAAATAGTATTGTAATGTATTATTCATTACGTTATAAGTTCCGAAAAGGTTTATGTTTATGTGTAAACTGACCAAGGTAGATTATATAAGTACATGTATGACCTTTCAGAAATTTTCAAAAAAATTCTGATCTAAAATATTCCAGTTTTCATTTGAATAACTTATTTTACCCAGGAATATTTAAATCGCGGACTGTGACGTCACAGTACCCAAAGTAGATTATACGATATAATGTAACCTGCTCAACCATTAACAACCAAATTCAAAATAAATTATTTAAAATTAACGTTTTAACTAGAGTACTGTCGGAGACGACAGTTATACCCGCAACCCGACATTTGTTTCATCCAAGTGATGATTTTGATGCAAATTTAATGTTAAGGACAAAACTTACCCCGAGTTAAAAATAAACCATGCAAAGTTTATTTTAGGATCAAAGATCTTTATGTTAATCCCCAACATTCTCAGTTGATTTTCTCACATTGACTTTGTCAATTTCTTTGTTGGGAGATTACATTTAATGACAATGTTGTCGAATTTCACAACACTGTTGTTACTTTTTATCACAATGTTGTTATTTTCAAACAAAATGATCACAAGTTCACAGAAAATAATTTTAAAACACTTTTTAAATATAAAATTCAAAAGGAATTCCACAAAACTTATAAGATACAATGAACAAGTACAAATTCTATTGAGGAACTTAAAAGTGCCCTTATCCTAGATTTTGCACTGCTATCAATATGGATTTAAATTGTTGTACATGTACACGGTTTTCTTCTACAAATTTGCACATTTATTTTAAGAAATTAATATATTTGTTTCGTTATCCATTATTTTAAAATTTGTCTTATTCAGATGAGTTAACTAATGCACCACCTACTCAACAAGGAGATGGCAGCGGTTTGTATCTTTAAAATATTTTTTATAAATAAATACATTAATATTGAACGTGTTAAAAGACAAAATATTTGATAAATAATCAATTGCGCATATTAGTCTGACAAGAATATATGTCCTCAAAACAGCTGTATACAATTACGAAAAATTTACAGTTCATACCAAACAGTGATCCTGTATAAAAAAGTAAGTGCAGAACAGAAAACACCCAAATTAAATCCGTTTTCATTAAGTCTCAATAAAATTGACTCATTATCATTTGTTTAATACCTATTTTTTAAATTTCATAATTCAGATGAGGTAACTACTCCACCAGATATTCCACAAAGAGATGGCAACAGTTTGTATTTTAGAATGTTATTGACAAATATTTGAATTAAATACATGAAATGCTTGAAAAGACAGTAGATCAATGTCACCAACAGAGCTCCATACAATTACATAATTTTGACAAATCACTCAAAACATCTCCGTGATACTTCATGAAAAGGATTAATAAATTTATCAAAAACAAACAACACCGAATAAAGCCTTTCTTCAGTATTAGTGGTTCAACTAAGTTGAAATACTACAATTGTTGTGTACAATGTGCATTTCTGTATTTACATTTTGTACACGCTCGTAACCAAGAGTTCAGAAAGCAAAAAACATCTAAAATCCGATCTGCTGTGTTGAACTGTTCTAATATATGTCTTATAATCAAATGTAAGGCCATCTTAAGACTGTCTTCTGACACCTTCAAAGCTGTCTTAAGATAATCTTACGTTATGATATCAGGCACTTAATATATTTATATAATTTTTATATTTTTCAAATGAAATTGCATAACCATACAGCTTATTTACATCTTGCATGTGATTTGTTTTGCCAATTACATATCTTGTATGTATTTGCTAATTTTGCTGGTTTTGTCATTTAATTAATCACTAAAAACAAAATACATGTTCATGTAGATTAAATCGGTGCAGTTGAAAAAATCTTCGATGCCTAAACATGTTATGCATATGGTATTTGGTATATACATGTTGTACCAAAGAGATGAGCGTGCAAATGCATGACAACTGGACATATGTTATCTGAGTATCAGAAACTCTTAAAATACGGTATGAGAAAACACATTTTGTGTTTCTGAAAACAAAGAAAGCTAAGAAGAAACAGAACCCAAGGACCCAAAAATGAATACTTTTACCAAATAAAATGAAAGAATATTAAAAAAAGATACGTTTACGACTACAGACAGATTCTTTTTGTATGTCCTTATATGTTTACATTCTTTCTTTTTGCAGGTGAAGGTCTCTCGCTCGAAGAACATTATATAGTAATAGGAACAGTTCTCGGTGGTTTAGTTCTGATATTTTTAGTCTGCAGCATTATTTGTTGCTGCATGGGTAGAAGGAAAAGATCAAAATCGATATCATAAATTCTCATTTTTTGGATGTTTTGATGCAATGAACAAGGTGCTAATATTTTTTACTTTTAGGACAGTACTAAATACAGAGTATAAGTTCTCATGACTAAGCTTATCGTAACAAGGTTTTATAATATTTATTACAATGCTTCGCGAATATTTATACGCAATTGCTTGCCTTATTTGTTTGATGTTTTTATCATGATGGGCATACACATCTTTTTAGTTTTTTTTTTAATTTGAAAAATTTAAAAATTAAAAAAATAAAATAAAAACATATGTCCCAGAATCATTTTCCATTCTTTCCGACCTCGATGTTGAAGTGTAAACAGTTTCATACACTTTGCGTGTATGTGATTTTTCTTGTTTGAGAGACAGTTCACATAACTAGTGGTTTAGTTATTGGTGCTGCTTTGTTCTAATTCTTGCTATGTGAAAGTTGTGTTAAATATCCTTGTGCTTGATGTGCATGTTTTTTTTCATAAAAAAAAATCAGTTATGGTGTTGAAGATACATGTATTATTTCCTCTAGCCCTTTTAACATGAAAAATTATCATACGTCGAAGTTTAAGTTTCCTTCAAACCTATTTGACATATTGTATGTCCAGGTTGAAGCACCCTTTGATTATTGATGTTTGTCGCATTGTGTGTTATTCGATAATGCGCCTCATGTGTGTTTTTAGTTGTTACACGTCACAAATGGCTTCCAAATACATACCAGATGTGATATAATGGATATGTAACGAAGAACTAGGTTAGACTAAATATTTAGCTGTTGAAATTTGTATGTAAATTGGCATAAATTATTCTTGGATATCTTTTGCAAATCAATTTAAAACTTTGGAGCTCGCTCAGTTGGTTTTATCGGAAAACTACAATAACTGTGATAGTCAATACGTGTTTCTTGTTAGTGAAAAAACACAACTCTGGAGCTACTTGGCCAAGCAAAACAATACATGTATGTCAATATAATGAAGCACATATAGAAGCTAGGCTATTTCTGCATTCACCAGCTGGTCTTATGAAACGTCTTGCAATTTCAGTTGGAAATACATGTACATTTGTACATGTATTTTTCAATTCATACTTCAGAAAAATTATGGTCTTCAAGAAAAATCTGTCCGATGAACCATGGTTAGTTTATAGAGTGTTTCAGAAGTATAACAAAGCAGTCAAAAAAAATTCTTGTTTCAGATTTGTAAAATTAAAAATGTATTTTTATTATATTTACATGTACCTGTCAATCATTAGCAATTCTTCTTTTAATAAGATAACTTTTATTTTTTTTTCTTTGAAACAATATGTTCTTTAGTGGACGATACAGCTTCACACTATATGTTCTAGTTCTGAATTTACTTACTTATAGTCTATTTCACTAATAATGTACTTGTACGTTTTGTATGACAAATGTACGGAAGGCCATTTATGCAAATGACATTTAAAACCTTTGTACTTTAAATTGTTTGATGGTCATATCTCAATTTCCATCTGTGAAATTTAATTTACTTGTCAGTGCCAAAGAATGTAAATTTCAATTTTTCGACGTAGTGTGGAATTTAGATCAAGTGTGTTGAATATATATTCAGAAAATGTATTTATTGCATTCGAAATTAATATGCAAATATATATGAATAACATCAAAGTATGGCAACAATTTACTTATTAAAAGCTCAAATCATATCTTATGTTTTATTTGTCCATGATTGGTATAACAGTGCATTCGGACAGACGAGTAGAAATTAAAATGTCTATATTATTATCCTATCGTAATGTTAAAAATTACCCAGAGGATATCTATATAGGTCTAATATTCAAAAAGAATAGAGTAGAAATATATAGAGAGAATATATATGCGCCTAATCAGTTTTCCCGTTGGATTTACTTCCTAACAGTATATAAGATTATTATACCCCCCGAAAACGAAGTTTTGGGGGGTATATAGGTTTCAGTCTGTCTGTCTGTCCGTCTGTCCGTCTGACCGTCTGTCCGTCTGTCCGAACTACGTGTACATGCTTTGTGTTATCAATTCCCGTTACAGATTGTTCGGATCTGTTTACCGCTACGATTTTAGCGTTATCACTACGATTTTCAGACCCCCAAATTACGCCTTCCGCCCTCTTAAACGTTTTTCTACGTCAACTAAGTAAAACGGTAAAAACACTTATCCTCACGGCGCTTTGACTGATGGTAGAACTTTCGTCTTTGCAAACGCTCATAAGACTTTGACTCGGCATCATTTAATGGCGGCATGATGAAGCCAGTAAAAAACGTACCAGCCAAACGTGAATACACTGATCTTTGGAAATTCCTTCAATCTTCATCACCTTTATATTAAGTAGTACGCATATGTGTCAATCGGGGAGGTCTCACAAATATTTCCATGTGCTCACGGAGGTAGATTTTACTGGTGAAGTCTCACAAGTATTTGGAAAAGTGCCGAAAATCGGAAGAGGACAAAACTAGGGGCGGCTGATGATGTGCACACTCATAGCTCAAAATGAATTACCATTTAGCACAACTCCGCTCCTTACAATTTCCATTAAGGAAATGTTTCCAGATTAATGACTTGCTGCAGGTATGTAGATCATTTTATCAACTATCAAGATAAAAATACTTTCTCACAAAGACAAGTAAGATTTCATTAGGATAAATGAAATTTGTCCCAGTTTGTCTTTCACTCTCTCTCTTAATTCCCTTTATTATGGTCTGGGTGATGGGAAGGGGGGTAAAAAAGCGTATTTTCTAGCCATCCTTGTCAGTGAAAATCGAGCACACCTCGCCAAAAGCTGGTTTCAAACTCCCGAACTAAAGTACTGACGAACTAGTGAACATTAGAAGTTGAACGAACAATTTAAGAACACCCCCCACCACGGCCGCAGTAAAATTTGGGCGTTGTATATAATAATTCTTTGAAATAGTTTTGTTATACAGGATTTGCGCATTTCGTCGATTTACGTCTCATCAGTTGTGATCAAGGCCTAAAATGTTGAAATCCAAAACAACAATCCAAAAGGTTGAACAGAGAATTGAAAAATACCAAAATGACCACTATGCCCACATTTTTTGAGTTTTTTTTCCAGCATTTTTTCCAGCAAATGTTTCCCCCTCCCTTTAAGAACTTTGACTTATCTTCACGGCACTTTACGCCCATAGATTTTGACTCGGCATGTTTTACAATCTAATCAAATCCTCTTACAGCTTTAAATCAATGGTCTGAAACTTTGCAGGTTGTTTCATCTACTCCTCTTACAGCTTTTACTTTCTAAAGTGCAGAAGGCTCAACAGATGCATGATCGGGGGGTTTCAATAGTCCTTTAAGGACAGATTATGTGGAAAGGTTTACAAAGCAGTTGGCGCGGGGGGTATTTGTGGGCCACTAGACCACAGTAACTCTAGTTTGTAAATGGTTTCAAAATATTTTTTAAATTAACATGTATTAATACACACAATTTAAATTAATTTTGAGGCAGCGTAGATATGTTGAGGAATTGAATGTTATGTTGGCTTCAAGAATAAGGTTCAAATTTGATGAAGCTGTTGAATTAAATATGCAATCCAATACAAGCTAAATAAACTCTCACGTGTAAACTGAAGAAGAAAAAAACAGTACGATGTTGTTTATTTCTACCGAAGAACCTTCTCCAAACCTTATTAACTTGAAGAAAAAAGTAGATCCAAGTTGTGTAAAATATTGTTTAGTTTTATAAAAAAAAAAACCATCTACAAACCAGAGATTACCTCTTCTTAAGAAAAACCTGTTATTTGTAACTTAAGGATGGAATTTGCAAATGCAGGCCTTTTCAAGATTGATTGATTGATATATCTGAGGTTTGACGCCTCTTTCTTTGCACTTGGCTATATTGTGGCGACCAGTTGTCATTGGCGAAAGGAGTCGGAGATTCCGGAGAGAACCACCGACCTGCTATAAAACACTAGCCATCCTTGTCAGTGAAAATCGAGCACACCTCGCCAAAAGCTGGTTTCAAACTCCCGAACTAAAGTACTGACGAACTAGTGAACATTAGAAGTTGAACGAACAATTTAAGAACACCCCCCACCACGGCCGCAGTAAAATTTGGGCGTTGTATATAATAATTCTTTGAAATAGTTTTGTTATACAGGATTTGCGCATTTCGTCGATTTACGTCTCATCAGTTGTGATCAAGGCCTAAAATGTTGAAATCCAAAACAACAATCCAAAAGGTTGAACAGAGAATTGAAAAATACCAAAATGACCAGAAGGGGTAAGCCAAAACCATTTAAGGACAGAGCTTTGCACGAGGGAGATATAACTCTCAGAGTGGATAAACATACTACTGCTTTATAAACCGTGTCTAATGTCACAAATCATGTGCGGCTAGGGGACGCGGATTTGAAGCAGAGAAAAAGAGGTAAGTTGGTGTTTGCTCGGGCAGATTTCTTCAAATTATCAATTATTTGAACAAAATTAATAATTTAGCGGAACACTATGGTTATGGAGGAAAACCCATGAAATACCTGAATAGAATAGAGAATGGAAATGGGGAATGTGTCAAAGAGGCAACAACCCGACCAAAGACAGGAAACAGCTTAAGGCTACCAATGGGTCTTCAACGTAGCGAGAAAATCCCGCACCAGGAAGCGGGCTTCACTGGCCCCTAAACAATAATGTATACTAGTTCAGCAAAATGGACGGCATACTAAACCCCGAAACATAAAAATGAACCAAAATTAAAAAAAACACACAAGACTAACAAGTACACCTTACTGCAACATACTTGTACTAAAACTTACTATTTTACGGTGACATTTTTATGAAACGAATTTGAATTTAGACCGTGATATCATGCTAGACCGTCATAAGGTAAGTTTTATTCATAAAATATAAATGATCATCGTTAGTCAGGGCTCCTTTTTTCATTTTTTGACATTTCCCTGTTGTGTATAATTTTGCATATAAATGTTTGTGATAAATTAATATTCATGAAATGTTGAAAATGGAAAAATCAAAATATTTTGACAAAAGTACAAGAAAAATATCCAGTAATAAATGAGGTTTAGTTTCGCTTGCAAGCAGGACATTCTTGAATAAAGAATATAATTGTAAGTTGTGGTTCATGCTCCATAGATAAAGAAAAATATATTTTTTCTTCCAGATTTTATATTTTTAACTGACACGACTAACTTAACTCAAGTAATCGCTCATATGACACTGAGAAATCATTTTATTGTTCAATTCTTTTACATTTACAGTCAGTGCAACAGTGTACGTCGGTTTGAAGTCGTTTAGTGTGAAGCGTAAATCCTATTCCATCTGATGCCTCAGATCTTGACTGCACCATCGATGCAAAAAACTGACAGGGTTCCGAAATAGTACCATAATTTTATATAAAACCCCAAGTTATTAAATGTCAAGTCGTAAAAAGGTAATCTAAAACATTTTATCTGTTTTCTCTTTTCAAAAAATGCTCTATATATCATTTTGTATATTTTAACAATTAAGATGCAGTTTAGAATCATTAAATGATATGTGAAAGCGCCCGTCAGTATTAGTATTATATTATTTATATAATGATGTCATAAAATGTAACCAGATATTTTGCATTTATCATAGTTTATTTTTCCATAAAGTGATCTTCCTGCATGAAAGACCCCCCCCCCCCTTTTTAGATTATTAAAAACTATCATATGCATTTTTCAGAGTATCATGATATAATTTAATATTGGATATAGCCGCACATGATTTGTGGCATTGGACATGGTTTATAAAGCAGTAGTATGTTTATCCACTCTGAGAGTTATATCTCCCTCGTGCAAAGCTCTGTCCTTAAATGGTTTTGGCTTACCCCTTCTGGTCATTTTGGTATTTTTCAATTCTCTGTTCAACCTTTTGGATTGTTGTTTTGGAATTCAACATTTTAGGCCTTGATCACAACTGATGAGACGTAAATCGACGAAATGTGCAAATCCTGTGTAACAAAACTGTTTCAAAGAATTATTATATACAACGCCCAAATTTTACTGCGGCCGTGGTGGGGGTGTTCTTAAATTGTTCGTTTAACTTCTAATGTTCACTAGTTCGTCAGTACTTTAGTTCGGGAGTTTGAAACCAGCTTTTGGCGAGGTGTGCTCGATTTTCACTGACAAGGATGGCTAGTGTTTTATAGCAGGTCGGTGGTTCTCTCCGGAATCTCCAACTCCTTTCGCCAATGACAACTGGTCGCCACAATATAGCCAAGTGCAAAGAAAGAGGCGTCAAACCTCAGATATATCAATCAATCAATCTTGAAAAGGCCTGAATTTGCAAATTCCATCGTTAAGTTACAAATAACAGGTTTTTCTTAAGAAGAGGTAATCTCTGGTTTGTAGATGGTTTTTTTTTATAAAACTAAACAATATTTGATTGGTCATTTTTTTTCGTCTATCATATCATAGACCAACTTCCAAGCAAGGATCGAAACTCACAAGCTCAGAGAACTTCGGGAATGTTCGGAAAGCCGAACCCTTGCGTCGGAGGTTGATCAGAGACTAAATGTTCGTTTTCACATTTCACGTTTCAAGGCAATCCTAGCGTTTTAGACGTAAAAACATCCGTTGGAATTAAATTATAAGGATTGACTGTAATTATGTTTTCAGTCTATTCGAAATAACCTCATTGCACATGGTGCACACTTTAAAAAACCTGCTACGCGGGTTATTCAGTGTGCACCACGTGATTGAGGTTATTTCTTCATAGATTGAAAAGAAAATACGGTCAATCCTTAAATAAATGGGATACACCCCTATCGGGCTTGAGTCCACAAGGGTATATTCAATGCATAATTCTTTTATATCCGAATTAAAAAAAATGAGTCACGCTTGCAAGACAACGTTCATGACCTTAAGGTGTGTTCTTTTACCTTTATACATATTTTTTTATAATTGATCATAAAACCAATTTGTACATTGAAATAGTATTTTTGATATACGTCATACTATTAAGATGTCGTGAACCGTAAAGTCATGAGAAACACAATTTTTCGTTTTTGTTCTGAAAATGGATATGACAAAACATGGATTTTCTCTATTTTCTGTCTTAATATTCCTTACTACTTCGGGCAAGTATAGATTATTTTTTAAAACCTTATTTTTTCATTTAAATACTATACGAGGCTTACTTGATTGTTATAAACTGCGTTTAAAAATAGATAAAACCGGATTTTGAACACGAGGCGAGTATCGTACATGTACACGGGCGTTGGCCGATGGTAACTGGCTGCATAAAAATCATAGCTTTCAATAATGTATGCAGGAATTTTTATTATAATATTATTCTTTGATAAAGTGTGATAATTTTTGGGATATCTAGTTACACTTCATGTTATTATGAAAGTATGTGATAAAATGAAAGTCATTTAAATGTGAAAAATTGGTGCGTGACACTTTTAAAAAATACAATAATACAAATATCAAATGTTCTCTTTACGGTAATAGTGAAATTAAATATAAAATAATTGCTAGAGAAAGAACATGGATTTAATTTATTTTTTCGTCTACAGTGCATATGTCTAAACCACTGAATTGATATATTTACCACTTTTATACAGAAAATTATAGTCCCCTTCAAAAACAGGACAGGTTAATGTTAGCAAGTTTTGGGCCGTTTAAGATAATATTGTAACTGTCAGTTTTATTTACATGTCTTTAGCCCCTCTTTGCATTTTATAGGGCGTTTAATAAATATCTCCATTTAAATAAAGAATGGAAGGGGGTCTGTTCTCGAAGTTCAGTGAATAAATTTCAGCTTAAGCTGCACAAGACCAAAATCCTAAGACAGGACAAGTTATTGATAACAAATAAGAAGATGAAACCATAAAGAACAAATAGAAAAAACAAAAGGCAAACCAAAGATAATTAACACAAATAATTGTCATGATTGTATTTATCAATGAGAATTCAGACGAAAACCTGAAATGAAAATTTATATGTATTTGAATCTATTTCCCTTCTAAGCAGTTATAAATTAAATGTATACGTACACGTTAACACGCCTTAGCTTATTCAAATACCTTTCAATTATCTTTGTAGTCGGACCATTTCTACATAAAAGCTTGGGAAAATAATTAACATAAATTTTCATAACAAGTTGAACAATTGTAGTATTCGGTTGAACAAATTTACAAAGTGACAGTTTATCTAAATATGAAGAGAGTTTTAAATTTTACACCGAACCTTACATGTACTATATTATATATCACATAATTCTGTATAAATATAGGCAATCTTGTGCTAAACATTTTATCCACCATATCCTTTTTTAACAATTTTAACAAATTTAAACTTTTCACAAATACAATTTTTGAGTTAATTATTTTTCTTTATTTCCAAAGTTCATCCTAAATAATTTGTTTAATTTAGTTGTAAGATCATATAAACCATGAATGGACGTCCTTTTAAAATGGTCCATCGCTCTGCTTTAATTTGTGTTTTCTCCGGGCAATTTTGTTCTCATAGTTATAGTATAAAGAATATCCTGGTTGTCTTTAGACAAGGTGTATGAGATCTAATCTACTTAGATTTGAGAGATAGAGGAAAAAATACCAACGATACTGTTCTCATCACTGCTGTGCAAAATGACTTCTACACTTCTTGGCGTCAAGACGTCACGCAAATAATTGAATTATTTGTTTTATATCTAAAACTGAAAATTATCCAAATAACACCGAAATTCTCTTTTCCAGAATCGAAAGATCTCGGGATCTGTATTTGTACCATCTGATAACAACGTAGGACATAAGAAGGGTGTCCAACTCTTGAAAAAGACAAACTTAATATTTGATGTCCTACAAAAGATACTGAACAAAAAAAAGCGTTTGTTATTAATTATTTTTGGGATGTTAGAAATTCGTAATATTTTTGGATATATTACATTACGTGCTTTGATGGTTAGATTCATTCTGTAATAGTTCAAATATCGCATATCAATCAGAGATTTTTATTTTGTATTTGCAATTCTATTCCGTTTTAAATGGATGCATTTAAATATTAGAAAAATAAGTTAAATTCCGGTCGCCTTTGAAATATTAAATATGTACCGGCGTGAAAAATGTTTTTTCTGCAACTTAAAATCACAGCAACTTTCCCCGGCATTCGTTCTCTTGTGATATTTTTACATGATTGTGTAAAAAGAAATGTGCGAAATTTAAGCAAATATATCTTGTAAATCCATGTTAAAATCAAAATCAATACAGACCAGGATATATACGAAAATTTTATGAACAAAGCGGTGTTGTATCTCTATCCACGTGTCTTGAGTTAAAGCTTTTAACTCTTAAAAATAATATAAATAATATGAGTTTTTCTTATATGTGACCGCTATGTACGATAGGATATTGAAAAATGTAGAAAAGAAGGAAAGATACAGTCATGTATCGTAAGAAAGAATGACACGATTTGCTTGTGACTTTTACACCAATTTGCAAAACGCCATCTTCAGGAAGCTGCATGTGAGCATAAACACAATCATGAACATGGGCTGAATTTTGAAAATTGTTTTAGAACCAAAGAGAGAGGTCATATATAAAGAATTATTGACATATAATAGAATAGAATACTGACTGCTCTAGAACAGAATCCTCACCGATTCTGACTGCTTTAAGCTCTCATGGTCAATAACAGCTCTAACCTGTCATGGTCTAGAACAGTTCTATAACCAGTCATAGTCTAGACCAGTTCTAATAACAATCAGGATTTAGAATGCATAAGAAATCTCCCAACTTAAAGTTTCAGTAAAGGAGTTTTGTAACACTATAAATAAATATACAACATTGAAATAAAGCCGATGATCAAGTGGTAATTTTGGCATTTTTATTTTATTTTTTTGGAAGGGTTTGGGGGGGGGCAAGGCGAGGCTATTTTCGTGATGCGTGATTGGAGTATTTTTATGCATCTTTAACAAACGAATAACACATCCAAGGTCAAACTACCACACTTGAGAATAAAAAAGGAAAAAAGAAAATAATCACGAAGCAGCATATCGGAATTTACAAACAAATCTTTTTCGCAGCCGTAGGGAGTCGGTCTATTTTATTTCACAGGTGGCGTATTTACATGTCCAGATCATTCGCATACAATTGATGAAATGAAGTGATATCGTCGCAAAAGCAGTCGTGGAACAGGAATGCTCTAATTCTTGACCAGAGCTGTTCTAAAAAGCATGTGGTGGACCAGGACTGCTCTAATTCTTGACCAGAGCTGTTCTACTTCCTGACCACAAATATTCTTCTTCCTGACTGATCTAAGTTAACTTAGAGTAGTTCTCCGAACTGCTCTGTAAGTGAACTTGGACGAGAGGTTATGACGGGTCGCAACTCTATGTCCTTTTCTGTTATCCATTTTTTTAACCGAAATACTTGTATTGTAATTGTATTGATATAACAGGTCGAATACTGTACCTCTAGTTTAAGTTAATTTCGCTCCTTTTTTCCAAGTCTTTCAGTTAGATTCTTGCTTATGTTATTTCGAAGTCAGAACTGATACATTTTATAACTTGGCGTAATCTCTCTCATTAATATGAATGTGACTGAACAAAAACGCTTGTGGAATTGTTTTTAGATTCCTTATGTACGATACCAACCTCCCTACAGAACGGGAACTGGATATACAACACAACCACAAGTTCAGGGCCCAGGTCACTGGAATTAACTGTCGGCACTTCAAAATTTTCTAGTGGATCAGACTGGATAAATGCACAGGGAACTAAGTTGAACAGTTTTAGCTGCTTTGCAAACCTTTCACTTTCAAACCAAGAGACAGTAGTAGTCATGAGGTAAGAATATAATACCATCCCTGTATCGCTAAAGTTTAACGCGATGGTGACAAAAAGCTGGTAGTGTTCAAATTCCTGACATTGGTAGCTACCTAGTGTTTAATTTGAGAGCCCTTTTTACAGACTGTTTCTTTGAAAGCCAAAAGTTAGCTTTCGCTGAATGCTAGAATGCTAGAAAGTGTTTATAATCGATTTAAGATACTATATTTTACCAGATTGAAATATATTGAGATATTTTACACTTCTATAAGATTAATATACAAATGTATATTGATATTTATTTCATTCAGAATGTATAATTGTAGAAAAAGAGCTAAGGGGTGAATTGAAATATTATTTATTAAATTTATTTTCTATTTTTCGAAAAAAATATTTATTTTGTATGTTCCTTTTGAAAGTATATATTTTATTTTACGTTATTTTTTTCATTTTTTGTCTTTTTTAAAAATATTTTATTTATTAATTTATTTATTGTTATTGTTTTTATTTCTTGTTTTGTTTTTTTGATTAATTGTTTTTAAAGAAAAAACAAAATAACCAATTTTTCAGAATGTGTTCATGTTTATAGATTTACATTATTGTGACACTCATCCACAAAAATGTATCATATCAGGTGTCATGACAGTAAATTTTTATCATCCTTTCTTTATAAAAAGGCAGCTTACGAGTTATTTCTGGGACAATATCAGGTGCAGATGTTAATTTATTTCACAACAAAGCTGGAAATCCGTTGATACCATTTTTACAGCCAGTAAGGGTCAAAACGGGCTTTCAATTGGACGCCGTTGTGCTAGCTAACTTTCGCCGGACATAGACTGTATACTTTATTTCGATTTGGAATGATTTTCTATTTTTGATTTCATTTTGTTCGATTTCAATGCCCAGATGATAAAATAATTTCAATAAACAAACTGTAAGACAATAGTTTACGAAACAAATAGATGTGACAGTCCGATGTGGGTACTAATTTTGCGTGATTTCATAAATACTTTTTCCGGATAATGAATTTCATGGTTTTAAAATGTTTAACAACAAAAAAACTAATAAAATCGTATAGTGAACCGTTCTCGATTCATGCATATCCGGTCAAACCAAAACCATTGGTGTCCAGCGAAATATAATGAAACTACAGTTTTTTATTGGGTTTAGTAACTGTTTTTTTCTTGTAAGTTGTCACTTGGTTTGCAGCAAAACTGATTTTATATATCTGAAAATGTCTTGTATAACACATCTCCAGTTTTTGAACATTATTCATTAGATGGCATAAAACTTTATTATGCAAAGTTAAAACTTATTTATTTATTGTGGATTGGGAAACAAGTTATACCATCTTGTACTAATCTCTCTCCACTTGTTGTGCGCGAGAGAGCATATTAGCCTAATTTTTTTCGACATCTACAGAAGAGTCTTTAACGTGCTAAGGATGTTGCAGATTTGATCCCTGATATTTTTCATCCAGAACGGGAATCGAACCAGGGACATTTGGCTTCCTAGTCCGATGCGCAAACCACTATACACCACGGCACCCTCGTTCATATTTCCTGTATTTATAACTCGTCAGCTACATGCTTAAAAGGTAAAAGAGAAAATCCATCTTAATAGTTGCAAACATTGCTAATATATAGGAAAAACTTTCGTCACGCCTCTCAACAGTGTAAGAACCTTGTTTATGGTACATGTATTATTTTTATTTTAGAAGTGACATTTCTTATACAGACTTTGGTGATGTGCGTTGGGTTTACATGTGTATGAAATTAACAGAAGTGACGAAAGATCTCTATTATCTTTACTTGTTATCAGGTAAGTTCTAGGAAGTTTGTCATTAACTCTTTTATTACATATTAGTTTTGTTAAAGATTTGAAATTTGGTTTTAGAGACTTAGAGGTCAGTTGTCTACATAGTATGAAATTTACATTATTGCATTACATTCTGTGCTCTCTAATTTGTTTTAAATTATTTAATTCATACATGTATACTTGTGGCATTTGTTTTTATGGTCCATTTTCATGAGTTTGTCTTGCCGTTGGATGTCAATCTCACGGACTTTTCCCACTGTTTTTTTTTTTTTTTTCGTTTCGGTATTCTCTTTCCGATATTTGATATAACAACTACTGATGACTGGCCTGTCAACAGTGAGATTGTGAGTTTAGTCCGACTAGTTGAAAAGTACGTTCGACTCTAGTCCTCATTACCATGGATTATCAGTTTTCCTGTCTAAGGACGATGGTTTCAGGGGCGTTTCCAGGATATTTGAAAGGGGGCGTATAATAAAACTTTTCTGGACCTTTTTTGTGCTAAAAACATAAAATAATTGTAAAATGCACTAATGTAACGGTTCCTGCTTTGGAGCATGTATATTTTATAGTTAAAGTGTCAGGGTTTGATATTTTTTATGTCGAATTCTCTCCATTAATTGTCTATGGTATATTAAATTGCCATATTCAATACAATATAAGCAGATCACGATAGTTTTTTTTAAAAAGGGGGGAGCGTACGCCCATTACTCCCTCACCTGGACCCGCCCCTGGGTTTCCTCCGGCTTCCTCCATCAATAAAACCTTTCCTCGACGCTGTCATGGAAACTGAATCTGCTACTGTTATGATGTCGTTTGCTACTTTTTTTCTTTTTTTTTACATTTTGTGGACCAATAGTATTATTGAATGCTTTCTATATAGGTTCCAATTACCATAGTAATTAAACAAACAAAAATCGATCAGATAAAAACGAATTTCAAGTCCATTGATAAATTTCCATTTATAGATTTTTTTAGTGCATCGATGACATTCAGATATTTTTCACTTTCAAATGATGACCCATTTAATTGTCTCATCCGTGTGCACAATGCGAAGAGATTTTTTGTTCTATGCATTTAAAGATATTAATTATGATGCCATATATATAATGCAAAAAATATAAAGATTAAACAACCTATAAAAAGGACAGACTAAGGGATCTGGAATACATTAATTTGATTTGAAAAATTCTAACAACCGCAAAAAGCGAGGTGTGTTAATAATATATTAATACATATCGGACTGGATATTACATTCCCGTGTAAACCTGATCATGTCGGTTGCGTTCGAATAGCACTTGAATGATGGGTTAATAGGCTGGGGGGGGGGGCAAATATAGGTTGTTCACATTCCAAAAACCATTATATTTAGTACTAAGTTTATGATAATTCCCTTTTTGCATGCACCCCAACCCACCCTTTTCCCAAAGAATTGACGAATCACGATATAGGTCGAATCGACAGTCTGTCGTTTTAACATCATCAGGCATTCTTTGGCCTTTATGGACGTCATCATGACTGGGTTGACAGGTATGAAAAAACCGTTTCCCAAATGAAAATGGACCTGTTCCATTAATGTTGTCCCCTCCCGTACCGGATTTGACATGGGTAGCATGGCGGGTTTCCTGCAGGAAGCAGAGACTGCTTACTCTTCGGGAGCACCTGACTATTACCCCGGTTATTTTTGGTGGGATCCATGTTGTTCATATAGTATTTAATTGTAGTGCTTGAATTCTTTTTTGGTCTTGTCTGTGTTGTTTTCCGGAGTTGTGTTAATCGTTTAGATTTTCTCCTCCTTCGAATATCCCTTTGGTATTTCTTGACTTCTTTACCTTTAAAATTATATACCAAAAATGGTAAATGTATATTGTTAAACAAAACCAAGGTAATAGAAGGCTAACAAATATAGTTCTGTCCATTAAATTTTATCTACAAAAAATAATTGAGTGCATGAAGTTCAGTATACTGCTAGAACTGATACGTATAGCGAACAAAGAAACTTGTACATTTGCACAATAGATTTTCTCAATATTATTAGATAAAGACAACAGTGTGTATCCTGGACAGAGAATATACAGTCCTGCAGCTGGTACAAATCATTTAGATACAGACCCAGTTTGTGAAACATTCTGTACCTACAATACACAGATAAATAACATAGATTACAGCACACTACAGAAAGACGGTAGGTGAAAAAATAATTAAAGATGATTGAATTCCTTCTATGGTGACAAATATTACTCTATTGTTTTTTTAACTAAATTTGACTTCCTAAATATGATTATTCCTCTTCACGGCTGGTATGATTTTCGACAATTTTTTGACACCTGTGAGTCGAGAAGTGTCAATACTTTGCTTCTATTTAATTTTATAGTAGGTAAAAATCGATAGATGTTACACCCTGGCAGCTGTTCACCAGCTCTTTTGTTCTGGGTTATGGATTTTGTTTAAATATATTTGATTATTACATTAGTCATCATAACAACTTAGGTTAATCTACAAAGGAGATTTTAACGTGCTTTGGGTAATTGTTTCTTTCCTCATAAAGTTAAATGACATTGAAATGGCATCACAAATTTGAACCCTCAGTTGAACCTTAGCCAAAACATTTTAATCCAAAATAATTCTACTGTTCAAGATTTTTTTCATAATTCATTTATCTTAATAAACTTGAATTGTCCTATAATATTGTAGATAAAATTACCCCGGTTGTAACACAATTATCTTAATTTGTCCAATTAAGTCTCGAGAGAAACCAAAATATTTTTTCTATTTGATTTTCAATATAAAGGGAGATAACTCGTTCACAAAAAAACTATTTTAAATTAAGTCTTACATCCGTCTTGCACCAAGCATACACTTTGCGAAAAAAATATGTTCAAAATAATGTTGTTTTTTAGAAATTCATTGATCTGTTTGGGGTGTTAATTTCACATTTTTTATATTTTCAATTTTTCATGCCAAAATTCCAATCCACAAACTGAGGTTTCTAGAGTTTGGACAACGAATTGTAACAGCCATTTTGTTCCTATGGATAAAAAAACAACACAATGGGTAACAGGAAGGGTCAACAATGACATACAAATCAATTAATGCCGTCCAATCGACAGAACAGCAGGCTTAAGATAACATAAAACAGAACATAAGACAAATACCAAAAATTCCCCTTATCTGCCATGACCCTCTCGTGTATAAAACACACTTCTATAAAAGCCAAAACAATATGATAACCAACACGGTGATCGCTGGTTTTTACTTTAAACATTGATTGTTATATAATTTAGATAACTGGGCCAAATTTTGCTTGTTTTAACAGTAAACCTAGCTAATCCTTTTATAGCTGCTGGTTGTATACTGTCACTCTATGAAACGAAATATTCAGAAATGATACTCCAGAAAGGATTTAAAATATCTCATCAGGGAAATAAATAGAAAACGACAATGATCGTGAGAGATCAGTCTTCAAGTCATTCGGAGAAAGAGCAATTTTTACACTTCCCATTTTCTTTTTTAGGTTGTAAGATCTAGACGGGCCATAGCATT
Organism: Mytilisepta virgata; assembly: GCA_028015205.1. NCBI lineage: Eukaryota > Metazoa > Mollusca > Bivalvia > Mytilida > Mytilidae > Mytilisepta > Mytilisepta virgata. The sequence goes on along the minus strand of CM051520.1, from coordinate 66,224,412 downwards.
TGCTATTCGTATTAACTTTGTTCAACTTAGATTTTTAGATAAACGTCTTTCGAAACCGATAAACTATTTCAATTGATGCAAACTATATCTAGTTACCGTAATCTGCTTCAATTTGAAATGTCAATGATAGAATGTTGCTCCTAAGGATCTTCAAAACTTTTTCTTTTCTTTTTTTTTATTTGTTTTTTGTTCTACCATTACATTCTAATCCGTTCGTCGTGCTACATGTATAAAAACTCGAAAGATGGCATTTGCATATTATGGGTAAGCAAAAGAAACGAAACTTTAAACAAAGTGCATTCAATAAGACAGCCTACCATCTGGCCAGTTCGAAAATTTTCATTAGGCAAAACTTTTTGTCAGGCTGAAATGTCCTTAGGGACTTTATAGATAGTATTTTTTATGAAATAAATTAGTAAAATTCGAAGATCGACCCAACAATCATAAATCCTGAGACAAACGAACAACAGAAACACAACACTCACAAAAACAGAAAACGTTCATGATGCTGGAATTTTGCTATTGATAAATAGGCAGTAGACAATTGGAAAAGTAAAATCATCGCATTTTTCGTTTGTAATTTCTCTTTGGCGTCGATTTCAAGGTAAACTTAGAAGACGCCCTATCCACACCATCTGCGAGGATGGTCTCGGTAAAAGATGCTAGTCCGTCAGATGGGACAAAGATAGCTGTCCTGTGTTAAAACCTTTAGCACGATAAAAAGTCTTCTGTAGATGTCGAAAAAGAGTGAGCTGAAATGCCGATACATAAGACGCTCTCGCACCCACCAAGTGGTGAGGGATTAGCGTTAGTTGGTATAACTTGATGCCCAGTCCGCTATAAAGAAATAGGCTCGAAAAAATAACATAAATAACATGGTGGAATAAACAAATAGGCCCGCGTGAAAGATTTCCATTGGTCTCCAACTCAGCGGAGCCTCGTTGGAGACCAGAAATCTTTCCCTTGGGTGTCTGAGATTTTTCCGTCTTGCACTTTCACCGGTGTTAGATCCTTATAGACTTTTTTCTTCTCTTTATATATTTATTTAATTAATTTCATTTTTTGTGCAAAACTTATTTGGGTTTAGTACATTTTCGTCAACGCCTTATAATAAGAGAAAAAATAATCAAATGCCCAGTTTAAAACTTTGAACAGGCAACCATTACAAAGTGTAACATTTGAGCAAAGAATTTATAGTGATATTAATCTCCAAACATTTTCTCTGATTTTATCAATTAGGAACATCAGACAGCTTACCAAGTGGTATATCTCTTTGTCCATGCAATGAGTCCTGTGCTGTTGGAGCCAGTAAGTGCCATTTATATTACACATACGTTACACATACAATATTTAACCGAAAACGTACGAATGTCGACGAAAGGCCACGAAAAAAATACATGAATAACCTTTAAATTTTAACGAAGGAAAGTTAACTTATTTTAGTTTCATGCGGGGTATGAATTGAATTTTGAATATCATTTTGACAATGGAATTATAATTAGTCATTTGCTAATATAATGCCATTTATTCTGAGAAAGAGCTAAATTGATAAACACATGACAATATTGAACATTCACTAATGGATGTATAGAGTAACAGTTCGCATGAAAAACGAACAATATTGCAACACCGGTTATGCCGATAATCTCTTACCATCATAATTGTCTGGTGTAAGAATTATTGTCCTCAGAGCACTTAAATTTAGGAATAACTGAAAATTGATTCTCTAAGCTTTGGCTAGCTGATGCCCGGTACTGTATATTCTTGAAAGAAGTAAGGGTTTTTAACCACGCAGTTAATACTTAAGCAGTTTATCTGTTAAGTACGAGTTTTCTTAACACCCTATTTTATATTTTTGTTATGTCATTTTTAGCTCAATTGGTATCTTTTGCCATTACCCTTTGATTTTTTCTCTGAAACTACAATTAAGTCCAATTGGGGCCAAACTTTGATAGATTGGACTTTGGGTGGTAACAGTGAATTGAATTACAATTTTACTGGAAAGTTCATCAACACAATGTTTGATTCCTGATTCTTGAGCGAAAAAAATTGGATTCAGAAAAAATGTTTGTATGTGGTTATAATAAAATTAGTTCGTTCTCTTGACGGTAAGAATTTTGAATTTGGTTATAATTGAATGAAATTAGTTCGTTCTCTTGGTGCAAAGAAAATTATAAAAGATAATTAAGATTAAATAAGTCAAAAATTAAATAACGATACACCAAAATGAACTTGATCAAATAACATTTCCTAAATACAATTGTATATGTTTGGGCATTCTCAAATTATTTATATTTACATAATATTAGGGTGTTGCAACGGTTATATCCGAAATATTTGCTAGGTCTGATGGAGTGACATATTACCCGACGCGAAGTATTGGCAAATATTTCCCTTGCAAGAAACCCCTTGGCAGATTGAATAGTAATGTACCCGGAATGTTCCTAAAATTGTGCTCTACAATATTTCAGTTATATCGTGGCGGTAATTGTTATTTGTGGAGGAAACCGGAGAAAACCATCGACCTGTCGCAAATCACTGACAAACTTTATCACATAATATAATGTTGTATCGAGTACACCTGGTCATGACGGGGGATCGAACTCACATGAACCTTTAGGATAATGTTCCCTTTTGTCATTCCTATGTTAAACATTCGTAAAACTTGTAGAAAATCCACAGGATGTATGACCATTATCAGCCAGTAGCCAGAATTTTTGTCCTGGGATGATTCATTACTTAAATTTCCGTTCAAAATTTAACAAAAATTACGAGAAATTTCTAAGGCTCTTCCTTTTGATGCAGAGGTAACCCTTAGCTGAATTTGGATTCCTGTTTTAATTGTTTTTGGTTTTTGATGGCTGTCCTTATCAATTCATCATTCTATCTTTAACCGGTTTTCTAACATTTTGATATTGAGCACTGCTGTTGAGTTGTCAGTCAACGAAATGGCCATGCAGTGCATCAAATTTATTTCCGTATTTTGTGATACATTTTATTATTACTGACATAGTATTATTAATGTATTGTTTGCAATGCTAAATAATCTTACTTAATCAAAAACGTGTTTTATTATTAGCCAAGTCGACCAAACCGCACAAACATGCACGGTTTGCTCGACTTGGTTCACAAAATGTTTCTACTTCATTGAATTACTATTAAATATGACGTTTATGTAATAAATAAGCATATTATGCATAATCTCCTTAAGGTATTTGAGTCAAAATTTCAAATTGAACTTTGCTGCAATTAGGCCTAGGTATTTTCTACATATTTACTTATGTTCAGCATAGGAATGACAAAGGGGAATATTGTCCTTAATCTAATTGATAAGTATTAATATAGCGATCCTTGTAAAACAAAACATTTCGAGTGCACCCTTATAAGTGTACTGAAGAAACTTAATATATAAATGTTAAATTTGAAGCAAATAAGTAAGATTGACAGTTGCTGTAGACATCATAATATAGCGAGAAAACATTTGATACTTTGCGCTACCGGTACAATTTAAAAAGAAGCTGAAGCGTTTGAAAAGTTGAATTTTAAGAAAATTACAATTTTGACAGACAAACTGAAATGCTGGATACCTTCTAATACAATAAAGTCAATCAACTGAAAACATAAACTGATACAGAATGCATGTTACCCGTCATGTTTTTAATACATAAATTGTCTGTGGGTATAGATGTAAGAAACTGTTCAACGCACGATATTTACGAGAATTCCACGTGTATGTTCATTTGTGGATATTAAAAAAACATTCGGCTTCTAGTAACGATTCAATGGGGTCAAATAATGAGATATATATTAATTTAAATGGCTTACTTTTGCACTGAATATTCTCTACTGTACAAAAAGCTACCTGTTCTCTCGCTAAACGACCAGCGCTTCCGGTGCTATACAATTTCCGTTCCCTCACTGTGATCTTTCACTGAAACGGTTCTGTGAATTTTTTAACAATTTATAAATGGGTTTTGGCACTTGAAAGAAAGGATATAGTATTGTGACTTATTCAGTAATTAAAGTGTCATGTATTCGTTTCAACCACAGATTATCCGTATAACCCAAAAGTAAATTATTTGATCATCGAAATCAAAATTTCAGCTCTTTAAAACATACAGGTACATGAGAATTTGAACATTACTTGTATTGCACATGGTAGATCTCCTTAGCTGAAATTTGGCTTCCTATTTCGGTATTTTTGGTTGAGTACTTCTTGTTTAATATAAGTTTGGTTTTTGGTCTTCCAAGTGTTTCGGTTTTAATTCTGCTGATGAGAGGTAACTCCTTGAAATGCGTCGTATACAGCATAGTATAAATTTATTATATCTAATATAAGTATCTTTGGATTGTTATTTTATTTACAAAGAATGGTAAAGAATTTGAGGAAATTATTAGTGAGCCTTCAAATCTTAACAAATTTTAAGCATTTTCGGTTACAAAAATTGATTAGTCTCAACACTAAAGTATGAAATACATGTACCACTATATATCAAACATTTGACCTTTTTAGTAATTTTTGAGTGAGAAAGTAAAAATTTTATTTCTGGCACTTCTTTACACACTGAGATTTGTTTTATTTCTTAGGAAGATATATTACACGTATGTGATACATACAAAGTTTGTGTGCCTTTGTAATTTATTATATATTAGGTTTATGTGTAAATGAAAATGTAAGGATAAGTAATGTATTTGTCAGTGAGTCAACATTCAAAGCATAATTCTTTGCTACCAATTTCATTTCACAAGATGTGTACATTTCGATGATTTAGGCTCATCAATTGTGCTCAAGGCTCAAAATGTTGAAAACCAAAACAACAATCCAAAACTTGAAGGGCAAATTAAAAAAAAATGTCATAAAATGACCAAAGGGGGTAAAGCCAAAGACCATCTAAGGACAGAGCTATGCACAATGGACCATTACACAAAGAGTAAGGTCTGCAAATGGTTCCAAACTTCAACAATATTCCTTATAACGATGATAAAACTTGGTCATTCTCTTTTAGAGTAATTAATGGTATCAAACTCTTGTCGAAGTGATTCAATCAAAGTGTTTTTTCTTTTTTGTCAATAAAATTTTAGTAAAATACAAATAATTTGTTATTGAAATGAAATTAAAAAAGCTCGATTTTCCTAATGTTTGTGAAAAAAGTTTGACCCACGAAACGTGCCATAACTCCCACAAAAGATGAATGGTACGTGCCTAATATATATCACTCAAGCAAAGACTATGTACTTGCCTTTGTATTTACAGCTGTCGTATGTGATGATGTTAACAGTATTGATTATACCAGCAATGTGACAACTGGAAATGAACCTGGTGATATGATAACATACACATGTCTCAGTGGCTATGAGCTCACATCCGGAAATTTAATTCGTACATGCCAATCTGATAAAAGTTGGGACGGGAATCCTCCTGTTTGTTGTATGTATTAATTTGCATTACTACTGTTGATTGTGTTCTGGTATTCCAACGGCTGTGCTATGTACATGTACACATACATTTCTTTACTTTGATCAAAGGTAGTGTTTGACAGCCTAACATTTATTTTATTAAAAAAGTTACAGGTAGGAAAAAGCTTACAATCTGCAGAGAATAAATAAAGAGCAAACTACAAAGTAATATTGATGTTGAAAATATATAAAATATGTACAACTCGATGCTTTATAGGAGACGAAGGGCCTTCGATGTATGCATCATCAAATGACGGAAAGCATATCCGTAACAGCCAACTCAACAACGCATGTGTCAAACTGTCTACTCATAAACATTCGTATAGGCAGAGATTATAAAACATCCAAAATAAATTCACACAGTTTCCATTTATTAACCAAACGATTTTGATTGGAGATAAAATTTCTAAAAGTATAGGATCCTGATTTGAATAGAAGATGTGACGGTGAGATTGTAACCTTTCAACTCACTAAAATTTGGACAAAGATAAAATCTGACGTACATGTAAATGGAGACGAACAATAAAAGTCCGTCCTAGTAACAGTTAAATGCTACTGCACTAAAACATCGACACCTAAAGACAAGAGACTTAAACAAAGTACCCATTGACATGTTAACGCTAACTTGACCATATATTTTTAATCTTAATAGCTGCAGTTATGTGCCCAGGCTTGGCATCAGTAACTAATTCTTCAAATGTCCAAACAGGAAGTAGTTACAAGGACACAATAACATATCAATGTGACGATGGTTTTAGTCTTAAATCAGGTGATTTAACAAGAACTTGTCAGGCTAATAAAAAATGGAGTGGTTCTGAGCCAGAGTGTGGTAAGTACGAACATGTTTGAGCCGTTGCATATTATTTTAAAAGGAGGAATCACACTTTAGTGTTATTTTGCTGTATTTATTTTTTGTTTTAACGTGCTTTTGTTGTATATTTAAATCGTCTGGATTTTCCCCTTAGTTGGTAGAAAGCCACTATGTGATTTAAAGGGGGTGAGGTGACCATGAGTCTGGACTTTTTGTTTTTTTTTTTTCTCACTTTTACACTACTATCTGATTCCACACAAAATGTTCACCAAATCTTGGACCCTTTTATTAACTTCTTTTCAAACCGTCCACGTAATGGATTTTTGGCCGGGTTGCACAGAGTGCAAATCCGGGTTATAGTATGGTGAATGTCGGGCGGGCGGCGGGCGGGCGGCGGGCGGCGGCGGCGGGCGGGCGGGGAAAATGGGTACCTATTTTGTGAAATCAACTCCTTCTACAGTTTTTCACCCACATCCTTGAAACTTCATAGAATGTTTCTATATATATTGAAGATGTGCACCTCACTTTATGGAATTATTTCAGGAATTATTTCCCATTTTTCCAAACTTTGGAACTTAGTCGTTTTTTATTGACATCTTCAATAGAGGGTACCTATTTTGTGAAATCAACTCCTCCTACAGTTTTTCACCCACACCCTTGAAACTTCATAGAATGTTTCTATATATATTGAAGATGTGCACCTCACTTTATGGAGTTATTTCAGGAATTATTTCCCATTTTTCCAAACTTTGGAACTTAGTCGTTTTTTTGTTGACATCTTCAATAGAGGGTACCTATTTTTGTGGAATCAACTCCTCCTACATTTTTTCACCCACATCCTTGAAACTTTATAGAATGTTTCTATATATATTGAAGATGTGCACCTGACTTTATGGAATTATTTCAGGAATTATTTCCCATTTTTCCAAACTTTGGAACTTAGTCGTTTTTTATTGACATCTTCAATAGAGGGTACCTATTTTGTGAAATCAACTCCTCCTACAGTTTTTCACCCACATCCTTGAAACTTCATAGAATGTTTCTATATATATTGAAGATGTGCACCTGACTTTATGGAATTATTTCAGGAATTATTTCCCATTTTTCCAAACTTTGGAACTTAGTCGTTTTTTATTGACATCTTCAATAGAGGGTACCTATTTTGTGAAATCAACTCCTCCTACAGTTTTTCACCCACATCCTTGAAACCTCATAGAATGTTTCTATATATATTGAAGATGTGCACCTCACTTTATGGAATTATTTCAGGAATTATTTCCCATTTTTCCAAACAAGTGTTTATCAACATGTAATCAAATCAAATATTGCTTACTTCACCTATTTTTAATTAAATTGATGGCTGCCTCTGTGTTCGTACACCAACATACAATGTGTCTGATTTTGTCTATATAAATATTCATGACTGCCAATGTGCAATATGATCTTGAAATCACCTTTGTCACCACTACAGTAAACACCCAGCAACCCGGCCATTTGTGTCTTTGACCCATTTTCTTACTACTTTTTCGTATCCTTTCCTATACAGAATAATATAATAGGTAAAACCAAACTGTGGATATGGAAGAATAAAATATCCTCTATATTTACCTATATTTAAGATCCCGTATCCTGCCAAGCCTTATCAATGGTTGAACATTCATTAAACACAACTACCGGAAGCAGTTTTACTGATACAATAGAGTTTACATGTGACACCGGTTACGAAAATATATCGGGAGATTTGATACGTACATGTCAGTCTGACGGAAAATGGTCTGGTGCTCCTCCAGTTTGTAGTGAGTGTCAAATACATTCTTTGATAAAAGCGAATACTTTTGTGTAATGTACATAAGTACATTAATTTTTATACGACAGCAAATATGTGTGGTCGTATTATAGTATGAGCCTGTCGTCGGCGTCGGCGTCGGCATCTGTAGGCAGTTAGGTTTCCGCTCATTTACTTCTCTTCTATTGAAAATATCCTTATGATATTTTGTGTGTACTTTTCGGTTTTTTGTGTTGCTTGTTACTTTGTCCTTTTTGGTGTTCCCGATTGTGTTTTTGTCCATGGACTTCCCCTCTTTTGACACTTGATTTTGATTTTGGGAAATCTGGCCCCTTCAGATTTTTATAATGTTTGGTTTATAATGTTCCTTGATAAAAATGAAAAACCTCTGTAAGATTGGTGTTTTAGAAATATGAAGGACCGAAAAAGGGTCACACCTTAATTTTTCAAACTTTTTTTTCTTATCAGATTTTGATGATTTTTTTAAAAGTTTTGTCATAAAAATACAATTGAAGTTACTAAAAGTATTCTTTTGCTACTTTTGTCAATGCAGAGTTTTTATGGGCCAAAATTATCCATTATGAAGGACACATAATATTTGTATTTTTAATCCATTTTAATGAGTATTTTTTCTGTTAATTTATCTTGATGAGTGTATCCAGTAGTATGTAAACAGTTTTCTTCTATTTTTGCAGTTTTTGAGATATAAGGGGTTAAAAGGGAAAAAAACAATTTTTCTTGCCATGTAAATATTGTTAATATTTTATCCGATTTCAATGGAGATTTTTTCTTTTAATTCATCTTGACGAGTACTTTCAGTAGAATGTCAACAGATCTTTTACAGTTCTAAGACACATTAGGATAAAGGTGCCAAAAAAGCATGTTGCTGTCGTATCATGCTGCTGTTACCGGAGTTCTTTATTAAGTTCAAATGAATCTCTGTTAATTTGTCTAAATTTTGAATCGCGCATAAACATTTATAAACGTTCAAAGCTCTATCCACATGTAAGCATCATCTAGATTTTAAGATTTAAATATTTTAATGCCATTTACTTTCAGAATAACATATTATATACATGTAGGTAATTAAATATACATGTATATCTAAAATTATATTTTTACTGCTTTTGGCAAATCTGTAAATTCACTGAGAAATTTTGAAGGCTCATTTCATAAATTTTTAGTCTCAGTTGTCTCAGTACTTTCAAAAAGAAGATTTTAAAATATATTTTGCGCATTTTTTTATATTTAGTGGCGGCGGCTATACGGACCATTACATCAGCTTTTTATCTCAATATCCCATTCGTTGTAGTTTTAGATATTAATAATATTTTGGCTTCAATTGAAAGGGCACCACATATTGACCATTTAATAAATGTCCCGGTATCCTTATCCAAGGTTGGGGTAGCCATGCAGATCGAATTTTGCGCGGAGCTGCGGATTTCCAACACACTAGTATTTGAAAGGGGGACACCTAAGTACCATCAATGTTTGGCCTCAAGTATCAATTGCCCCAATCCTTCCATAAAGGGTTTTGTTTTTAATTTACACAAAGTGGATAAATGTAGAACAAGAAGGAAAGCTTTATCAATGTTTCGTCTCAATCGCTTCAGAAGTTTCAGACAAGGCCTTTTAAAACTTTATGCTGATTTTTCAATTTTCTGATGGCAACGTTGAATGAGGGTCGGGAACGCTAGACCAAATTATGAAACGGGTCCATCTGATGACTATTCGAGCAAAGTGTGGTCCATATCAGTCCATCGCATCACAGTTCGGATGACTTACGATTACAGACGCCAAGTGATAGCAATAGCTTTTATAGACATCTTTGGTCCAATGAATTAAACATGTTGCTTACTTCTAAATATAAAACTACAGCTCAAATGAATTCACCCTAAATGTTTTGAAACTATACACTTAGCCTGTCCGCAACTAGAGAAAGAATTAAAAAATATACAAATATTACAGTAATACGCACATATATTACATTTTAATTCAAGATGCTGTCTCTTGTGGGAATCCCCCAACAGTCGTTCATTCAACAAAAACGAATACTGGAATTAGTTATACTGACACAGTTACGTACACGTGTGATAGTGGTTACGAGAAAACAAGCGGTCATTTGACACGTACATGCCTGTCTGATAAAAACTGGAGCGGTACCTCACCTGTTTGTAGTAAGTATAGCCACATTCTCTGCATGTTCGTAAAAAATAATATTGATACAGCTATCTGTGGTTTTCTCCGATTTCTTTGTCTCAATCAAAGCATTTACCATAATATTTTGTTTTGATACAAAACATCCATTGTCACCAGTCATGCCAGTTTTAAAGAAGTATTAGGTAAAAGGTTCGGAGGTGCAGAAAATCGATGCAATCACTCAAGATTTGGTTAAACGAAATGAAAAAAAACTTTCTAAAACACCAAATGTAAGAAAAAAATTCCGTTTTAACTTGCCATTGTTTGTGTATCGATTAATGTCCAATAAAACAATCGGTAGCAATTGTTACACTAAAAATATAATGAAGTTATATTGAACTGTATGTTTAACTATATCTTATTGCTTTGAAGTTGAATGCATGGATGTATGACATATATTTTAGGAAACAGAAATATGTATAATACAATAATATTATTATATATCATATATTCAGAGTAAAATACATACATTTTTAATTACTTTTCAATACCTGTATCACCTACTCTATATCACATACCCTAAATCGTACCCCTGAACTTATATCGCATACACTATATACTACAATATTGCGTTATCTGATATAGCTTCAAAATTTGTAGAAATTGTCTTAATTGTTTTGTTAACGAGCAAGATTATACTTTATATAATTAATAAATGTAGAATAAATGTTTAAGTGTACATGTACATATATACAATCTTGAATCGTCATCTACGACTTTTAAAATTCCTAAAAGTAGCATATGAGTAATATTATACTTTTTGAAAGGCGCTGTTTCCTGTCCAACCTTGGCAACAGTTGCTCATTCAACAAAGACCAGTACCGGGAGTCATTTTACTGATACAATAACATATGCATGTGAAACTGGTTATGAACTGACTTCTGGTGATATACAACGAACTTGTCAAGCGAATAAAGCTTGGAGTGGTACCGCTCCCGTCTGTAGTAAGTATACCTTCACATGGCACATTTCATTTGAAAATTTTTTTTCTATACAGAAAATGTCATTTTATATTATAGAAAGTCTTGTGAATATGATATAATAGCGATAACCTATACTGACTGTATAATCATATGATTCTTATTTGATGTACGTAAATAAATAAGGTAATTGAAAAATACAATTCAGTGTAAAGTTTTTCCACTTGATGAGAACCTACGAGTATTTTGTTTTCGTCGCTATTGTCGAAATTTCAAGATAATTTACAGCATCACATCGAAAATAAACACTACAAATAATCAGAAACTTCATTGGTAGCTAATGTTGTCTTGGGGGAAAAGTTGCAAAAGATCCATTCTCGATGAATTCTTTGAAGCTAATAGTAGCCGTGGAACCTTACAACAAGTTATATTAATGATATCGCCAGAAATTACCAAGATATTGATCCATTATTGAAAAACATATTGAAGAATGTGTTGATAATCACATGAAGCCACTTGTTACCATTCAACAAAAGTCAGTAGGTGACCTAGGTAAAATAAAAACATATAAACAATTTATTTAAACAATTTATCAAAATTGGTATCAACGAATTTTATTTATTACCATTCATAAGTTGAAATATAAAATCAGTGCTCAAATCAAAACACGAGAACATGAAAATGAAACTGCATCTTTGTACAGACAGGTAAGAGAGCTGGAGTTAAAAGTAGAAAACCAATTAACATACTCAAGGCGCACTATTATTCGATTCAACAACCCGAAAGTTCCTATAAATGATCCGTTCGGTAAATAAAGATCAGCAGATTTTAGATGTTTGCAATGAAACTTGGTCTTTGCTTAACCATTGATAACATTAGTAGATCTCATATCACAGAAAGGTTAATAATGGCAATACTCGTCATACTAGTGTTTATGCAAACAAAAATACACTGAAAGAGAACTCACATAGCATCTTCATACCTGAAAATTTGACACTGTACTGAACTGGTTTAGTGAAAGAACTTGAATAAATGAAGTAAAAACGTGAAATTTGACAACAGGAAAAGATATTTAACAACTTTGAGAACTTTCATCAAAAAAATTACTCGCATTCTTTCCCCAAAAATATGCTCATGTAAAGCACCTGTCAACTCCTGGTCCTAACAGGTTTATAACGATATTTCGACCATTCTGTCAAAAAAAATAAAGTTAAAAATTACTTAACGTTATACATGCATGTAATGCCCTTCAAATTAAAGCTATACAATGATAAATCCTCCCATGTTGTAACGTTCTTTAAAAACCGAACAATTAAAGATTAGGTTATATTCTAAGCATCTTGTAATATATAATGGTTAAGAATAGACACGTTCGGTGAACTCGCTCTGCTTTGTTATATTATATTATATATTCAAACTATGATATACTTTCCACTTCAGATGCTGTCTCTTGTCCAATCCTGTCATCGGTTACTCATTCATCAAACACCAATACAGGAAATACTTATAGTTCCACAATTACTTATACTTGTGATATTGGTTACGAAAGAACATCTGGGAATCTCGCACGTACATGTCAGTCGGATAAAACTTGGAGTGGTATCTCTCCTGTCTGTAGTGAGTATAGCATTTTTGCCGTGACTATATTTGAACCGTACAACGATACATTGTACATAATTTTACTTATAATAGGGTTAAACTATGAATAAATCAAAACAACGCTTTATAACGATCGTTACGGGACTAGCTATTTTGATAATTTTTGTGTAAGTGCTTTGAATAATTTTTTCCTTTTTAAACGTAGATTTTTGCGCTTCGCATCTGCGCAGTGCTATTTGTATTTGGTTTGTTTTTACAGGTTAATTGGCATCTGGTTCACATCTAGGACCCTTACTTCTAAACATGTACTAGGATAGTTCTCTGTATAGCCTAAAGTAATCTTCCGAATTTTCATATTAACTCGGACAACCTCGATAATTTCCTTCTGTGTATATACTCCTGTCTGATAATGGATAATAAACGGAACGCACTTATCTTCGAGCAAATTTGTCATTTTCATTTGTATTTAAGGTGCTGTTTCCTGTCCGAATTTGCCAATAGTGGCTCATTCAACAAGAGTTAATACAGGAAGAAGTTTTTCTGATACAGTAGAGTATACATGTAATACCGGCTACGAAAGGACCTCTGGTGATTTGACACGTACATGTCTATCGGGTAAAACGTGGAGTGGTGTCTCTCCAGTGTGTAGTGAGTATAGAAAGAACAAATATGTGATATGTGGTTACAACATTTGCATATCAAGATTTATTTATTTTCTTTTATTCTGGATCTTTATAGAATTTTTTCAAATATTCTTTTCTCAGCATTCAGAGCCGCCTCGGTGGTCTAGTGGTAGCGAGACCAAAGACATTAAAATTGGTGTTTGCTGCTGCTCCACCTAGCACGTGGCATCTATGAGGAAGAGCAAAGATCTACTGGTCGGCTCTGAGTCAGCATAATGTGTCCAAGTGGGGTGATATGTCTTCCTGTGGACAGTTACCTCGTCAGCTAGTGCATTAAAAATCCGGCTCCGTGTCGGTCTATTACAAGGCAGGGATAATATTCATTATCATATCAACATGTTCTTGTCCTGATATGCACCTGGTTGCCACTGGACGTTAAACAACAATTCATCCATCCATCCATCAACATTCAGATGATTACATAGTCGTAATTATATTTGATGAGATAAGTCGACTTCAGCCTCTCGTTTAGTTATTTCCCGTCAAGGCCTTCAATTAAACAACAGGAACCTTCGATGTTTTGTTCTTTTACTGATACAAAGATATCTGTTTTAAATTTATACACATTTACCTTATATTTTTCTATGAAACTACCAATACAATAGTTCAATGTTCCTGTTACGTCAAGCTTCGTTTTGTAGTACTGGTTTGGAACGTTAGACGTCAGAGCAAACTCCATACATTGAACTGGGAATTTATTTTCAAACGAAATTTACCAATGTTTCCGAATTTAAATTATTCCTTTACAGAGGAAGCTGGTTTGATTCTCTTCTGTAGCCATTTGAATTACAAATTGCTATGTTATGATTAACTTGTTGAAGAGCGAATTGGTTATAGAACTTAAGCATATAAATTGTCTTATATGTGTAAGATATCCCCTCTTTCCTTGTTTTTCTGGCAAGGCTTTAAAACCACACTTGATTTTTAAAAGCTGAAATTTTAAGCCTTTGATAATGTCAGATTTCTTCTTTTGTTCATGAAAATTTTGATTCTGTTTCTGGTCATTTGATTATAAATTGTATAGGGGTCTAACTTCTGGCGATAACGCTGTGCGTGGAAACGTTTGCATTTTCATTATTTCGAACTGTTTCTTCCTGGCTTCAATTTTTTCCTGACAATTAAATGGCATCATTAACACGCTCCCGCCATGTTATTAAAAGCTTGAAATGTATGCATTTTCAATAAATTTCGATGGATCATTATTGGTGAAGTTTCCTGGTTTCAATTCTTTATCTGACAATTTAAAATAGCAGTCACTAACACGCTCCCGCCATGTTATTGACAGCTTGAAATGTATGCATTTTCAATAAATTTCGATGGATCATTATTGCGAACTGTTCCTTTCTGGCTTTAAACACTTGGTATCAGACAATATAGTAATAACTAACACTCCACCGCCATGCTTCAAGAGCACAGATAACCGAGTTATCAACAGTTTCCGTTAAACCCCATAAAAACGCACTTGTCAATGAGTAAAGTAACCGTTTCGATTTTAACATATCTAAATATTAAAGCTAGTTAATCGAAGATCATAAAAATTATTATTCCATATTCAGTGCGTCATATTATGTCACAGACCTAAAAAATATTAAGTCATTCATATTTTTTTTATTTTTTTTTTTTGATTTTCTAAGTTTGCATGAGTATTTATCTGTCTTCAGCTATAATGTGTGCAGACCCTGGAACAGTAAATAACGTATATCGTCAACTAAATGGAAATAATCCGTCAGAAACAATCGTATATAGATGTAAAACAGGTTACAACCTGTACGATGGAGATCTCACCAGAACTTGTCTATCAAATGGGCAATGGAGTGGAAAGAGTCCAGTTTGCAGTATGTATTTCCTCAAAAAATATTTGCTGTACTTCAAGTTGTTATCCTGGTAAATAACATGAATAGTCGAAAATTTCAGCAAGACGTTTATTTCGAAATGGAATTCGGGGGTGTGGTTATCGAAGCTGTTCTGAAATCGGTCCTAAGATATTTCTTATTACAAATTGTAGGATTGTCTTAGGACTATCAAAAGACATGACTGAGACTGTAAATCAAAGCTATCTTAGGATTATCTTATCTTGCGGTGTCCTAAACGGGTATATTATAGTTTTAAAAAAATGAATTTGATAAAATATATACAATATTTATATGAAAGTTTATATAAGAAGTATGTTTTGGAACATTCTGTTTTACCTATATTATCATTGAGTGGTTTAACAACTACTCAATAATTTGTTTATATTTAGTCGAAATAAGATGATCACAACTCGCATTATAAACATGTGCATAACATTTTAGATGAAAAGTACCCAAAACAAAAAAGTGAGATCTGATATAACGAAAACATATATTAAATGATATGAACCGATTATTACATAGAAAATTACAATAAGTATATAACGATTTGAAGGCAAAAACAAAGATGGGATGGTCTTAAGACACCTATTTTGTTGTCCTAAAGTTAGGATAAAATTTGCGATATGTCCCAAGTTGAGACATCTTCAATAAACCGACTTAGTACTAAGATATCTCCTGAGACTATCATAAGATATATCCTAGTCCTAAGACGCCTTCGATAACCAGGCCCCAGATATCTAGTAAATACGATCAACGATATTGATTTTATCGTAAAGTTAGTAATTGAAAAACTGCAAGTGGTGATAATTAAATTATACTTAAACAATTTAGTCGAATTCCGAGATTTTTCTGACGTCAAACAACCTTTTCTGGAACTAACGTCAGGGAAGTTTCAAAGGCAACTTTTAAGACGGAGTCTGGCATCAGTGGTCCTTAGAAAGAGCTTTTCTTTTTAATTAATTAAACCAGACTAGTGAGAGGAAAAGTTGACAAATTTTGATTTCTTGTTGTTTAATCATTGTTTGGTATTTTAGCATTTTAACATTCCTTATTGTGGTTTGACACTTATGTTTAACAATATTGATAATTGCTTATTTTTGTCGATTTCCAGAGGCAGAAACTCCAATATCTAACGAACAAACCAACATGATAATATCGGCAACAGCAGCGGGGGCATTTTTTGTACTAGCTATTGCAACTATAATCTTGGCGAGTTGCTTAATTTATCGTAGGCGGAAACAGCAGAAAGAAAAGAAAAGACGAAAACAATATCGGTGAACAGAATACACGATTTTACTGAGAAATATTTGTTTAATATCACAATCATTTTTTTTTATGCTTGACAACTATGTGCCTTATACATTTAATAATCATTATTGATATATTATAAATATTATTTTTTGGTGCGTTTTGCTTAATCTAAGTCATAATCTACGAGAAACAGGGTAATTACTAATTGAGGTAAATTTATATGAGAAATTAGAGGAGAGTAGCAAATATTCATCCTAAAATTCTTATTATTTTCCAATTCGATTTATTCGGTTTAAAAGAAAAATTAAGCATATATTAACAAGTATTACATTTAACAGATATATCTAGAAATTTACAGAGAAAAGTTTAATATCGTACATATTTTGAATTCTGTAACAAAAAGACTGGTTAAAATTAATTTTCTGTTTCTTTAGTGTGCGACAATATTGTCAACACTAAGCTTATCTTGCTTAATAAGCTTACTATTCACTGTGAAATAAGTAGGGCCATTTTCCAAAAAGTTGCCTAATGATTTCAGGGTCTTTTGGGGCATAGCCTGGCATGTGTCCCCTAAGATTTGCTAATAATAACTGATAAATAAGTGACTAAAATTTTTCAACATACTTGAACATCGCTTTGGGAGACAGTTTGCCAAATAAACGTCTTTAAGACAGTGTTGCAACCTGGAGGATACTCAGAACAAAACATTCTTTATTTTGCTGTGAGTTCATATGAAAGTATATAGAATGGTTTTGGTTTATACTAGGGATTAGAAAATTAATGGTTATGAGTGAAACAAATACATGGGAAAGTGACCCGATACTCCTTTGTTCACTTCGATTATTTTATACTTTTGAGTGTGCTACTTATTGTATGCTTTTGTATGTGTTTAAATCATATATTGCCATGAAAATATGTTCATTTTAAGCGCTGTGATATGTATCACCAAATGTTATTTCATGTAAATCTTTTATGTAAAAATGTATATTGCTTTCAGTTTCATTGAAATTTTTAATGCTAATAAATCTTTGCATTTTTTTGTAAATTTAATATATTTTACATTTGTATAGAAAACAGTTCATGATTTTATGTACCGTTTCCGCAATTTATTTGCCTCTTCCGTTAGCCTGTTGTCCCCTGCTCACCAATGGGGAGGTGGAAGTTGGACTTTGAGCTGAATATTCTAAGTGTTTCATTCCCAATTTATACAAATTAAAAAAAAACTTAAAATAGTCAATGTTCAGCAGTAAAAGTAATTATTGACTAACAATATAATACAATAAATGTCAGTGTACGCCAATACGTCACATATCTCTCCAATATGCCGTATTGGACTAGTCAATCTGACATATTGGACTGGTTAGTCAACAAAGGTATAATTGCGCAAGGTTTTCCATATTGGTTTAGTTATTGGTCCTTGGCTAGCCATATTGGACCTCGGCTTCGCCTCAGACAAATGTGGCTTGTCTCGGACCAATAACTAAGCCAATATGGAAAACCTTACGCAATGACACTATTATATTTGAATCCAGTAGTCTTTAAAAACATAAAAAGTCCGTATTTACATGTAGCACAGCTTATACGGCCGCTACATATCCGTTCTGGCAGAAAGTTTGTACCCAGCAGATTTTATGAAGTCAGACCTTGACATCACTTTCATATTGCTTCGTCACAAAGTCAAGTCTTTCCCGGTCATTTGTCGAATTGACACATCTGATTAGATAATTGTTTTTACAGGATAATTCCTTTTTGTGGGAAGTTTAGACAATCCCAGGTATTATAACATGAATTTCTTATAATTCTATTCTCAATTTCAAAATGTTGGAATAGGTGGACTATTTGAAGTATGTAGTTTATACATATTACTAGACTTTTTTAATTAACCTTTATCAATACAGTATATCGACTTTTACATTTAGAAAATATTTTAAAATTCCTGGACAAGGAGAGGGAATTGTAGTGATATGGTGAAACACCAGTATTCACTCTATATCTAATATCATAGGTTTCACTTATTGAGATGATTTGTTAACTGAAATGATGTGTGACTGTACATGTAAGATACGGTAATCGCGAATTCAGTACAATGTCATTTTAATGTTTTTTATTTATCTCTTTTTTATTCTTTGGGGGATGGGGGGAGGGTATCGTGATTATATATTATTATCGCACTATAGATTATTATTAGTCATAGATTTTGTTTCAGAGATTTATTCTCCAAATCCTTTCTAGTCCGTGAAACAAACAAGTTTCCGTATGAATTATATTTTCATATATGTTTTATATGTTCTGCTGTAGCTTTTACGTTTACAACTAGTTTACAATATATGAAAAATTGTAAGAGTTCCACGACACCCAGTGTCTCGCCTGATTTCGCTGTGGTCTATGTTTTCAGTGTGATAGTTGAATGTACAGAAAGTAATTAATGTTTTAAAAACTTTAACTGTATGTAATGTTAAATTGGAGAAAAACTAAGTCCATTTATAAGTAAAATACGGAAAAATGGAAAAACAAATTGGAAAAACATTATTACAAAATTTACCTGTCCAAGTTTGGTAAAATTCCAGAGTAATTAATGTTTTAAAAACTGCAGACTGTATGTAATGTTAACTGGGAGAAAAACTAAGTCCATTTATGAGTAAAATACGGACAAAAGGAGAAAGAAAATATTACAAAATTTTCCTCTGGATACTATCTTTTTGATCATTTACAAGCTTCTGTTCATGAACAAGCTGCTGCCCAAGTTTTGCAAAATTCCATGATGGTTTAAGAAAGTTATTAATGTCTAAAAAACATTAACCACCGAGTGAATGTAAATGTTGACGCTGTCGACGCCGACGACGACGACGGCGGAATGTAGGATCGCTATGTCTCGCTTTCGTGACAAAAGTCGCAGGCTCGGCAAAAATGAAATGTGCTGTCCAAGACAGAGCTAAGACTCGTGAAGCTCATAAAACCTGTAATTTTATATGGTCAAGAAAGAAGTCGTTTGCAAAACGTTCAACTTCACAACGATATCGGTTTAATTTTTTTGACACCACGTAGATTTAGTACTGGGTTTGTTAACTTTGCTAGTGCTTAGTTTCTGTGCTGTCTTGTTCTAGTTTTGTTTTGGTTTATTTTACGTTTTTTATTCTTTTAGTTATACATGTATCATTGTGGTGTTCGTTTGTTGTGTTCCATTCTCCCGACTTTGCCTTTTCCTTAGACTTCGAATTTGTGGACTATTCCCACACTATTCTTTTTCCTACATTTACAACTACTTGTGCACGTACTGGTGGCACGAATTACATGTGCATTATTGTACATCTGAATCCCTGTGTGTATATCAAATGAAAATACGAGCTTAAATAACAAACACTCACATGTGTTATAAGACCTACATTAATTCATATGCTCCGTTTACTTCACTAAATATATTAATACGTTGTTTACCCAACCCCACTCCACCAACTTCAGCCGGAGAAAATATTTACCTAGGGTATGTATGTACTATTTCTTGTATAAAATACTATTTGAACTAAAACATTATGCTCGTATTACAACTTTAATTAATCTAAAATTATTTATATATCAAAGGCTGATATGCAACGATAAAGATGCTCCTTGACCTACTGTCAAAAATATCATGCTTAATGTTCTTTGGATTACGTAATACGTAAATTTGTTTTCAGTGGTAAAATATGTATTTTCCTTATCGGAAACAGTAGGACTTTGCAAATTATTCGGGGCACGATTCAGGGAGGCTTTATTTTTTATTGTACCTTACTATATATGGCATATTTCATCGGAACTTACTGTACCATAACTGCCGTACTTTTTTTCAAAATTGTAACTGCTGGGCGATAACTGGTTCTATGTTAACGAAGATATTTTGATATCTTGTGATGGTCTACAGAGATATCTTTATTAGACATGTTAGACCAAATTCAGGTTAATGAAATGGTCTCTAGTTAAAGATGTATCGTAAATTTTATCTTAAAGTTAGGATAATAAAATAGGTGTGTTAAGACAAATATTTCTATATTCAAATCAATAAATATGTGGGGGGGGGATAATCAACAATTTTTAAAATGATTTTTTTTACAGTTGTTTACTATAGCTGACAGGTCACAATTGGGTGTTGTATCGATTTTTAATTTGTTTCCGTCGACTGATTGTGAAATTTTGAGTCCTGATGCGTCCCAAATGATGTGTAAAACAAAAATGTTCCTTCTTAAAAATGATTATTTTCAATATATATATATCAATATTTTAAACATTGTAATTCACGGAATTATATTTTAATATAAATTTACAAAAACCCCTTTTTGGGTTTTCAAACTGAACTTCGACTCTTACAACAAAAGAAGTATTAAGGCACCAAACAAAAAAGGGACTTCAACACGAACGTCAATTGATATAAGTGTATCTTAACATCTTCGTCAATAATTTGAAAGATTAAAAATAACAATTTTTCATATTGACAGTGTTAATTGGTCCTTATAAGATCACAAAACTTGTGTAAGTCACGTATAGAATGTATACCAATGTCATTTGAAATATCCAATATAGAAAAATATGGTGGCACTAACAGACACGTACGATTTTTTTAACCTTGTTTAAGACTGTAAACACTCGTTGTTGAAATGTTATTTAATCTTTAATTAGGCCCTTTTCTGCTACATAATTTTATTTACTTTCTCACATTGATGATTTGACTTTTAATGTTATACAAAGAAGGTGTTACCAAAAACATAGACAAGCTCATAATATAGGTATATTTATCAAATGATATCTAAATGAAAACTGAAATCACTTCACACATTGATAATAACACCAGCTTTTTAATAATATGTTTAAAGACATTAAGATGCAAGTAAAAACAAGTCTGTACTCAGTTTAATCCGAACTATAATGTAAAATAGAACTAAGAAGTCATAAATTATGTTTTTTATACATTTATAATCTTTCAAAATCTTAGATCACTTGAAGGTAAGATGAAACGCTTGGGGAACAATTTGGTAAAAGCAATTTTTTAGGTATTTTTCCTTTATAATGAAAAAAAAACAATCCAGATCAAATTTTAATAGTTGATAAAATAAAAGAATCTAAAATCACATTTTTTAAACGTTGAATATCGATGCGTGAGAAGAAAGTATTGCGTCTTGAATGCATGAAAATTGTCAAAATGTTTGAAAGAAGATTAAACATCATTTTTTCTTTCAAATAACAATTTTATGATGCAATATGTATGTATCGTGTGCATTTTTCAAATGGAAATTGGTTTCAGTTTCTAAAACATAAAATTTTTAACACTATACTTTTTTTTATTTAACAAGAAAGTGACTTTTTTCATAATGTTCGGATACAGTTTATGCGTTAAGCCCCCTTTACACTGAACGAAGACTGCACTACGACCATAAAAAACGTTTTGATCGTGGAACATCTTAGTGGGGTCGTACTGAGGTCTTCAAGTAGCGTAGTGTGGTCGGCATTGCGCGTGATAGGTCGTAGTAGAATCTCCAGGTGCCACGACTGTTTTGAACATGCTCAAAATTTACGTAGCGAGGTCGTCGCCACTTTTGATCGTACAGACATCGTACCGCTGTCGTAGAGGAAGCGCAGAGACATCGTAGTGAGATCGTAGTGAGACATCGTCGTACATTCAAGCCAGAAATTGTCCTTTTATTATAGTTTATTTGCTGGTCGTAGAGGAAGCGCAGAGACATCGTAGTGACATCGTAGTGAGACATCGTAGTGAGAACTAATATACATTCAAGCAAGAAATTGTCCTTTTATATAGTTTATATGCTGATCGTGGCTAGATCGTGAGAACAACGTAGCAAGGTCGTAATACTCGTGGTAGCAGCGTAGTGACAACGTATTACGATCGTCAAGCGCGTATCGATGTCGTGTCACAATCGTGAGAGGTCGTACAGCATCGGCCTAGGGGCGTCGTGTGATCGTGTTATTGTCGTAGCTTGAACGTACCACAAACGCAGGCATCGTAGCGAAAACGTAGGAGAGCGTAGTAGCAACGTGAAAGATTATCGAAAAAAACGTATTTTACACTGAAGATGGTTTTCCAATTTTTCCACGACCCTGCTGCGATCTTGGCGATCTTAGAGATCGTGGAGAGCGTAGCACAGTCTTCGACCAGTGTAAAGGGGGCTTTAATTGCGTGCGACAGACTGAACATAAAATTGTTGTTTTTTATAATACCCTAGATTCGCCGTATGTTCTTCAACAATGACCTACATCTCGGCCCAAAATTACCACCGGAAACACAGATGTCAAAAATTCAATTTGTCATTTTATATCTCAACAACACAGTATTCTGTGGAAAAATGACTTATAACTACTGCGTGTTTTGGCCTGAGTAATCAAATCTACACTAAATACTTTATTGTGGTTAAAGAATACAGACAAACCACAAAGATTACTTCCAATATTAAAAAATATTCAAGAAGTTAAGTGTATATTTGATCTCAGTACTGAAATACTTCAACTCTGTCAGTGATACTTCACTTCAAATTCACTAGTAGAGCAATCCACTATGTTAGAGGAAAAATCACTGAATACGTTGTCTTTAGTAATGCTCTGGGACAGATATTGGAAAGTCAAAGCAAAGCCATGACGAAAATTGAGGTAAACAGAAAGTGTAGAATACCCAAACTGCATCATTGTACGAACGCAACAGTTGTACACTCGAATCATGTTTTCTTCTCGGTTAATTAAGATATAAGAAAATATTATACATAAAAATGTGCTAGTGATATACTTACTCCGCGGGAAGGCCTCACTGTGACTTTAAGACGAAGGACAACGATAAAAGCGCTGGGTTATGCCCAGAAAAATCAAATATATTCTATCTTTCATATATATTATCTAGCAAAGTCTTTCAATTTGATCTATGTAAGCAATTATTATTATTATACCTTACAGTATACTATTGGCTAATAAATGATCACATGACATAGAACAATTCAGCTATTTCATTATAATCGGTGGTGCCGGGGAATAACCTCGACAAAATTCATTTGTCCGATGAATAATCCTATTATTCCCCGCAGGTGAATAACCCTTACAATCGATATGTTATACAAAAATATTTGTTCGGTATAATAAAACAGTTACGGCCCTATGAGTCGGGAGATATCCAAAATGGTCAACCCTGCTGAAGGGTTCACCAATTTGGATATCTCCCTCCTCAGAGGGATATGCCCAAATTATCAATTATAAAACGCAGAAGAAAAAAACAGATACGAGTAAATAATGACACGCTTGAAAAACCAATAATTAAAATATAAATTTTATATACAGTTATATACATATTGTTACTGATATTCAGTATTAGTTCATGCCTTTCAGAAAGTTAAAAGGACGTAAATAGGCCTTAATCTATTTTATGAATACAAACTCAATACGACTTATTGAAAATAATCAGAAAGCACCAAGGCGTCAAATAATTGCGTTTGTATCATACAGAGGTGATCGAAAGTAAAATAAGTTTCAATTTTAAATAATTTCGAGTCGGTTCATGAAACATTTAAATAAGATATAAATTTCATAAATTTACGGACCATGACGGATGTGTATTGAATACAGATACGTAATTATTTTTTTCAACATGTAACATGGAGAACGTTCGGAGAATTTGGCATGTGCTTATATTTATAAATATATGGGTAAATTTGATCCGAAAAAAAGGTAGATATATATTTTTCTTATGAAATGTACAAATGACTTAAAATCACTCTGTTATAGATATTTTTTAATTATTTTTTACAATATATAGTCTATCAAACATTTTTTCTATCTTTCTTCTTTCTGCAAGCAGAATATTCTCATAAAAATATTTTTGACATTTAACACTCATAAGTTACTGCATTCTGAAAAATAATTATTATTATTTATATATATATTCATCCATCTATAAACCAAACACCACAAAAACTCATTGAAGTGCTGTTTATTGTACATGTAAATACGCATGTACATTGTAGAATTTTAAATGATATTCAACTTAGGTGCATAGATTACAGCAATAAATATCATATTTTTTTATCTTACGTTATATTTATTTTCAGTTAGTTAATGGGGATGTTGCATACATTTTATGTTCCTTTTTTCGAAATGTATATATCGAAAATAAACTATGACATTGCTTAAAAAGGGATAGAAAAGATGTGTTTCCAATTCTAAGTAACTGTATATTTCACGTCAAAATGTACTAAGGGGCGATAGGAATTAATCTAAGACTAAGTGAGAATTTTTTATACAGACATTTGAATAAACAGGCCAATTCAAAAACGAGATTGTTTTTTTTTTGTAACATTTAAGTAGTTAATTATTTGATGTTAGAAATCGGCTAATTGAAATGAATTTGAAATGACCTACTCTAAACCTATTTGTAAAATTTGTGAAATCATTATATTAAATATTTTTAATTCACTTTTGATGCCACCCAGGGCCCTGGGGTCAGTTTCACAAAGCTGTCTTAGGACTAAGACATGTCTTAGGATTGTCTTACGACATATCTTAGTCCTAAGTCGGTTTCACAGAGTAGTGCTAACTTAGGTCTTATGATGGTCTTAGGGTCATAACTGTGTCTTTATAGGTTGACGGAATATTTAAAATGATTTAACAACGATGAAAATTCGATATATTTATAGCAAGTATGCATGATTTTATCCTTTAACCTTTCTTTCTATATCCGATACAGTGACAAATTGAACTCAACTCACTTGTAGAAAAAATGTACGTATTATTTCATTCTTTTATTCTCTTTTCATTTTGTATTTTAATTTTCATATGTATATTGGTGTCTAATAAAAGATTATTTATAATTACACTTTTTTTCTTAAAATCCATTTTCAAATTATCTAATTAGGGAATATTCATCAATACGTTTAGCAATATTAGGGAAACACATACAAAATTTATCTTATTTTTTTTTCATAAATATTTAACTTGCGACACCTTTAGGACATCTTTACTAAGATCATCCTAAGACAGCTTCGAGACAAGGTTTAAGATATGTCCTAAGATAGTCATAGAAGGATCCTAAGATATGTCCTAAGATATATCTTATGACAAGTCTTAGGATAGCTTCGTGAAACCGGCCCCTGGAATGTAATACCCAACTTCAAAATCTTAAACAAAACCGTAATCTCCCTTCTGCATTCTAACTTCTCTGGAAAACATTGTGTCAACTACTTTTATAAAACGCATTGGACTGTCGGAGGATGAAACAAATTGACGAAATTACTTAAATTACATGGAACGAGGTCTTGTCTTGACTTTCAAAATGTCGTGGATACGATTCAGATTTTACCCACATACAACAAAGCCCAAACAAAACAAAATATAGAAATGAAATTAAATAAAATAAAATAAGAATTAAAGATAAGTTAATGAAACTCAAAATGTACATGTATATCTCCAAATTTAAATGGTTTCAGTATTAAATTATCTTTTAAGAATAAAACTTTAATTAAAAAAATATGATATCGAAAAGAAGTCCAAGGAATGTTAAACCAAAGAATTTAAAAAAAATGTACCCTCACATCTTACACTTGATGGAATTTGAGCGTCTTAAGCTTTTTAAACAGCAGGCAAACCGATCCTATAAAACACTCGAGATTCCATTAAAACAATTCTGAAAAAAGTTTTTATTTAACGCTTATCTAAACACTAGAGGCTCCTAGGAGCCTGAATCGGTCACCTGGAAATCATTTGCAGAATAAATTGTTTGACAATGTCCATCTTGACTGGCAGTCTGACAAATTGCTGTCAAGTCCCAATTGGCTCACTTGTTTTGACAAATTGTTCATTAGTTTCAAACGATATTTTTAAGTGAATTGTTCCTGAAAGTCCTATGTTAAAATATGTTTGGTTCCAGTGGCCATCCTTGATGGTGGGCGGGGTCATCAGATACATTTCTAAAGAGGAAAACCTAAGAACCATTTCCGCTAAGTTTTGTTCCAATTGGTCAAGTGGTTTCAGACAAAAAGATCTTTAAGTAAATTTCCCATAGTGTCTTATGTTAAACTATATTCGGCTCTGGCAGCCATCTTGGATAGCGAGCTGGGTCAACGGATGTAATTCTGAAAGAGGAATACCCAAAGACCATAGCTGCCAAATTTTTTTCCAATTGGCGTAGTGGTTTCAGACAAGATCTTTAAGTAAATTTCCCATAGGGTCCTATGTTAAACTATGTTCAGCTCTGGCAACCATCTTGGATATTTGGCGGGGTCATCGGATACAATTCTGAAAGTACTATTGCTGCTAGGTTTTGTTCCAATTGGCCCAGTGGTTTCAGACAAGAACATTGTCAAGTAAATTTCCCATTGGTTTCTATGTTAAACTATGTTCGGCTCTGGCAACCATCTTGGATGACGTGTTGATTCATTAGATATATTTCTGAAAGAGGACCACCTTAGGACCATTGCCGCCAAGTTTTGCTCCAATTGGCCCAGTGGTTTCAGACAAGAAGATCTTTAAGTAAAATTCCCAAAGGGTCCTCTGTTAAACTATGTTCGTTCTGTCGGACATCTTGGATGGCAGTTGGGTCATCCGATATATTTCTGAAAGAGGACCACTTAAGGACAATTACTGCCAAGTTTTTTCCAATTGGCCCAGTGGTTTCAGAGAAGAAGATTTTTTTAAGTTTACGACGGACGCAAAGTGATAGCAATAGGTCACACTGGCCCTCTCGGCAAGGTGACCTAAAAACTACATGTATTACAGTAGTTTGACCACCCCTCGCTCCTAATGTGACATTTATATTGATACACTGCATGAGGTCAATTTTTGTGACATGCGTTTTGAACACATGGTTGCTCTCTAATTTATATTTTTTTCAATTATGACACATGACTGATCAGTCAGTGTGAGTTTTAATATTTACTTCACTTCTTCATGGAAAATCAATGGAATAATCAGATCAATTTTTTGTTAATAAGATGTCAAAAACCGTATTCATGTTCATAATTATAATTATTTTATAATTTGTTATATCTATATTCAAAATAATATTCCCTTCCCAGGACGTTAAAAATGAGAATTTTGCGATTATCTTTACACTTATTTCCTTAACACTGTGTGTGTTTAATTTGATATATGTTAATTAATAATTGTATAAAATTTATGTCCATCTTAATTAATAATTTCAATAATATTAATATATAATTATACCATTTATCATATAGGAATGTGTACGTCTGTTGAACATATGCATGTATATGTACTTTTAAAATTAAAGTACTTTTTGAAACGTATATGGGGTAATTGATAAATCACCAAAATTCAAAAATTAAAGGATGTCATGTCGTTTATATGATTTATGTTTTTATAATTTAATTTGATTGTTGTAGCAACTATCATTATTCTGTATATTATATTCTGGGTACTGTGACGTGACCAAAGTATTACTCCACAGTCCGAGATTTAGATATTTCTGGGTTAAACAAGTTATTCAAATGATTCTATTTGCATTTTTATCAGAAAAAAACTTGAAAGTTAAATTATAAGGATTGTTTTAACATTAAACCGGATGTTGTTATGCCGTAAATAGGCAGAAATGAAGGGAATTTCATTTTGTGGTAGCCGACATGATTGATTAGAGTTGTCTTCCCTTTGTAAAACGTTGAATATTCTATTCATAAGTCAAACTGATGACCAGTCAGAAAGTTATGACCGAGTAAAAGTTAAAATAACAAGAAAAATAAATGGAAATGGTGAGCTGTCAAAAGGGGCGTAAAACGCCTAAAATGTATGAAATACACAAGTCGAACAAAACCAAATATAAAATCGTAAAGAACAACAACAAACTAAAAAGTTAAAAATACTCAACGTTTCGACCAATATGGTCTTGATCACGAGTATGTAAAAAATAAAAATAAAAATAAAAAGGTGTTGACTCTTTGAAACCCAGAGCAAGACGTATTTTTAAATTTTTAACCTTTTGGCAGCTCACCATTTCCATTTATTTTTCTTGTTATCTATTGTCGCATGAGCTGTTTCGCAACATACTTAGTTAAAAGTTAAAATAGTAACTGTACAAAAAATGAACGCAATTCACTATGTATTTAGCATTCATAAGTTCCAGAAAAACTTTCTGTGAGTGATGATAAAAAGTCATATTTAGGTTGTTAGTTTAAATTTTTAATTTTTAAGCCTTTGATCCAGCTGCAATTTGAAAATCAGCCATTTGAAGTCCTTTGCTTAATTTTTTGTCACGTATATGGGTGGATTTTATGTCAGAAATTCTTCCCTCTTCATATTAGATATCCGTGTAGTTCACTATTAACTGAATGATTAGGAGGAATTTTTTTTCCATAATAATAGCCATCTTCCCAAGTCAGGGTTTTGTATCCACCTACAAATCCCTGACATCACACATTCATATTTTGCGGGTCGGACATATCGCCGCCTGGTGTGTGACCTAGAAAATTCTACCTACGAAGCAAATGTATTCTCTTTTGACCTTGAAAAGAACCAATGAAAATCGTTCACTTCCGATCCGCAAATATGAATGTGTAATGTGAGGGGTTTGTAGGAACGAACGTGGATACAAAACTCTGACTTGGGAGGATGAAAATTAGCCAAAAATATGCAGATAAATTAATAAGAGTAGTCATCAGTTGTGGAAATATTTATTAAAATTAGTTTTTAAAACTGTTAATTTAGGGTAGTGAAGCCATCTTCTTGTAAACCACCTGTTTGGACATTTGAAGTTCTAAGGTATTTAGCGATTTCACTGAACAGTTTACTTTTAATATTTTTGGGGGGATACGCTCAGTACCCATTCGAGGAATTCTGAAGATAAAAAACTATGCAATCTGTTTACTTTTCAAATATTCTAATCATTCCTAAGTTCTAAAGACTTATTATCCTACCAATAATGCTGCAAAGCTCCGCCTTAGTGACGCATCCAAATGTGGATGGTGGCCATCACCATAAAAGGCTTGTTTTTGCACGAGATGTTCTGTGTGTTGTAGAGAGTAATAACAATTACCTTAAAAGGCTTGTTGAATAACCCGCGCTTTTTAATATCCACGCTTCGTCAAGATCGGGTCACTCACCTGTAAAGTATTTTACAACGAGAAGAAAATAG
The DNA here is from genome assembly GCA_028015205.1 of Mytilisepta virgata. Classification (NCBI taxonomy): domain Eukaryota; kingdom Metazoa; phylum Mollusca; class Bivalvia; order Mytilida; family Mytilidae; genus Mytilisepta; species Mytilisepta virgata. Next base: position 66,194,751 of record CM051520.1, on the reverse strand, counting down.
TAAACAGCACGTGCTACATGTATATGTTACGACAAATAAACACAAGTTATACCACGAAATGCGTGCTCAATTTTTGTGCAGATTATATTTAGAAATGTTTGAAATTTAAATATCTGATGAAAAAGTGATAGATAGACTTATGTTTATGCATATAAAGTTAGAAGACTTATGTTTATGCATATAAAGTTAGAAGTTGAATGAAAGGTTCGGGAAAAAGTTTTCTGGAATACATGAAAAGAAATACATGTACATTTTAATTGTCTTGTTTGGCTGAACACATAGTTTGTAGAAATATTAGAAATAATACCCAAAATAAGTTTTGGAAATGGTTTTTAAAAGTTCAGTGTCAAATATTTCTCTTGTCCATATCTACATGTATTCCTTGATGACATAAATTTTATATTTTCCGACAATGAGTATTATTACGTATATACAAATTGTTATTCTTTACTATATTCGTTTCGTTGCCAGACTTAACGAAATAAATATTTACATTAAATTGCAAAGACGTTTTACAAAGAAATTGGCCTTGGCCATTGAGAAATTGTGAAATCCTACTTTTACGGTAAATACAAATGGTAAAAATGACCACATAAGGTATCGGAAAATGGTTTTACCTGATCGTTAGTTTTCTTTTAATTCTTTTCTGCGCGGTAAAAAAAATTCACGTCAAATTATGACAGTTTAATCTGTATCCTGATGTAGACCAACACAGAAAATCATCATGCCGAAAATTAAAAAAAATGAATCCAGTCGTCGAATGTCTGTACATATGACTACACAGCCAAGCCTAGTATTACGCTACTACGACGATAATTTAAAAAATGAAGAAGTTTATTCGAAGAAGCCGTGTTGGACGTTACGCCACGAAGAAATATTAAACAGTGGTAGAAATATGAAAAACAAGGCCAAGAGTGTCCTTAGATGTCTTCATATTTTCGGGAACTGTGGGATTTGCACTTTTAATATATGTATTAATTGACAGTAAATCGATGGAATTTTTTTATTTCAAATTTAACTGGGTTCTTTTCACTTTAATATTGTCATTATTATACTGCATTTTTATTTTACTTCAACACACTTGTTGAGTATTTGCAGACTCGACTTACGTCACGAATTCTATTGTTACGCCCCTTTCACAGGTGAACAATATACAATTTCGGCCCTCTGAGGAGGGAGATATCCAAAATGGTCAATACTGCTGAAGGGTTATTCCCCTCGGGCTGCTGAAGGGTTAACCATTTTGGATATCTCGCGACTCATAGGGCGGTAACTGTTTTATTATACCGAACAAATATTTTTGTGTAACATATCGATTGTAAGGGTTATTCACCTGCGGGGAATAATAGGGTTATTCATCGGACAAATGAATTTTTTCGAGGTTATTCCCCGGCACCACCGATTATAATGAAATATCTGAATTATTCTATGTCATGTGATCATTTATTAGCCAATAGATTTATTTAATTATACTGTAAGGTATAATAATACGGAAAATCAGGTGCAACCACAAGCCTTTTATGGTCATAGCCATTACCCATATTTGGATACGTCACTAAGGGGGAGCTTTGCAGCATTTTTTGGCCCGACCATATTGATTCCAACGCCGAAGATTTGCATAAAATAACGACACTACAAAAATTCTACCAGTTTCATGCTGATAGAATCTTAAACTATCGAAAAACCATATTTTACGTTAACCTTCTAGTCGAAATGAAACTGATAACAAGTGAAGACTAACATAATGATCAATTTAATGAATTTGTGAACTTATTAAACAAACATATCCAAAATTGTTTTAAATGTATTAATATTTAAATACAGAAAGTGGTCATTCTTGTAATCTACGACTGTTATAGCTTCTATTTTGATTTTGTCTTTTTTAAGAAACTGTACCAGATCAGAGGACCATTGTTTTGCAGTGCATTTGCAGTGTATTCAATTTTATGCATTGATTAGTATAAAGGTGCAATCTTTTTATTTCTATGGAGACAAGAAAATGAATCATTCCTCCGTACTCTATTTCTATGGAGACAAGGAAATGAATCATTCCTCCGTACTCTATTTCAAAATATCATAACTATTCGATTGCAAGGAATATTCATTACCGCATAATATGTACATATTATCAGGTTTTCTGCAAACGTATATCGTAAAATATCAGCCGCGAGACACAGTGTGAAGCTTTTTCGGCGAGTGAGCGTAGCGAACGAGCCAAAAAGCTTCATATTGTGTCGAGCGGCTTATATTTTACAATATTTGTTTGAAGAAAACTTGATGATAAATTTATCGTATTGTTAACTAGCAATCTTAATGGGATTTCTTACTTTTCAATGGCCATCCGCCTATAACCGGATGTTTTCCTGATATATTCGGGTCAACGTTGGGTCAAACATTATGACGTCGCTGATATATTCGGGTCAGCTCATATTAGGGTCGGGTCAACTCTTTACGACGTCACAGTGCCGAAATACGGGAAATTCTGAAGGCCTCAGCAGGTCGATATAGCCATAGGGAAATACGATAACAACCGTGTTATTTTTTAGTCATAGAAGCGTGTGTGTTTTTTCCCTCCTTTCCCCTCTCTCAAACACACCCCCTCCCCCTCCGCCCACCTCAGATGGTGGTTTAGGTGGGGGAAATTTACCGTTACATTCTTTGATAAATTTAATATGAATTGAATGGTATAATTCGTTGGTTCATTTTATTTTTTCATTTAGCGACCCATTTATCGGTCTCAAGCAAAGCGTCTTCCGCGTATAATACGTGCAGAGTAGAATGAACAACATTTTTGATGTGATTAGACTATTATATTACTACTATTACTTGAAAACCTATAGATCATATTTTATTGAGTAAATCAAGTATATCTAGCGGGAACGGCGTTTATAATACTGGAGTACAAAGGTAGTATATCTAGTGGGAACGGCGTGTATAATACTGGAGTACAAAGGTACATGTACTTCTACGCACCTGAATATATACATATGCAGATTATGCAAAATAATTAATTGGGTAGAGGAACAAGTAGACTCTGTTCCTTCTTCGTCTACACAACACATAATATTTATTTGACAGCCTGTAGACCAAAAGGAATTCTATAAATATTTCGCAACATCCTGAATGTACTCTAAACGTTGGATCCCTGAATTACTTTGCAGCATCCGGAGCGCTTGCATACGCAATATTTTCCCCAAAATACTGTAATTTGTTTCCGGGAATTTTAAATCCTTGATTTTTTTTCACACACTTCTGACCATGACTTTTTTACGGAAGCCGGTACGTGACATGGGCAGTTTTTTTTTTTAATTTTAACACGTTATAACGACTTAGATAACTCGTTATAACGCCTTCGTAACTCGATATAACAACTTAGCACAGCTAAGCTGCACTAAGTCGTTATAACGAGTAATTAAGCTATTTTGTTTAAACAGGTTTGCTGTGCTAAGTTGTTATATCGAGTTACAAAGTCGTTATAACGAACTAGCTAAGCTGTTTTAACGAGTTACTAAGGGGTTATAACGAGTTACCTAAGTCGTTATAACAAGTTACAAAGTCGTATAAGTTTAAATTAAAAAAAAAAAACTCCCCATGGCACGTACCGGCTTCCGTACTTTTTCCACCAAAGTTTGATAATTCTTTCTAAAGATTAAACCAGCCCATCCAAATCCCCGACATTTTCCACAAGTACTAAATGTATTTGCTAAGATGAATATAATTGCATGCATCTTTTTTGTTGTTTATTTTTATTTTATTTCACATTTTTTTGTACTATGGTTGTTTTTTCCTAAAAGAATTGTATGGGCCGTAATTTGATATGTAGTGTACATGTAGGCTCATGTATCTTGTAAATACTATGTGAAGACCTTTTTTTTGTGTTTGGAGTTGTTATCCCTATATCTCATTTTCATTTCTAAACATTAAAAAAGTTTAGAAATTTTGATTATTGAGATAACCAAAAAAAAAGACGGCATAAAGACGGCTGCTTTCCATCACAGGTATTCTGATCATGCTACATTTTTCTCTACTTTATTGTTCCAGAATGCTCATGTGTTTTACCCACAGAAATACAGAACAGTGATTGGAACGATGTGACTCTTGGTGAGAATTTGACCTTTTCGACCAATCAAATGACTGGATTTGCCATTACATTAAACGGAGAAAATAAAAATGCGTTTACGTGTATATCCAATACGGGAAGTGTTTATGTATTCAAGTAAGTAAAAAAGCGTATATGCAGTGTGTGTTACTGAATTAAAAACATGTTAATATCATCTTATTGATAATTAAAAATATAAATGTATCTAAAATTTTACATGTAATTTAGATAAGCAATCAACAACAAAGTTTAAAAATTGCTTAAATTCATCTCAAGATGAAAAAGAGACCACAAAGTTTTCTTTACAAAAATAAATATTTATTCAAAACCGCATGCTAAACTGTTTTGTAATAAGTGTGTTATATTAAGTTAAGGATAAGTGGTTAGCCCTGTACATGTACACATGTACTATCTGGTTTACATTTTTGTGTTGAAAGAACAAAAAATTATGTATTGAATCTAAGAAATGCATGCGGTCTCTCAAATTGTTTTCTGCGTACACGTACTTTATTCAGTTATAACGGACATAGACTCGTGTCAGCCCTCCTTTTTTTATTTTATTTTATTTTTTTTATAAATATGTATTGGAACTTTTTTTACCAGGTATATGGCAAGCCGTTTTACTATTTATTCTTACTTCAAGATATCTCATATAATATATAAGATATCTCATATAATATATATATAAGATATCTTATATAATCTAGTTTTTATAAGATATCTTATAAACTTTATAAGATATCTTATAAAGTATATAAGATATCTCATAAAGTATATAAGATATCTCATAAAGTATATAAGATATCTTATAAAGTTTATAAGATATCTTATAAATATTTTTTATATAAGATATCTTATATACTTTATAAGATATCTCATATAATTTATAAGATATCTTATATAGTTTATAAGATATCTCATATAGTTTATAAGATATCTTATATAATATATAAGATATCTTATAAAGAAAATTATATGAGATATCTTATAAATTATATGAGATATCTTATAAACTATATAAGATATCTTATAAACTATATAAGATATCTTATAAACTATATAAGATATCTTATAAACTTTATGAGATATCTTATAAACTATATAAGATATCTTATAAACTTTAGAAGATATCTTATAAAGTATATAAGATATCTCATATAATATATAAGATATCTTATATAATCTAGTTTTTATAAGATATCTTATAAACTTTATAAGATATCTTATAAAGTATATAAGATATCTCATAAAGTATATAAGATATCTCATAAAGTATATAAGATATCTTATAAAGTTTATAAGATATCTTATAAATATTTTTTATATAAGATATCTTATATACTTTATAAGATATCTCATATAATTTATAAGATATCTTATATAGTTTATAAGATATCTCATATAGTTTATAAGATATCTTATATAATATATAAGATATCTTATAAAGAAAATTATATGAGATATCTTATAAATTATATGAGATATCTTATAAACTATATAAGATATCTTATAAACTATATAAGATATCTTATAACCTATATAAGATATCTTATAAACTTTATGAGATATCTTATAAACTATATAAGATATCTTATAAACTTTAGAAGATATCTTATAAAGTATATAAGATATCTCATATAATATATAAGATATCTTATATAATCTAGTTTTTATAAGATATCTTATAAAGTATATAAGATATCTTATAAAGTTTATAAGATATCTTATAAATATTTTTTATATAAGATATCTTATATACTTTATAAGATATGTCATATAATTTATAAGATATCTTATATAGTTTATAAGATATCTCATATAGTTTATAAGATATCTTATATAATATATAAGATATCTTATAAAGAAAATTATATGAGATATCTTATAAACTATATAAGATATCTTATAAACTATATGAGATATCTTATAAACTTTATTAGATATCTTGAAGTTAGAATAAATAGTAAAACGGCTTGCCATACAGGTAACATTTTGGCTATTGTCCATTCGTGAGGATAATTCATCATTATGTTATTTGTATCGGCTTCCTTCCTTTGAATTATATGTTATTTTTCTACTGGTAAAATAACTACGTTGTTTTTAGGTAAAGTCAAGAAATACCAAAGATGACTCCAACTTAGGAGCAACATACCCCTGTCTGAGCAACTTTTCTGTCAGAAGCCGGGCTCTGTCCAGGAAGTCACAAGCTCTGGAATAAAGGAGGAGTTGTTAAATATATACTCCATGCGCCGGCGCTTCTGGAATATTGCCGTTCAAAAATTTGACATTGACGATTGGAGAGTCAAAGTCATCCCGTTTGTCGTAAAGTTTTGTATTCAACCTTCCTCTGGTGTCAATTTCGAGGTGAAGGTCAGGATAAGATGCATACTTGGCAGTGTCTGTGGTATCCTTAATTTCGAGCTCATTGGGATAAGCGTGCAAACCAAATAACTCCGGTTTTTTTCTCCGCCAGCGGGAACTTGATAACCTGTCATTTTGCTCTCGTCCATTCACGCGATAATCAATGAGAGTAAAATAACTCTCTCGCGAGAGAGAGTTTTTTAGTTCAGTATAATAATGACGTTATGTTCTTCAGAAGAAGGTAATATACATAATTATTAAATATCGAAAGGTTTATTTTTTCTCGATTTAATAATAATGTATATTACATTCTTCTGAAGGCCATAATTGTATAATGTTTTATTGGAATATAAACTGTCTAAGTCACTTTTTAAAAATGAGTTTTTACATAATTACTGAGCAGTACTACCAGAAATTCTTCTGTTTTCAGATGTGACCAAACATATGGATCGTTTCCATTTTCATATCCGGCTTATCTATGTATGAAAATGGTAAAGGTGACAGATAACTTGTTCTACTACCACCTTTTGTCAGGTAAATGAAATATTCAGGACGCTGTTTCTGAACCTAATGCTAATAACTGATGTGATCGAAAGGAGGGGGGCGGTGATGATTCTAGAGAATAAAGTATAATTTTAAAATGGATTCATAATTTGAGAAAATATACTGATTACTGAAAAAAATAACTGTACCTCGGAAACAAAAATGAGAAATAATTCCATATGGCACTCCAAGCTGTGTATATCTCAAATGGAATAAGCATACAGATGTACATGTATTATGGGGTGTCAAATGGAAAGCTTGCCTAAAAATGCTATAAAAACCTATTAAACACCTTTTTTTAAAATACGTAAGTATCAATTACCAGAAGTACAGTGTACGTTTAAATCTCTTTCTCTTTGCAGTTTTGATTATTTGAGGTAAAAATTTTAACTTAAGATTTTACTCACATTTTTTTATAAATTGAAAATACACAATTTGAGATCTACTGCCATCACGACCCTATTTCATAGGGTTTAGACGTAAACGGTATCGAATTAGAACCTCACAATATGTATTATCCAGAACACTGGACTTCCAGTCAATGTCGTTTTAATAAAGTGAACTATCAGGCCATCGGTGACTAATCATATATAAAGGGACCGTCAAATGTAATCTGCAAAACAGGAAATTTGACGTTCCTGGAGTAAACAGAGTGCAAAGTAACATTTGGGGACAAAACATTTATTTGAGTTATCAGGAATTTTGAGATATACAATTTGAGATAAAAAGAGTCAAATACAAATTTTATTGGAGTTTTGATTATCCCACATTGCACGAGACCACAATTATTTTATAAGGGCATTTTCATATAACCATGAAGTCATTTGTTTTTAAATGCACCGAGTCAAACTTTATAATTTAAATTGTTTAGGGGTATAGTTATCATTCACTTACCCCTTGCCTAAAATCCTGAAATTGGGTCATTTTGACAATCACCAAATTACAACTTTTATATATATCTGATTAATAAACTGTTAAAAATGAAATACTACGAAATGTATGATCCTTGTGCTTTATATTTCAACTACAATACTTGAAAAAAGGCAAACAGAATTGGGAGGGGGGTTAAAATGGAAAAAATAAATGACAAAATGATGCGTATAAGTTGTCGTCCTTGGACCATGGAACGACCAATATGTGTCCGAATTCATTTCGAGTTATCCTTCTTGTGCTGTTTCATAAGTCGGTCCATGAACGTTTTCCTTGTAGTTGAAATTCCTCTTCTCAGTGTCCCTGTTGTTATATGTGCATTTTAACAATATCAACAGACTGATTCAAGTAGCTTGTTTCTTCTTCTTTCGTTTGTTCTTTCCATTTTCAGTTGTTTTTTTTTCAATATAGTTGATTCTATTAAATCAATCTAGATTAGAGACAAGATTTTCGGGTTATGACAAGTAAATATAGTGTAAACTATTATCTTGGACCACAAATTGATAACACAAATTTTAACATAAAGAGTTTGAACTAACAATGAATAAACTGCCTTTAACATTTTCCATATTACAAAAAATTATCTCAATTTATTTCCTAATAGACCTTGACACAACTACAGTAAACGATCCAGCTGGTGGTTTGCGGATGTACCTCCCAACAAACTTTGGAGCAAACGGTCCGGATCCTGTTACTACACCTACATGTGACTATTGTAGCTTTACAGCAGCTCATTCCAATAATGAGTTCCGTCAACTTCAAAAACTGGGTATTTTGATTTTTTTTTTAAATTTACATTAGGTTGTATAGATTTGTTTGCATATACAATGTAGTATAAATAAGGGATACCTGTAACAAGAAAGGTCAACACTGACATACCAGTCTATTACCCCATTCAATTGACAGAGCCGCCGACAAAAAATAACATAAAAGAGCACAAAACATAAACAAAGAACCATTACCGAGCGTAAGAGCCGTATATTCGGCACAGAATCTGAGTAGTGGTTGGGTTTATACCGGTTTTATGTGAACCCTAACCTCCACCTTATCTATCCTGACCGTCTTGTGTATAAAACACACTATAATTTATAGCATAAGAGTCAGTACCGTTTGAAAACCAAATATAGCTACACTGTACAAATGCAAAAGTTGGTTGGACGGTACATGATTTAGATAGAAAGGTCAACATGTGCTTGATTTTAAAACTGTAAAACTAGCTAAGGCCCTCATAGCTGTTGTCGGATACCCTCACTCTATTGAAGGAAATATTCAGAAATAACATTACCTTTAAGGGTTAAACTAATATCTCGTCATGGAGTTCAATAGAATTAGACAACTTTTGCGAGTGCCCATTATAAATAAAGTCTTCAGGTCAATGGGAGAAAGGCCAATTTTGAACAGAATTTAATAAAACTTGATACTTGTTGCCCATGCTGTGAATAGATCTTAATAAACTTTCTATAAGTTTCTGTGGATTATTTGCAAGACGTTTGCATTTATTCGCGATATTACAATATAAACTAGGGTGGGAAAAATCATTTCATGATAAATACTTTTCTAGATGTTGATAGCTGTAAAAAAAACTTTTTGAAAGCATTAAGCAGCTTGTGTGAAATCTATAACTCTGTAATAAAAGTTTTTTAGTAATCGTTAAAATCTTATAACCTGGAGCAAATTCTTGTATAATGTACAATATCTGATACATTGCATGTACACACCATACATTTAAACATTAAAAAAAATTATGCTTGACTGTTTTGTTTTTCCAACGGAAAAACTCCAGATATTAGTTTGGCGGTGTAGGGAGACGGACGGTTCGAAATCCAAACAGCTTCTTTTGTACGGGCTTGATTAAACGTAAATGCATATACTTCGAAAATTTTCGATTTTGGAAATATCGAAATTTGTTAAAATATTTAAGGTAATTTTATTTGATTCTTGACACAAAATTATGATAAATACACCTGCGATAATGTAATGTGAGCAAAGGAACGGCACGTACTTTAATTACTGTTTTTTCTCGGTAAACTTCTAATTTATCTTATTTTGTGATGTTGGATAGTTATCCACAAGATGAGAGTCTCGAGAACTAAGAAAAGCACTTTAGGCCACGTATTTCTAATTTTGTGTCGTAAATAATGAGAAAAGGAGTAGAAGAAAAAAAAGTCGGAAATAGACATGTACACAACTCTTTAATGCTGTTAACTATGAAATTGAGTTGGACCTCTATTTTGATAATCAAACTTTACATTTGTCCTAAAGTCGGGGCTATTCCAGATTATCCTAAATATCTCACCATGATAAAACCAATAAAGCACATGCAAACAATCAAAACTCTGTCCACATCTTCATCGAAGTTCAAAAGCCTACATATTCGATTCACATATAACTGTTTCTGTCATAGACAGAACTGTGAGTTTTAACTTATCTTATACCGAGGTCTTTTCGATACCGATAACCGACAAGGATCATCGATGTTTTCGTAGAAGGGTTGGAGTATTGTTCTCTCCGGTTACTTTGGACGTCTCCAAAGGCGGGTGTGAAAAACAATTGGTTAGTAAAACTGGATGAGTGGCAGTTTGATTTCCGAAATTACAAAATGTATATACAAATCGATTAAGATTACTTGAAATTATTTTATAAACAATCCATCACCTCCATTATTTTAACCATCGTATAATCTCCTTTGGATTTCTCTGTGTTTGTTACTTTAGATTTGAATATAACAGTCGTTTGTGGTTATTCTTTCGTACTTTCCAATATTTGGCTCTAAGCATGACTAACTGAAGTAAAGGTATGCTTGTACAAGAAAATGTTCTATCGTTTATCAAACAACATTTAATTCGTTATTTTCAACAGGCACCGCTGAATCTGTTACCAGCAGCGATGCAACATTATGTCTGCCTTGTGAGTCGGACTGTTCAGGTTCAGAATCATCACAGTCAGATTCTGCTAATGGTAAGTATGGATTAAAAACTTTACTAGAAGCTTGTTTATACATATATTTAGGTTTATTTGAAATTCATTGTATCTTTTTGAGCTTTAAAAAAAATTGTCCCGTTCTTTTAGTGATTGTCTTGTGGCGTAGCCGGTTGTTTATTTAACATAACAATATCATGACAGTAGTGTTTCAGAATAAGGAATTAAAAATTGGGTTTTTATTTCACTCACCATTTTTCTTTGAGTTCGGGTAACATTTTTTTACTCTAGATTGCTATATTTCTTCCACTCCCTAATTTTATTGGGTTTTCACCCACCACTTGATAGTATATTGGGTTATTTTATAATGTTAGTACCATTGTACGTTTCTGTTTCAGTTTATATTCATATTCGTTCGTCATTCAAATGATCAGCCTTTCTGCATCCAAATGTAAACATATACACCCGTTTGTAATTCACTAATAATAGAATACTCTCCAGAACAACAAAGTTCTTTGCTGTGTGAGGCAGTAGGACAATTTATGTTAATTACCTTTCTATTGGGCATATTTGAGTTTTAACCATATTTCACTTTTAATTTGTCTACCGGGAAATTCAAAAGAACGACCTGTGTAGCGTTCTATTGCCACGACCTTTTGACCTGCTTTATGATTGGTCAATTACGTCTCATGAATATTCATTAACTCGACCAACTCATATAATTATTTGTTATTGTAAAATGTTTTGAAAAATACAATTTAATTACTTTATTCTTATTTCTCTATCCCAAAAATTTTAAAATACAAAAATGTGTATCCTAAAACTACTTTTACGTTATAAAACAGTCATTGAATGTGAGCCAGGCAATAGACCAGAATTTGTTTCCCTCAGTCGTTGGCTTCGGAAAATAGAACGCTAGGCTGTTCCAGATTCAAAATATTCTGGTCACATTACTTAACTGTATATTAGATCTACTTATACATGTTATGCGGTTGAAACTTCAGCTTCGTCGTCCACATAAAAAGATTGATGAAATATATACGTAAATATGATAAATACAATTATTACTATCAGATGGCTTACTGGCTAATAGCCATTTTCATGCATTATAAATGAGTATTATTGGTTTTTTTAATACAGTGGTATAATGTTTCCTTTCACAACACGAAAATATAACTATTCTCAGAATATGTTTTGTGGTGTAGTTTGAATAATTTTGAAGGTCTGGTAGATTTTTACATTAAGGGTTTTTACTGTGGACCGGCCCAGGAATAATAAAAAGTTTCTGACTTCACACATGTGGTCCTTCACCAGATTATTATCATAGACTTAACACAATGGTATATAGTAACATATATGAAATAAACTTCTTTGACACCAAGTTTGATGCACAATATGTGCACATCTCGTGGATTAACGAATCTTATGTTGTGCCCAAGGCCTAAAATGTTGAAAACCCAACACAATTAACTGTTTTTGAAGTAGATATTAATCACATACTGTATAATTAGTATATATTTCAGCATTTTGTTTTATGTAGGTGACAAAAGTGCAATGTAAACTGTATAGAAATTTGCCCTACTGTATCACACAGCACAGATCCTTGTTGTTCTGGAGATAATTTTATTATTAAATAATTGTAAAGTAGATGTGTATGCTTTCAATTTGGATGCGAAAAGGTTGATTATTTCGTGAAAGGAATTTTAACAAACATGAACAATACAGAAACGTACACTGTACTAAATAACCCACTATTCTACACAATTGAAATGTCAATAAAGATGACAAAAAAAACGCAATCCATTAGACAGACAAAACCACAAGCACAACAAATAAACACTGAAAACTAAATAAAATGAACAACACGAACTATTAAAACCAGGAGTGAACTCAGGTGCTCCGGAAGGGTAAGCAGTTCCTGCTCCGTATACGACACCAGTCGTGTACATGTAGTTCAAGAAAGTCAATCCGGTGGTAGTCACAAATCGGTGGAGGTACCGAAAGTGGGAACAGGTCCAACATCATCTTAGATATAATAGCAACACTGTAACGGTCATTCGTGTTGACAACCTTAAAATTTCCTAAGTGATGACATAAACTTATCCCTGATAAAACCCTGGTTAAGAAGCTTTTGTGACATCAGTAATCTGTTTTCTTCTTAAAATGGTTAAAATCAGAAAGAAACATGAAGCCGAATGTAATCGTTTAAATGCATCAACAGATTGAACAATAGCACAATACGCATTCCCGGTTTTAACTTCTTCATATACCATCGTGACCAGTATATAGAAAAGTTTACCAACCCCCCCCCCCCCCCCTTCCCTCCCCAAAGAGTTTAACCAAATCTTCCACGCAAAACGCATGCCACAGCAAGTATTTTACCTCCAGATAAAAATATTATTCTGTAATTGGCCTTTTCACTTGCCAATTAAAGGGTATCGATATTCGTCTAATTGCATAAAGTCAACACTTCCTCAAACGATGTATTTTGTTCTGGTTCACAAAGTTTATGACGTCATGTTCTCCATAATCCTCTTGATAAAGCAGCCTAGAAATGAGCCACTTTCATAACTTTTCCCAATTTATCGCTCTAGGATAAATAGAGAATAATACATGGCAAAATCCATATCACACGCCGTATCATTCCGAGAAACCAATATCAGCTCGAGGGCCTTTAGGTCCGAGGAATGATATTGGTCGAGGGTGATACGGCATGTGATACGGATTTTGTCATGTTTCATAAGCTTTATCATATGTTTGAACAGGAGAGTATAGTCATATGACCAATATCATTTTAAGGGGTATGATAAAGGAGTGCTGATATTGATACCATCACGGTAGAAAATACAGCTGACAATGTTCTTTCAGTATCGTATATGCAATTTTCCTTTATTTAGAACTAAGTATATGATAAAAACAATATATTAACATTGTCAGAAAATATAGTTATTTGTACTCGCCGCAAAACAGGTGAGAAATGTTCTGTTAACATCTCATTTCTTAATCTCTGTCCACAGTTATCGTTTCCTGGCTCTACCGTCAACCCCTTTACAAGATTCTTGTGAAACGATCTTACGGTCTTCATAATATATCTATATTCATTCATCATTTTTATCGTCAGTATATGGATGATTCTACCTAAAATGTTTTATGATATCTTATACTAAAAACAATTATAAAGAAAATTATCTCTGCATTATATTTATGTGGAACGATTTAGCGCTTTATCACCCATCGGCTAATGAATATACTGGCGCCTAATTTGAATTTTTGGGAACCGGTTACGGAACAGAATGCTATCCGGACAATGTTAAATCTTATCCGGTCCGGAGCGTTTTGTTATTTACAATAGCAGTGAATAGAAGTGAGAGGTGGATGGGAACCGACACATATGTACAAGAGATTGCTCCTTTCTCTCTCTTTCAAAGGCTTAACGGATAAAAATTATATTTTCCGACAATGTACATATATTATATATGTTATATATTTATTTCTAATAATTATAAAAATTTTGATTTCTAATAACCCTATGGAAGGCTTTAAAAGGCCTCATCTGAGTCTACAAATGTGTATTACATGTATTAATATCTGGTCGGAAATGGTAATTAGGGACTGCTGTGGTGTAATAGTTTTAAAACATGTCCGACTAATGGCATTTTATAAATTTTATTCGAAAACTGGAGGGAAATGTTCTATTAATAATTTGAACAAACCAAGATAGTTTGTTGCCACGTAATTTTTAAAGAACCCGTCCTAATTGTTTGTGGGTGATGCTATTCTTTGTAACACCAACAGCATATTAGATTGATTTCTACAGACATGAAACACTTTCGTTATCAGATTAACATGTTAAAATAGATGCCCTTTAAAAGCCACTTACTAAATGGATATTGAATGTTTCACATCTGTTTGTAGATAATATACCTCTTATAGTCGGTTTGTCAGTGCCACTAGGTGTCGTTGCAGTAACCGGTGTATCTGCTGCTATTGCGGTAGTTCTGTACAAAGTGCTAATTGTGAAGTACGTATTAAGCAAATTTCATTAAAACAAATTGTTCTGAGTGCACTGCATATATAAAAGTGGGAAAAGTGTCGATTCTATCCAGAATCGGAACTCATCGGTGATTTATTTCCAATACGTTTATTTTCTACCACAAAAAGCTTAATATACACAATGTATGCTTCACTTTGATAATAATTTTCGCTACGAAAGCGTTTACAATACTATTTTCAATAACTTATTTAATATCTTTTCGATATTTATTTAAATGGTTACCAGAAGAGAAGCATGAATTGTAAAAAAAAACATTTTGCAAAAAATTAATCTGAAATTCGAAAAACGTTGATGAATGGTTCTGAAATTACCCGTTTTATATATGGTGTGCTCTGACGCCCCACGGCCCCAGCCAATTCTAAAATTCAGAGATCTCGCACTATAGCGAGTTATATTTTCATTCATTTTGTCATTTGTTTGTTTCTATTACCGGTAATAAGTAATAAATGTTTACATGTAATATCTTATATTTTGGGGGGTTATTTATTGAATAATAGTAATCTTGTTTTGTTTAAAATATATAACCACACGTTAAGGTAACAGGTACCTAAATGGGCTATCTCACGGATTTTTATGAAATTTTGCAAGCAATAAGGGCATGTGGAACTGCATATGAATATCGAAAAAATATATAAGTAACTGTTATACTTTCGGATATATAGCAAATTGAATATTCTGTAGAAAGAAGTACAAATGTATAGGATGCACGTAAATATCGCAAAAAATATTGAAAAATTTTACTTTAAATTGCCTTTTCTCAAAAACGTGTCCCACGAATTTTCTGTAAAATTGATATGTTATTGCCACTAAAATTTCCGTTTTATTGATATAAAAGCTATAGGGGGTCACCGAATTCGTTTTTGCAGTATAAATCATCCAAGTGTCTGTGCAATACCTAAAAACGTCGAAAAATAAGATTTAGAGCCACGACGTCACGATTATTTTTGCCTTTTCGGCGCTTTTTCCACGCTGTACAACAGATTCAACTATCCATACTCAAAAAACGAATTTGGTGACCCCCTATAAATTTTATATCAATAAAACGGAAATTCCAGTAGCAAAAACATATACTTTTTAAAGAAATTTCGTAGGACAGGATTTCGAGAAATGTTAGTTTGTAGTCAAAATTGCTAAACTTTTTTACGATATTTACGTGTATTCTATATATTTGTACTACTATTTTCCGGATATTTAATTTGCTATATCTCAGAAAGTGTAAAAGTTATATATATCATTTTTTCGATGTTCATGTTGTTATGATATTGTAATTATTATGTTTATTTATCTTGGCCTAATTTGTTTTGTGTGGCCTTATAACATGTATAATATGTTTACATAATATTTATAGTTGTTTACCAAATAATGTTATAACTGCGCAGTTTAGAAATCACTGGAACAATAATAGATACTGATGGAATGACTAGAACTTTCTATTTGACTTACGTAATAATTCTGGTGTGATTCAAACTTCTACCGTATTCCAGAAGTTTCCGTTCTACAGTATATATACGGACAAGAAAGTTAAACTTTCAGAGCAGAACGTATTGGACCAGACATTCTTGTGTTCTCAGCTGTTGGATTTATTTACGTTTCACACATCATCCTTGACACACTTTTATTTACGTTACATCATACTAGATTGTGACTGATTGGATATAATATTCCGTTTGGATTCCCGCAACAGTGACGAGAAGAATTCCGGATTAGGAAAAGACGAAGGATTTTGAACAGTTAAGTTGACATTTTAGTTTTGTGTAATATTTTTTGTAAACTTGTATATAATAAATCTTGTTAAATTTTGTTATTGATTTGTGTCTTTTGTTGGCTACAATTTAAAGGTGGTTTCGGCCGTAACAATGTGCAGTTTCTCATGCTCTAGTTGTATGCAAAATTTCATAAAATTCCGTGGGATTATCCATTTACGTACCTGTCACCTTAATAGTTTAAAACACATTAAGTGTTGACAGAAGTATATCCTCTGTGCATTATTAGCATTTTGGCATGCAAGATACTCTAAAAACATTTGTTTTTGCTGTGTAAACTATTCAGTGATATACACAAAGGCATGATAAAAGATTCTGTATAAAATAATACTGTACCATCACGACCATTACACACAACTTTTTTGTTTCAAATCTATGAACTAGTATAAAGCATTGTGGTCCTCTTCATTTGTGCAAATAACAGTAGCAGTTATCATGCGTAATTTTCTAAAGTGTATGTGTATTTTACTTTCACATCCTTTGGTGTCTTAGTTCAAGGAGCAACCATTTGATTTTTATGGGAGGCTAGGGTGATATTTGAAATAAAAAGGCAGGACCAGGATTTTTTGAAAAATAAAAAGACAGGATCAATTTAGGTGTAAAAAAAATTGCAGGACCTGTGTAAATTATGAAATCTTCTATTTTTAATAAAAAATAAAAATTTAGGACGCGAAAATCCAGGACCAAAATTTCGGCGAAAAAAATGGGCAAGATCAAACATTTCAAACTTGGCCCCTCCCCCCATAAAAATCAAATGGTTGCTCCTTAAGATAAGAATGATTGTGATTCATTGTATGTAAATAAGATAATATTTATTTTAGAGGTACCAAAGTGGCAGCTGTTAAAGCGAATGGTACAATTTCCGGATCGACAATACCTGCAAATGGAATTGCTCCAAAATAAGAACAGGCTATTAATCTAATTTTAAAGATGGAAAATATATAAATTTATAACTCTGCCTTCTTAGTGACAGTCTACCTTACACAAACTGAAATGATTCAATAGCATAATGATTTAGAAACAATATAGGGAATGAAAGACAAACCCACAGCGATATATATATGTGCTGTAAAACATAGTCCAAATTTATCATTCCATCACATCCTAATTTATTTGAAATAATTCTTGCATTAATTTATATGATTTTCGAAGCAAAGAATGGGTAGAGGAGCGAGCTGTTGGGACACCCCAAGTAGATCATCTATGATAATCAGTAATCTTAAGGTTTATGGACCCATTGAATTCCACCACTATTTAGCACCAAATACTGTGAATTACATGTTAGAGGTTAATTTGCATATTCTTTATCTTGAAAGTTGCTATAAGGTCCCAATCTCCGTCACAGAGTTCATATCCGTTCCGTACATGCTTCGCAATACTGCACTTTATATGACATATTGTGTAGTGGTGCGTAGTGGAACGGAACGGATATGAACTCTGCACCGGAGATTGATAAGGTCCTCAATTCAATCAATTCAATTCTCACAAACCAACAGTACAGTATGGTATAGAGAAAGTCCTAAAAAATTAACCAAAACCTCACAACTTAAATCTAACCGATCAAAATGGCCTCTATCATTGTTACCAAATGGGATCCTTAATTTTACTTCTGTTGTGTTTGATGTTAAAGTTATCCCTACAATCCGTGGTTATTCGTGGCGTGTCCTTAGAAAAAATGATAAATCAGTTTTGTATTGCTATATGTACCAATCCGGCTTCAGTAACTGATCTTTATTGCTTATTTTAAGATTCATTAGACTTGTATATTGGTTACATGAGCTCTTGTGAATTTTATGTAGTCATTCATTTACATTTTTTTCATTTTAGAGCAAAAGAAAAAAGGGTCTACTGATTTTCGTAGGACATTAAAATCTACTTGAAAAGGGAATCGGATTACGAGTTGATTTTGGGAGCATTCTGTTTTGGCCTTTAACGAAAATTTTGATCTTTCGCCTTTTCCTTCGTAAAAAAAAATAATTCTTTGACAAGGTAAGAAGACTTTCTGAACATCCTAAACTTTTATCATAATACGTAATTCGTATTTTTTTACAAATCCTTAATCGATATCTGTATATATTGCATAAATTATGATTGTTATTTTTATTGTCATATTTGTCCGATGACATGATTAGGCCTAAAATAACTTTATTTTGCAGAACAAAAGAAAAAAGACATAAACCTCAACTTCATCAATGTTCATTGTTCATTTGTTAATATATGCACAGGTTATTAAAAAATCTTTGAGACTATATGTCTTGCGTATTCTTATTAATACCTTTATCAGATATATTCCTGATTAAAAGTTTGAAAGGCCAACAAAAATCATCAGTTGGTGGGCAATAAAGCCAAACGGTCTTGCTTCACAAACATTTGTACGATTGAAACTGGTTCCGGGGCATCAATTGAATAAATACACTAAAGACCGGAATTCAGATCACTTACAACATATCATAGTCTTAAAAATGTTTGTGAAAGTGGAGTGATCCTGCTTCGGAGGTTCACAAGGATAACCAAAATCTGAGTAAGTCCAACTTCCACAAAGAACAATGAAACCAAGCTGTTAATAGACTTTAACAAAATTATGCAGTTATTTTGATGGAATTTTGACATTTTGTCCGCTATAACAACATCTTTCAGAGTATTTTTAACGAGGATGTTAATTATTCATACTGTATCTGAGGGGTTGGAAAAGGTATTGGGAGACAGGGAGAAAGGTGGCGAGAGAAAGGAGAAAGGGGGCGGGAGAAAGGAGAGAGGGGGCGGGAGAAAGGAGTGAAAGGGCGGGAGAAAGGAGGGAGAACTATCAAAGTTCGACGAACTTGAATGTTGAAAAAAAAATAAAGAGGTAAAAAAACGAAAAAACTGGATACTAAATGTTCTAATAAATGGACAAATCTTTGAAAAAGGCAACATGTATATTTCCCAAACCACTTTTGCCATTTCCGATCATTTCTAGAAATCATCCTTTCAAAACGGAATTATCTCTCCGTTACGTTTTCCTTTTTAGCTCACCTGGCCAAAGGCCATGTGAGCTATTGCCATCACTTGGCGTCCGTCGTCGTCGTCGTCGTCGTTAACAATTATACAAAACTCTTCTCCTCTGAAACTGCTTGACTAATTAGAACCAAACTTGGTATGAATGTTCCTTGGGGTATCCTGCATAGAACTGATATGGGGATTTTTGATTCGTCAAACAACATGGCCGCTGTTACTAAAAATAGAACATAGGGGTCAAACAACAGTTTTTCGCAAATATCTCAAAAATCATTATGTTACGGCAAATTCTGGCAGGTTGAAAGTGTTCAGCATTATGAGAGCTACCGTTGTGCTGATTTTCGTGAAAATCTGTCAACTGATGTTAGAGTTATTGCCCTTTTTTGACATTTTTGGCTTTTTTATGTTATTATTTCAAAAATCTTCTTCTCTAAAACTACTATTCAAAATCAAATGAAACTTGGTAAGATTGTTCCTTAGGGTATCCTCCACAAAGTTAATACTTGGATTTTTGATTGGTCGAAAAACATGTCCGCCCTTACTAAAAATAGAACATAGGGGTCAAAATGCTGTTTTTTGCTATTTTTTCCTCAATTATATAAAGAAAATGAAGATGAAAGCTACTTTCAAGGTAAACATGGTATCCCGAGTTGAATGGTGATGATGAAAGTTTGTTTTGGACGGCCATTTTCCGGCCATTTTTTACACTTGCTCAGATTTCAACAATATTTGGTTTTTAAAGTAAACATGGTATCCTTAGTGAATGGTGATGATGAGATTTTTTGTATGGAGCATCTATGGAAGGTCCTTTACAAAGTTTGCATAACTCATCATGGTCCGTGAAACAAAATGACATTTACATGTTCTGACTGGTTGAAATGTAAAACTTCTTCTCCTTACAAACCGTTAATCCAAATGAACTGTTTTTTGATATAGAACATCTATGGAAGGTCCTTTACAAAATTTGCGTAAATCAGCCTAGTCCGTGAAACAAAATGGCTGCCATGAGCATTTACATGTTCTGATTGGTCAAAATTTTAAACTTCTCCTCTGAAACCTTAAAGCCAAATGAACTGATTTTTGGTATGGAGCATCTAAGGAAGGTCCTTTAGGAAGTTTGCATAAATCTTTCTAGTTCGTGAAACAAAATTGCCACCAGATATGTTCTGATCGGTCAAAATTTAAAACTTCGCCTCTGAAACCGTTTGGCCAATGAACTTATACTTGGTATGAAGCATTTATAGAAGATCATTTACAAAGTTTCCAGAAATCAATCTAGTCTGTCAAATCAAAAGTTTGTGACTGCCAGGTGAGCGATACAGGCTCAGCCCACTGAGCCTCTTGTTAAAATGCCCCCATCATTTCCGGTTTGCCTTCACATGTGGGTATCTGTTTCCTCTAAGTATTTGGCGATCTTCTACAAATTTAAAAAGAAGGGATGCTGACAATGTCAGAGAGATATACTCCCTCCTCTAAACAATATTACATGTACTTAACGCGTTTTCCAGGTCACCTTAAAATATTTACGTTATCCACTTGACCATACAAAGTAAGGTGTTCTCAGGGAAAAATAGAGATGACACAATAAAAAACTATGTCTAATTTCATGATCCTCATACATGACCATACATATCAAAAA
Organism: Mytilisepta virgata; assembly: GCA_028015205.1. Taxonomy (NCBI): domain Eukaryota; kingdom Metazoa; phylum Mollusca; class Bivalvia; order Mytilida; family Mytilidae; genus Mytilisepta; species Mytilisepta virgata. The sequence goes on along the minus strand of CM051520.1, from coordinate 66,173,449 downwards.
TGAGTTTCTTGACATTGGGGCATGCACAATGCACCATTGACAACATTCCAACATTGTGTATTAATTTGCGTACGAGTCGGAGGGAGGCCTTGTTCGTAAAATCAGTATATGCTTTAATAAAGACCTATGCCACCTATATATGGTCATATATTAATTCAAATTTGTATTAAAATCGATTGATCTGAAAAAAGACGGTTGTTAAGGTGGGAGATGGAAGCAGAGGGGCGGGAGAAAGGAGAAAGGTACCCCCTTTCCACCCCCTCGTATCTATGTATCAAACATGTTACCATGAGGTGGTTGCTGCATACGGCATCTTATTTCAAAGAAATTACTAAAGCATGTATGTTTCTGTTTTTAAAAACGGTAACGATATGAATAAAAACACTGAAAAATGTAAGGCATTACAGAAACAATCATGATTGTATATGCAAGTGAACTGTGGAAAGATCAGTTAGATCTGCAGGGGGTGGGGGTGGTATCCGTCGATAAGGGACGGCTCAGATGGAAATACGACCATTTTTTGAAATGGGAACAATGGTATCAAAATTTAAATTTCAAATAAATAAAATAGTCTGAATGAAAAGTCATCAACATAACAGGGTTTTACTTCTGCCAAAACATTGATGAAATCATTGAAATAAACTTTCTTGGTAGTGTAATCTTTTTTTCACAATTTTCACTATTTTCCTGAAATTTCTTACCAACCTTCAATTAGCCCAATCACAGAATCAAAAATAAGACATGGAGAACACATACTGTCTTGCATTTTCAAGAGTTTTATCGCTTGATATTGTTTAAATGTGTTTTAAAATGGTATTAATTATGATTATAGTGTAAACTTGAATGCTAAAAGATTAATTCGCTGCTGATGCCAGACTAAGTACGCTCTATATATAAAATGGGGAAATTTTAGAACCGTTTAGAATTGTTGGTTATCAATGTTATAAGTCTTACCATTTTATATTTTATTTATCCATTTTTTTATATATATTTTGTTTTAATTTCTTGTCAATTACTTGTTCAATATACCCTTCATGAAATAATACTTGATGAAAGACGTATAACCTGCTTTATTAATTGAGACTAATACACACGTGTCTCAAACCACTAAAACGGAAATATATCAAGCTTATAATACAGAACCAGTTGTACGTCTCTCGCTCTCGCTCACTCTCTCTCGTAATATTTCTTTTATTTGTATATAATAGAACTAACTGGGGAAAAATTTTGATGTGTCAAAAAATATCAAATCATTTTTTACACGATTATCGCCTAATATTTAGTAATATTTAGTAACAAAGGATTGTATAGAATACCATCCGATAACTAAGTGACAATAATTGGAAATCAATTTCAATGAATTCTATATGGAAAATGTATTGCTGACAAAATCCCAAGAGAAGATAGCTTACGTACATAATATGTTATAATTTACGTTGGAATATATTAATTGGCCCATTTACTAGAAAAATAAATGGTGTGGATTTTTTTGTTTTGGTATTCGTCTATTTATTCAAAGTAAAACGACGAATGTGTAACTTGCGGCAGGTGATGAATAAGGGAACAACCTTTTCATCTTTAGGGGGTGGGGATGACAAGGATGGGATGCAATTAAACAGACAGGCTTCAAAATCTAGGGAAAAAATTGTCAAGCTCCAAAATCGGATCACAAAGGCAGGACGGCATATTTCCTAGATTGAAATGGTAGTATATTTGGCTGAAAATTTCAACGCAGGATTGGAAGAAAAAAATCCAGGAAATTAGCTTGGACCTCCTTGAAACTTTCGAAAAATTCAAATGTCTGCTCTGTCATCTGATTTTGATATTGTAAATATCATTATTATAACTATCATGACTATTGTGAAATAATTATGTTTACTTACGAATGAAGGCAAAAGCTAGTCTAAATTCCGTCTTCAACTATGTTGAATGTTGTACATGGGGATTGTCTTTGTATTGGAATTTCAAATCAACTGGAACAGGAAACCTCGCGTTATAGCAAGGCAACGACAAAATTCTAAATTGTTAATTATAAAAGGGATAATTACTGAATCAGACAGATCACCAAAAAGTTTAATTTCATCTGTACGTGTATTGCTGTAAAATATTTTTGCTACGGCAAACTCACTTCATTTTGTACTTTCAATCTAATCGTCCAGTTTGTCAATGTACACCCCCCCCCCCCCCCCCGTCTATCATAAAGAGTCGATTACTGTATTTTTTTCAAAAAATATTACTTTTGATAAATATTTACTATAGTTACCAAAACTTTAATTAATCTTTATTATAAATGGGAATTATACTCTCCATAAGGACCGGCGTGGATATTATATTGCGCAAATATATAAAAATAAAACAAATCCGGTAAATGGACCCCATTGGTGTCTATTGTTGTTTTTACGTATAGTATTTGTTGTGGTATCGACTCTCTCAGTGATTATCTTGTAGTGAAGTTTGTTGACTGGGAGTTGTGAATTATACGGGAATATTATACTTTTACATTTTGACTACTCTATTTATCTAAGTTATCTAAGCCGGTCCATATAATTTTATATGGACCGGCTGTACATTATATGGACCGCCTCGTTTTGGCGAGATCGATTTAATTTAATAATTAACAAATAGTTCATGACACGGAGGGTCATATGGCAGTATATGGACCGGTTGGTCGCCCGAAAAAACTTATATGGACATAAGCGAAGCTGAGGTCCATATAATTTTTGGGGGGCTACCAACCGGTCCATATACTGGAATTTGACCCGAAGTGTCATGAACTATTTGTTAAATGATGTCTCATTGACTAATAACACATTTCCTTTACTGTTCAAGTTAGAGCATAAAAACCACTAAAATGTTTTATTCATTTATAAAAGACGTAGATATTGAATGGTTAAAAGAACAATATGTAAATTCGAAAATGACCTGTGTATATTTGTGTATGATGGTAATAAACAATGTGTAAAATTTCAAAACACTTGCCTAGTGCAAACTAAGATACAACATGGAAACGAAAAAATCCTAATTTTCCCGATTAGAATAAGACTGAAATAAATCGATGAAAATTCTTTTGAATTATATTTTTGTTACATTAAAAATTACCGTCATCTTTCTCCCCCGATAAAGACGTCTATTTAAGGTGCGTTTACACGATACGATTTTCCATTCGATTTTCATTCGATTTGTTCCTGTGCACCTGCTTTCGACTAAAATCGTATCGTGTGAACACTAAAATCGAAAGTCGAACGTCAAGTCGAAACGTCGTTTTGAAATCGAAACCTACGCTATTTCCATTCGACTTTTTGAATGTAATATATTCAATATACCCTGTTTGCATCTGAACTTCAATATTTAAAATTTATATATTTTTATTCATTAGCACTTCAAAACTACAAATCACAATTGTTTGAGAAAATTGTCAAAAGAAACAGCAATAAATTCTGCAAATACTTTTATCAAAATATGTAGAACCAAACATGTATGAAGCAGAATTTCAGGAATATTTGATATCCAACCGGTTTAGTGTATAAAAATAAAAGTACGCCAAAATGATGATACAAATATTCGGAAATATTGCAATTTGGTTTTTTGTTCAAAGGGTCATGTGAACTATTGCCATCAGTTTGCGTCCGGCGCCAGCCGTCGTTATCGTCGTCAGACTGTCGACATTTCACATTTTAATCTTCTTGTTTGAAATAACCGGGCCAATTGGAACCATAATTTGGTAGAATGGTCCTTGGAAACGGGTTTTGACATATCATTAGACTTCAAATGTCAAATATTATCGAGGCGTTTTGTCATTTGTCAATTTTTTCAGTTGGAAGTTCTCTCACATTTTGTTTTTCACCTTTTCTTGGCTACTGTGAATCAGATGTGCGATTACCGGCTCCTGTGAGCCTCTGAAACATATTAAAAGCACCTGTTCAAATCTGTTCAAAATCGAATGGAAAATCGTATCGTGTGAACAGAACGCTGTACGATTTACCTGAGCGACGGTATTAAATCGGATGGAAAATCGAAAGGAAAATCGTATCGTGTAAACTCACCTTAAGAGTATTTTTGAATTTTTACAGACCCCTCATCGCAGGCATGTGACAGGAGGGCGTCATGCAAAAAAAAACAAAAAAACAAAAAAAACAAATAACCTTCCAAGAAGGTATAATTATTTGGACTATGAACTTATATAACACCGTTTTGGGGAAGAGTACAAAAATAGATGAAATCAGACTCATCATTCAACTGTTTATTGGTGGATTAAATGGCTTTTGGCTGGGAATGTGATTAGAAGTTGTTCCGTCGTTTTTTATTATAAAATAGGCTAATGCGTAGAAAACAGAAAAGATCAAATGTTACAAGACCAGAAATAATTCATAGTTCATTTTAATATTAAAATAAAATTGAATTTTAAAAATATCGCACCTGCTCAAACTTGAAAATCTTTCTCATGTGCAAAGTGTACTAATTTACTGTTAAATGTCTTCTTTTTTTTAAATCATCAGTGCTAACTGACAAAAATATCATAGCAGAATTATTTCAGACAACAGACGACGATTTAATGTTGACATTTTCCTATCTGACCAAATCTCGACTTTTACTTATGACAGCTCATTCAAACTTTTTTAAAACATCAAGTTTGAACATTCTTTTAATAAGGGGCAAAATATAAGTACGGAAGAAACACAGTAAATTCAAATGGGGTATTATATTTGGACAACGGCGTCTTGGACCAAGATAGAAGTAAAGACATAAATCTGAATCGGATGACGGAAGTGACATTCGTAAATCCAAACTAAATAACGAAAAGTGAGAATAGCAAACTACACCGTGTATGTTTCCTTTAGAGCACCGAGTCAAACTGATTAATTTAATCCGGATGTTGGACAACCGGCTACCGAACACAACTCTCCTTGTTAAGTATTATAGATTTACATCTGTTGTTTTTTTACCCTATTCAGAAATTTTAGTGTTTCTTGTCAAATGTAACGGAAAGACAATCATTACATTTATACATCTACAGGTCTTTTTGTGGTCATCAAATACATGTAACAGATATTGCACTAAATTCTTCAATATGTGATTGGCTCAATGACACTATGTTAAAGAACGCTGAAGTAAAAAGGTTAATTATAAGAAAGGTTATAGAAGGTGAATTACTGGGAAAAGGCATACAAAGTTATAACCAAAACACATTGCAAACTTATGATAAAAAGACAGCACAAAACTAGAGCACTAGACTTTTGAAGTTCCTCAAAAGATTGGGAGTGATGTCTGAGTGGCTTCTGAAGAGTAAGGGGCAACAATTTGATTGGGGGGGGGGGGGGTTAGGATCAAATTTGAAATAAAAAGACAGGACCAGGATTTTGCTAAAATAAAAAGACAGGATCACTTAACACGTGAAAAAAATGCAGGACCTGTGTCAATTAGGAAATTTTGGGGTTTAAATGAAAATAAAAATTTAGGCCGAAACAAAAAAAATCCAGGATCAAAATTTCGATGAAAAAATTAGCGGGATCAAAACTTAGATCCTTTCCACCCCTCCCCATAAAAATTAAATTGTTGCTCCCTAAGCACATCATACCCCTCTAAAATTCTCTTATTTTATTTCCACAAGTTTTATGTTTTCCGGAAATCAATCAAATATCATCGTATGCATCAGGTTACAGAATAACTCCCGGAAATTTAGGTAACAATTAACACATAAAGTGGTACAGTTTGGGTTAGGATTTATATTCCCTGATATAAGGTGTATTAAATATAAATTTAAAACTTAACATCCCACATTATATACCTAAACCTGAATGACCTGAAATTGATCTGCGTTCATCAAACAGTGGAAAAGGAGTAGGGCCACTTTCCCTGTATTTGTTTCACTCGAAACCCTTTAATATTGATCTACTTTTTATCGTAACCGATTGTATGCAATGGATTTATAAGTTATCAAAGAAAAACTCAATACCGAATCATTAATAATTTCAAGTTTTCTACTCGCAAAGATCGTGTAAAGATTGGCCAATTACTTTCTGGATTATTCCCAAGACCAAAAATTATTCTACTGTCACATGAAAGGAGATATGTCCTTCATGTTGAAAAAATGTTTTAAAGACCTTAATTGGGCATATTTGTTTTAAATTGTCCCCCAAAGAGATATTCAACTAAGTAGAAAAATATTTGGTAATTTATTTGTTAGTTATGAGCAAAACTTAAAAGAAAATATATCAGGCTGTACCCTAAAGATTTTGAAAGGCATCAGGCGACTTTTATAAATTGGCCCTATAAGTGAAATAAAGGCACGGGGAATGGCCATAATTCTTTCCTGTGTTTGTATTACGGAGAAAATAGGACATATTTCGACTACCCAATCCTGCAAATTTATACAGGAATAATACACTAACCAGGTGAATTTCATACCGACACTATATCTCCTAATTTCGTCATCTGATATGTTTTTAAACAAATATTCTATGATGCGTCTTTTGACAAAATATGTAACGCCAGTAGTGCAAAAAATCGAAATTGGCAACAATAGCAAAATACGTGGTAAAACCGCGACTTTGCCAAACCAATGCAGTGTGCGAGGGAGATACTCCTTACTTCCGAAAACATATTCATTACATGTACCACGATCATGATAGACATATTAGAACTGTTAATCTAAAAAGCATTTAATTCTTGAAAAAAGCTATTAATGATATACTACTAATTCATATATTATTTATATATGACTTCAATTAGCAATCAAGTTTTTGAAACTTTGTGGATTAGTCATTAAGTAATTAAATGTTACAGTTTTGTGGATTGGCTGTAAAATAATTTTAAATTGTTTTCATTTCACGAAGCTTTATAGTAAAAATAATAGCAGATGATTAATTTAATACCTCTCTTAAAATTTTGCTTTAAACAAATTCCCCAAACAACCAAATTTGGAATTACAGTGTAGGATGATTCTCTTCTGGAATCAAATAAAGAGGTGTGTGGTTTTTCATATGCACAGTATATATTCCTCGAACGTTGGATGAAACTGAAACTTGTTTAGTTTTTACTGTATCCTGTCATTTACTGATTTGCAGAATGAAATTCATCGTTTTATTATTTTTGGGACTACTAAGCACTCAGTGTATTGGTAAGTAGGTACATGTAGTTTACCTTAAGTCTAATGATAAGGATAAATTTTCCTTTATAAATTCTATATATATTGTGACAAAGTTGAAAATGAATAAGGGGATATAAATCGAATTAAGAAAAATCCATGGTTCAAATTAAGGTTAAACAATATACCTGGAATCAAAGGATGTCGATGTTTTTTTTTTCACAATATATTTAAATTGGTCCAATTAGAATGCAGTGTTTCGATGTGCGTAACATGTGTCAAAATGTTTCATTTCTGCGAAACAAACCTTAAAACTTTTTGAATGAAATGTGGATTTTGGTGAAAGGTAAGAATTTTTCCAAAATGTGTTGGGGAAAAGACAGACTTAAAAGTGAAATGACGAAAACTAAAGGTTAAATCTAGCATTTAAGAAACAAAGTATGAACAGCCAAAGGGCAATAATTCATAGGTTAACATTGTCTTTCCGTCACAGTTTCCTTGTGACCTAAACTCCACGTTCATTTTTCACTTCTATACGGTATTGTCAAATGCTGTATGTAGATGCACAATAAAGTTTTAGCAAAACTATCATGACCAAGGCTTTTTCTCTTGGGAAATACTTGATATAAGGGCTCAGTTGAGTAAAATTCATATGTAAACATATTGTATTGAATATACTGCAGTATTTGAAACACCAATGGAGCATGTGTGGAATGGGGGACAGCTATCGTTTCCAAATTTCCACATCTACGTTTGATTTGATTCTGATTTATTTTGTTTGCTTATACATGTATATTGTCAACTCTAAGGGATATATATGTGCATTTATAAATTAATAAGTAAGTATAATGGACGACTTTCTAATTTGTACGTTTTCATGCAAAATTTTTATGTCATAAAAAAAATACAGTTTTCAATGGCGATTTATCCATAAAGAATTACAAAAACATTAAAATTGACACCTAGAAATTAAACAATGTACAGAAAAAACGCGGGGATTTACTTTGTCCAATAACGAAAAATCAGAATGATGTGGACTAATACTAGATAAAGTATATCTTTATTTGCAAAACGAAAGCAGCATGTCATATTATAATACTACTAAGCAATAAAAATGTCTCGAAGTTAGAAAAGAAAAGAAAACAGAGGACTAATTATAGAATAGTACAAAAACTAAAGCTCCACCCAAAAAATGGGAATTCCGGAAGCGTAATCGTGTCCTTCTTCGTCTTATATAAAATCAATTTACATTTGTACTTATTAATTAAACATTAATTTAAAAAACTGTTTGATGATTACATGGTATAATAATGATTTAATAGTTTCTTTATTTAGCAGTTGTGTATGGTCTGTATGTTAGTGTGATATGAATAAATTTTCGAGGATAAAAACAATCTCTCATCCTCTCAGATACATATATGTGTTATTTATTTTTTTTACTATGAATGATTTTTTATTCCCTATACTTCCAAGTTAGTAAAAACAAAAAGCAATTTGGAATAAAGTATAGTATTGTCATATACATATGTAGATTACATGTATCATATTTTTTTCAGCTTACACGCTTTCAGAATCATGGTATAGAGGGTGCAACTATGATTGTGACTATATAAATAGTCTTCATCAAGAACTATGTAATGCATTGGATTATATTCCTGAAAAATACAGGTGGAAAATTGAGGAAAAGTACTGTATCCGTAAAAATAGTTATCATTATTAAATATTGCAGTACAGCATATTGATTAATACATATTTAAGTAATAATAGCCTTTTTAGCTCACCTTGCCCAAAATTCCATGTGAGCTATTTTCATCACTTGTCGTACGTAGTCCGTTGTCCTCGTAAAATTTCCTTTAAAGATCTTCTCCTCTGAAACCACAAGGCCAATTTGGACCCAACTTTGGTGGAATGGTTCTTGGGTGGCTACTTTGCCCGGAATCCTTGACTTTCAACCGACATGGCTGCTGCTACTAAAATAAGAAGAAAGGGGGGATTTTAAAAATCTTCTGACCAGATGGAACCAAACTTTAGTACCTTTTAGAAAACCTTTTTTTTTCGGAATATGACTTTCATAAAATACATTTTCAAGAAGGTTATTACGATCAGGAGTACTGGTTCTTTGAACTGACGACTTCTAGGAAGCAATTATTTATTCCTGTTGTTTTATGCAAAGTTTTTTTGTATATATATATATATATAAATTTCAGGAATATTTTATTTGCTTCAAACATACATTATACAAAGATAAAGTTAAACGTGTTAACTTTGTATATTCAACTAAGATTTCTTATTTATTTCTCATTGTTTCTGGGCTCAGTAGTCTTACCCGTGTTGGGAGATAACTCACTTGATAGTCAGATTCATAAATACTACAAGTTGCAAGTGAATACCCTTCAAGAGGACAAGGAACTATAGCTACTTCATGTGATTTGTATTTGGATTACATATTTGTTGGTGTCGTCATGTTATACAAGTGTATTTTTCTATCGTTTTCTATGTACATGTATTTTGGTTGGATAAGTTATTCTTTTTATTATGTTTATGGTTTGTTTATGTCTAACGTATACACCACATTTAGTGGCATTGGATATGTAGTGGTGGTCAAAACTGCCTCCGTTGGAGTGGTATCGTGCTCGCTTCGAGTGCGGAAGGTCACGGGTACGATGCCCGGTGGGACCAAACCAAAGAAATTAACATTGGTATTTGCTGTTTCTACGCCACGCATGTGGCGTATAGGACACAGATCAAAGGACTGGTCAGTATATTGTGTCCGTTTGGGGTAATATGTCTTCGTGTGGATTGTTACCATTTGAGTTGGCACGTTAAATCTGTCTCATTGTGTCGGTCTAGTACAAAACAGGGTTCATATTCGTTAAACAATAATCCATCCATCATGGTGGTCAAATTTTATTGGCGTATGACGACTATGAGAGAACCAAATTCACGACCTCAGTGTTGATAAGCTTTTTGTTGTTATGGTCAAAATAGTAATTAATTTGTAGTAATTGTTTTCTTTGTTACTTCTCTTTGTTCCCAAATTTGTGTTGTATCTTTGGATTTTCTTCTTTTCGGTTACCCACTGTATTAATTGTGAAACGACAGTTTCTAGAACAATATGTATAATATAAATATAGATTCTCCTTCATGTACGAGTGAGTTATGGAATTTCTCCACCCGGGATATTTAAATTTTCGTTTCCATTCGACTTTTTGAATGTAATATATTCAATATACCCTGTTTGCATCTGAACTTCAATATTTAAAATTTATATATTTTTATTCATTAGCACTTCAAAACTACAAATCACAATTGTTTGAGAAAATTGTCAAAAGAAACAGCAATAAATTCTGCAAATACTTTTATCAAAATATGTAGAACCAAACATGTATGAAGCAGAATTTCAGGAATATTTGATATCCAACCGGTTTAGTGTATAAAAATAAAAGTACGCCAAAATGATGATACAAATATTCGGAAATATTGCAATTTGGTTTTTTGTTCAAAGGGTCATGTGAACTATTGCCATCAGTTTGCGTCCGGCGCCAGCCGTCGTTATCGTCGTCAGACTGTCGACATTTCACATTTTAATCTTCTTGTTTGAAATAACCGGGCCAATTGGAACCATAATTTGGTAGAATGGTCCTTGGAAACGGGTTTTGACATATCATTAGACTTCAAATGTCAAATATTATCGAGGCGTTTTGTCATTTGTCAATTTTTTCAGTTGGAAGTTCTCTCACATTTTGTTTTTCACCTTTTCTTGGCTACTGTGAATCAGATGTGCGATTACCGGCTCCTGTGAGCTCTGAAACATATTAAAAGCACCTGTTCAAATCTGTTCAAAATCGAATGGAAAATCGTATCGTGTGAACAGAACGCTGTACGATTTACCTGAGCGACGGTATTAAATCGGATGGAAAATCGAAAGGAAAATCGTATCGTGTAAACTCACCTTAAGAGTATTTTTGAATTTTTACAGACCCCTCATCGCAGGCATGTGACAGGAGGGCGTCATGCAAAAAAAAACAAAAAAACAAAAAAAACAAATAACCTTCCAAGAAGGTATAATTATTTGGACTATGAACTTATATAACACCGTTTTGGGGAAGAGTACAAAAATAGATGAAATCAGACTCATCATTCAACTGTTTATTGGTGGATTAAATGGCTTTTGGCTGGGAATGTGATTAGAAGTTGTTCCGTCGTTTTTTATTATAAAATAGGCTAATGCGTAGAAAACAGAAAAGATCAAATGTTACAAGACCAGAAATAATTCATAGTTCATTTTAATATTAAAATAAAATTGAATTTTAAAAATATCGCACCTGCTCAAACTTGAAAATCTTTCTCATGTGCAAAGTGTACTAATTTACTGTTAAATGTCTTCTTTTTTTTAAATCATCAGTGCTAACTGACAAAAATATCATAGCAGAATTATTTCAGACAACAGACGACGATTTAATGTTGACATTTTCCTATCTGACCAAATCTCGACTTTTACTTATGACAGCTCATTCAAACTTTTTTAAAACATCAAGTTTGAACATTCTTTTAATAAGGGGCAAAATATAAGTACGGAAGAAACACAGTAAATTCAAATGGGGTATTATATTTGGACAACGGCGTCTTGGACCAAGATAGAAGTAAAGACATAAATCTGAATCGGATGACGGAAGTGACATTCGTAAATCCAAACTAAATAACGAAAAGTGAGAATAGCAAACTACACCGTGTATGTTTCCTTTAGAGCACCGAGTCAAACTGATTAATTTAATCCGGATGTTGGACAACCGGCTACCGAACACAACTCTCCTTGTTAAGTATTATAGATTTACATCTGTTGTTTTTTTACCCTATTCAGAAATTTTAGTGTTTCTTGTCAAATGTAACGGAAAGACAATCATTACATTTATACATCTACAGGTCTTTTTGTGGTCATCAAATACATGTAACAGATATTGCACTAAATTCTTCAATATGTGATTGGCTCAATGACACTATGTTAAAGAACGCTGAAGTAAAAAGGTTAATTATAAGAAAGGTTATAGAAGGTGAATTACTGGGAAAAGGCATACAAAGTTATAACCAAAACACATTGCAAACTTATGATAAAAAGACAGCACAAAACTAGAGCACTAGACTTTTGAAGTCCCTCAAAAGATTGGGAGTGATGTCTGAGTGGCTTCTGAAGAGTAAGGGGCAACAATTTGATTGGGGGGGGGGGGGGGGGGTTAGGATCAAATTTGAAATAAAAAGACAGGACCAGGATTTTGCTAAAATAAAAAGACAGGATCACTTAACACGTGAAAAAAATGCAGGACCTGTGTCAATTAGGAAATTTTGGGGTTTAAATGAAAATAAAAATTTAGGCCGAAACAAAAAAAATCCAGGATCAAAATTTCGATGAAAAAATTAGCGGGATCAAAACTTAGATCCTTTCCACCCCTCCCCATAAAAATTAAATTGTTGCTCCCTAAGCACATCATACCCCTCTAAAATTCTCTTATTTTATTTCCACAAGTTTTATGTTTTCCGGAAATCAATCAAATATCATCGTATGCATCAGGTTACAGAATAACTCCCGGAAATTTAGGTAACAATTAACACATAAAGTGGTACAGTTTGGGTTAGGATTTATATTCCCTGATATAAGGTGTATTAAATATAAATTTAAAACTTAACATCCCACATTATATACCTAAACCTGAATGACCTGAAATTGATCTGCGTTCATCAAACAGTGGAAAAGGAGTAGGGCCACTTTCCCTGTATTTGTTTCACTCGAAACCCTTTAATATTGATCTACTTTTTATCGTAACCGATTGTATGCAATGGATTTATAAGTTATCAAAGAAAAACTCAATACCGAATCATTAATAATTTCAAGTTTTCTACTCGCAAAGATCGTGTAAAGATTGGCCAATTACTTTCTGGATTATTCCCAAGACCAAAAATTATTCTACTGTCACATGAAAGGAGATATGTCCTTCATGTTGAAAAAATGTTTTAAAGACCTTAATTGGGCATATTTGTTTTAAATTGTCCCCCAAAGAGATATTCAACTAAGTAGAAAAATATTTGGTAATTTATTTGTTAGTTATGAGCAAAACTTAAAAGAAAATATATCAGGCTGTACCCTAAAGATTTTGAAAGGCATCAGGCGACTTTTATAAATTGGCCCTATAAGTGAAATAAAGGCACGGGGAATGGCCATAATTCTTTCCTGTGTTTGTATTACGGAGAAAATAGGACATATTTCGACTACCCAATCCTGCAAATTTATACAGGAATAATACACTAACCAGGTGAATTTCATACCGACACTATATCTCCTAATTTCGTCATCTGATATGTTTTTAAACAAATATTCTATGATGCGTCTTTTGACAAAATATGTAACGCCAGTAGTGCAAAAAATCGAAATTGGCAACAATAGCAAAATACGTGGTAAAACCGCGACTTTGCCAAACCAATGCAGTGTGCGAGGGAGATACTCCTTACTTCCGAAAACATATTCATTACATGTACCACGATCATGATAGACATATTAGAACTGTTAATCTAAAAAGCATTTAATTCTTGAAAAAAGCTATTAATGATATACTACTAATTCATATATTATTTATATATGACTTCAATTAGCAATCAAGTTTTTGAAACTTTGTGGATTAGTCATTAAGTAATTAAATGTTACAGTTTTGTGGATTGGCTGTAAAATAATTTTAAATTGTTTTCATTTCACGAAGCTTTATAGTAAAAATAATAGCAGATGATTAATTTAATACCTCTCTTAAAATTTTGCTTTAAACAAATTCCCCAAACAACCAAATTTGGAATTACAGTGTAGGATGATTCTCTTCTGGAATCAAATAAAGAGGTGTGTGGTTTTTCATATGCACAGTATATATTCCTCGAACGTTGGATGAAACTGAAACTTGTTTAGTTTTTACTGTATCCTGTCATTTACTGATTTGCAGAATGAAATTCATCGTTTTATTATTTTTGGGACTACTAAGCACTCAGTGTATTGGTAAGTAGGTACATGTAGTTTACCTTAAGTCTAATGATAAGGATAAATTTTCCTTTATAAATTCTATATATATTGTGACAAAGTTGAAAATGAATAAGGGGATATAAATCGAATTAAGAAAAATCCATGGTTCAAATTAAGGTTAAACAATATACCTGGAATCAAAGGATGTCGATGTTTTTTTTTTCACAATATATTTAAATTGGTCCAATTAGAATGCAGTGTTTCGATGTGCGTAACATGTGTCAAAATGTTTCATTTCTGCGAAACAAACCTTAAAACTTTTTGAATGAAATGTGGATTTTGGTGAAAGGTAAGAATTTTTCCAAAATGTGTTGGGGAAAAGACAGACTTAAAAGTGAAATGACGAAAACTAAAGGTTAAATCTAGCATTTAAGAAACAAAGTATGAACAGCCAAAGGGCAATAATTCATAGGTTAACATTGTCTTTCCGTCACAGTTTCCTTGTGACCTAAACTCCACGTTCATTTTTCACTTCTATACGGTATTGTCAAATGCTGTATGTAGATGCACAATAAAGTTTTAGCAAAACTATCATGACCAAGGCTTTTTCTCTTGGGAAATACTTGATATAAGGGCTCAGTTGAGTAAAATTCATATGTAAACATATTGTATTGAATATACTGCAGTATTTGAAACACCAATGGAGCATGTGTGGAATGGGGGACAGCTATCGTTTCCAAATTTCCACATCTACGTTTGATTTGATTCTGATTTATTTTGTTTGCTTATACATGTATATTGTCAACTCTAAGGGATATATATGTGCATTTATAAATTAATAAGTAAGTATAATGGACGACTTTCTAATTTGTACGTTTTCATGCAAAATTTTTATGTCATAAAAAAAATACAGTTTTCAATGGCGATTTATCCATAAAGAATTACAAAAACATTAAAATTGACACCTAGAAATTAAACAATGTACAGAAAAAACGCGGGGATTTACTTTGTCCAATAACGAAAAATCAGAATGATGTGGACTAATACTAGATAAAGTATATCTTTATTTGCAAAACGAAAGCAGCATGTCATATTATAATACTACTAAGCAATAAAAATGTCTCGAAGTTAGAAAAGAAAAGAAAACAGAGGACTAATTATAGAATAGTACAAAAACTAAAGCTCCACCCAAAAAATGGGAATTCCGGAAGCGTAATCGTGTCCTTCTTCGTCTTATATAAAATCAATTTACATTTGTACTTATTAATTAAACATTAATTTAAAAAACTGTTTGATGATTACATGGTATAATAATGATTTAATAGTTTCTTTATTTAGCAGTTGTGTATGGTCTGTATGTTAGTGTGATATGAATAAATTTTCGAGGATAAAAACAATCTCTCATCCTCTCAGATACATATATGTGTTATTTATTTTTTTTACTATGAATGATTTTTTATTCCCTATACTTCCAAGTTAGTAAAAACAAAAAGCAATTTGGAATAAAGTATAGTATTGTCATATACATATGTAGATTACATGTATCATATTTTTTTCAGCTTACACGCTTTCAGAATCATGGTATAGAGGGTGCAACTATGATTGTGACTATATAAATAGTCTTCATCAAGAACTATGTAATGCATTGGATTATATTCCTGAAAAATACAGGTGGAAAATTGAGGAAAAGTACTGTATCCGTAAAAATAGTTATCATTATTAAATATTGCAGTACAGCATATTGATTAATACATATTTAAGTAATAATAGCCTTTTTAGCTCACCTTGCCCAAAATTCCATGTGAGCTATTTTCATCACTTGTCGTACGTAGTCCGTTGTCCTCGTAAAATTTCCTTTAAAGATCTTCTCCTCTGAAACCACAAGGCCAATTTGGACCCAACTTTGGTGGAATGGTTCTTGGGTGGCTACTTTGCCCGGAATCCTTGACTTTCAACCGACATGGCTGCTGCTACTAAAATAAGAAGAAAGGGGGGATTTTAAAAATCTTCTGACCAGATGGAACCAAACTTTAGTACCTTTTAGAAAACCTTTTTTTTTCGGAATATGACTTTCATAAAATACATTTTCAAGAAGGTTATTACGATCAGGAGTACTGGTTCTTTGAACTGACGACTTCTAGGAAGCAATTATTTATTCCTGTTGTTTTATGCAAAGTTTTTTTGTATATATATATATATATAAATGTCAGGAATATTTTATTTGCTTCAAACATACATTATACAAAGATAAAGTTAAACGTGTTAACTTTGTATATTCAACTAAGATTTCTTATTTATTTCTCATTGTTTCTGGGCTCAGTAGTCTTACCCGTGTTGGGAGATAACTCACTTGATAGTCAGATTCATAAATACTACAAGTTGCAAGTGAATACCCTTCAAGAGGACAAGGAACTATAGCTACTTCATGTGATTTGTATTTGGATTACATATTTGTTGGTGTCGTCATGTTATACAAGTGTATTTTTCTATCGTTTTCTATGTACATGTATTTTGGTTGGATAAGTTATTCTTTTTATTATGTTTATGGTTTGTTTATGTCTAACGTATACACCACATTTAGTGGCATTGGATATGTAGTGGTGGTCAAAACTGCCTCCGTTGGAGTGGTATCGTGCTCGCTTCGAGTGCGGAAGGTCACGGGTACGATGCCCGGTGGGACCAAACCAAAGAAATTAACATTGGTATTTGCTGTTTCTACGCCACGCATGTGGCGTATAGGACACAGATCAAAGGACTGGTCAGTATATTGTGTCCGTTTGGGGTAATATGTCTTCGTGTGGATTGTTACCATTTGAGTTGGCACGTTAAATCTGTCTCATTGTGTCGGTCTAGTACAAAACAGGGTTCATATTCGTTAAACAATAATCCATCCATCATGGTGGTCAAATTTTATTGGCGTATGACGACTATGAGAGAACCAAATTCACGACCTCAGTGTTGATAAGCTTTTTGTTGTTATGGTCAAAATAGTAATTAATTTGTAGTAATTGTTTTCTTTGTTACTTCTCTTTGTTCCCAAATTTGTGTTGTATCTTTGGATTTTCTTCTTTTCGGTTACCCACTGTATTAATTGTGAAACGACAGTTTCTAGAACAATATGTATAATATAAATATAGATTCTCCTTCATGTACGAGTGAGTTATGGAATTTCTCCACCCGGGATATTTAAATTTTCGATTTTTTACTGTTACATATATAAAAGGGAGAGTTAATAACTGGCTAAACTATTTCGCCCCATTGTTATGAGACTTTCCTTAGTCACAAGTATGTAGGTTAGTATTTCGTTTAGATAAATTTAGTATAATAGACTATATTTCAGATATATTGTGTTTCGGTTGAATGTTTTTATATTGAACCATAAAAATTCTATTATGCGAGCGTGTTAAAATTGAAAATATAACTATTGAAGGTGGAGAAATTCCAAAAACTCACGATCGCGGGAGTAAATTGAAGGAAAATCTTTCTCCTATGATTTTCGAAAAAAAACCTCAAGAAAATGTCGTTGCTATGTAGTTTGTTTACATAGACGTCATTTCGGGACTTCTCTAGTTTATCGTTCCAATAACTGTAGAAAAAATGGCGGTAATTCCCACGTAGAAATTTAATCACCGGGAAGTTGTTAAAAATATTATGTATTTTTATCCCACCGATTAAACACGTCAAAAACAGGAGAAATACCGTTATACATGTACTTGTATGATATAAATATGCTACGACGATTAAAAAACCAAAGGCTTTCATAAAAACAAAACGTTGTATTAGGTGTTTGGATAAGTAAGCATATTTCTCTCTTATCGCATTCGGATCAGCACTTTTTCATCGTTTTTTTTTAAATTAAATCCTTTTAATCATATATTAAATCGAAGTATTTTTGGTGGTACTGTTCTAAAATGAAAACGGCACATGCCTAAAGTCAATTTTAATAAAATTGGCTTTAGGCATTTTCTCCAATCAATTCACTCTGAGGTTATTCTCTTGCTTTTTACAATGTAATATATTTCGTTTTCAGATTAAAAAAAACAAATATATTAGGTCAAAATGAATGTTGTTAATCCATTTTCGACGGAGAACATCAGTAAATGTTTTTTAACTTTATTTTTGCAACATCCCAACATAGAACGTGTAACTGAATAAGGTGACACCATGCATTTCGTTTTATTTAGCCTTTTATAGAAAGATTGGGGATACATGTAAACGATAATGAGACACCATGAAGACTAAAAGACATTCAAAACTGTTCATTCAATTCAAATATATTTTCGGTCAATGTTAAAATGAACTCGTGCACCAAATGCAAATATATAAATTTTTCCCTGTAACCTCAGCGTGACTGGAACTCACACTGTTGTGGCATCGTCCGCACTGTTTCCACTGCCCTAGACCATTCGACAAAATCGGCTATATAAACATATAGCTTCATCGACCAAGTGTTGCTTTTCCACGTTGGTTTAATCTAGAGGTATACCGCTGCACATAACTGTATATGATTATACATACCGGCCACCACACGTATAACTAGGAAATTTGCGTAATAGAAATTATCAATGTTTTTTCAAATACCAGTGAATCATTTCTAGATAAATAGATGTATGTTTCGCTTTTTATCCATCAGAATAGGGATTTCCAAATATTTTTTGATCTTAAATTGTTATGTTTTTGAAGGACAATAAGAGCAGGCGCTACAAATACAAATGTACGTCATCTATACCAAACAGCTATTCTGTATTGGATGTCCCTAAAACAACAATACTTTGACCTTGAGAGTCAAGGTTATGTTAAAGATCACGAATATGGTGCATGTCACATCGTCTCATAGTGATACACCCATATCAATCTCCGGCGCAGAGTTCATATCCGTTCCGTTCCACTACGCACCACTACACAATATGGACTCTGCAATACATTTTTTTTGCGTACTTTTTTCCCCCAATCTCTAAACGAAATTTAAATTTAATTTAGATACATTTATGAAAAAAAAGATGGAAGTATTAATTTTTATGATGATACCAACATTTGCATTAAAATGCTACATTTATTTACCCAGATACTAAGCATCGCATTTTTGTTGGAGATTATATGAACTTTTAAATATGTAAACACAGCTGGTTTGGAAGGATTATAGCCTATTTATACACTTTCATATGGATTTCTTCGTCTAATTTTAATTATTAATATGTTTTGCAATGCCTGTTATAGTAAAGATTCGTGGAGATACCATTCTTTAAAATTCGACCTTTTAACGTTCTTTGAGTTTGACAAATTTACAACCCATTTTATATCTACTTACATCCCTGCATCAAAAAAAACAACACTTTGTAATTCTTGTTTTTGTATGGTGAAGAAAATAAAAGACTGGAGCGAGAACATTTATAGGTAACTTGTAAATTTCAGAAAGTAGAAATCAAATGTAGGCCATACTGGATCAACAGACACTTTACAAATCAATTATAATGTACATACGAACTATCCTGATCTGACTGATGGGCACCATTTAAACATTATATATGCACAATTTAAAAGTACTTGTTATGATTATAAAAATATCTATAGATATAATATTTATTTGTGATATAAATTGTTATTGAAATCCATTAACATACATTACTACATTTGCTAAATTTTCCCTTCAGCTAAAGCATTTCGTTTAATATACATTTGGCAATATTTTGAACACAACATTTTGTTATTATGAAAAATAAAATGAAATTTCTCTGTGTCAGATAGTTCTGAAAATAATGGAGAAATATGAATGTTAGATTTTTCGAAAAATGAAACAAGTTGCTCAGAAAGTGCAGAACATTTTATAGAAAATGTATGTCATCTTCCACTTCAGCTGTACATAGTGGACAGATTCTATTTTCCAAATCAATATTTCTATGCCTTCTTTTCTCAATGAACAAGTTACTATTACTTCTTCTAATTTTCATGAAATTTGACAAATCTCTCTTTTCTAAATTATAAAATATGTTCTTGTTTTATTCCTTCAGTTTTTAATTTTTTTTAATATATCCTACATGTCCTTTTAAGTCATATTTAGAAAAATGTCTGGTTTATGTATTTGTATTCACTATATAAACAAGCTTTCATTGTCTTATAATATAATATAAAATAGTCATTAGATATATAAATGATAAAAATTCCTCATTAACCATACATTTGTACAGCACATGAACACTGATGAATCACAGTATCTTATGATTTTTTGGCAGAAATGAAAAACATGTTACTACAGAAGATCAATCCAGAAAGGAATCAGAGTATGTTGAGATAGTAATTTATTAAAGATAGGTGATGAATGATTTTTTTAAGATGTATATGAAACGAAAAGTTGGTACATGTCAATGATACGG
Organism: Mytilisepta virgata; assembly: GCA_028015205.1. Classification (NCBI taxonomy): domain Eukaryota; kingdom Metazoa; phylum Mollusca; class Bivalvia; order Mytilida; family Mytilidae; genus Mytilisepta; species Mytilisepta virgata. The sequence continues at coordinate 66,153,000 of CM051520.1, read as the reverse complement.
CTATCCAATGACGCAAAAAAGAATCTTCATACTTATTTCAGAATGCATGCATATTTGAAGACCTCACTGTAATTTTGAGATAAGAGCAGCAATAAAAATGCCGTTGGTCCTGTGTTTTCTATGATTTTTCCTATACATGTACTGATTTTATGTCATGGATGTATAAGCCATATCATTTCTTTAATAATAAACTTATTACACAACTTGTGAACTTTTCCTTAAAATTAAGATTTGTATTTTTCTTCAGGTCAATATATTGCCATCAATAACCTACATGAAATCATACTGATATCATTTCAAAATCAACATTGATTACATGACTCTATCAGCATTCCTTGAGCCCAATATATTACCCATGATAAATAAATGTAGATTTTTAATACAGAATTGATGGAAATGTTAAAATTGGGATTAAAATACTTGAAATTGAAGTAAGCATAAGATTCCTTTTTAAATATATTAACAAAAAGAAGCATTTTGATATTCTCATTAAATTAACAATACATGGATAGAACATAATATTGAATGAAAGATATTTGAACATGGTCTTGATGCAATAAAAAAAATATAGTTTTACTTTCAGAATTTCACCAGATCCACATCCAGCTGATTCTATAGTGAATGGGACCTTTGGTATCATAGAGTAAGTACATCTAATTTTGATACAGTATTTGTAATGTATACTTACTTTTCATGCAGTTGAAAATATATTCTTCAATTAATTTTTAACAATAAAAACACTGTAAAACTTAATTACTACATGTACCATTTCATTTGTTTTTTCAAATGCTGGAAACATTATGCCATGTTAAAATGTACTTGTTAGAATTTATTGGAAAATTATTTTACCTAACTTGGAAGGCAGTTATTGATCAATTCAATTGAACTTAGAATAATGTAACAAATTAGGGTGCATAAGGAATACATATATTGTTTTTTTTATGTTATAGGCTTTGTCGATGTGTTCATAAAAAGTGTTTTAATAAAGTAATATATATATTGTCATATTTGTACTTAAAGTCTAACACCTGTTCCGTCACATACAGTTGGTCCAGCAGGTGATGCAAGTATCATAGACAAAACAGAGTAAGTAAGACGTCATTATATTTCAGAGTTCCTGCTAGTTTATGGGAAAGATAGGCACAATTATCAGATGAATGGCAGATTAGCACTAATTTTTGTCTGACAAGTGACAAGTTTAACATGTTTTTAGATGAAAAATTAAATTTATTGACATATCTTTGCTGGATTGATAGTATTTAAGGTGGTACCCAACACTTTCACTAAAATTAATTTGGCTTGTTTAATTTCCATAAAATTTTGACAAAGTATTTACTTTGACCCATTGACAAAAATTTTAAAATTTCAAAACATTTGAACCAACCAATTCATCAGAAAAATTACACTGATTGTATAGCAGTTTGACAAACACTAATATTGATCATTGAAAAGCTTAATATTCCATTAACAACACAACGTTATTAAAACGTTTAGCTGATTTTACAGAGTTATCTCCCTGTTGTGTTAGGTACCACCTTAAAGACTGCTTCTAGTAGTCAAAGTTATTTCTTGTATTAAAAAATATTAATCTTACACCATAAAACAAAAATGCATAGTGAAGGAATTCATGTATAATGACAAAAGGGCATGCAGAAAGAGCTGATGGAAGCTGTGCCTATTTATTTTTGATTGGCTAGGACACTGCATTTTTAAGTTTATGCATAACAGAATATATCATAGATATGTAGTTCATGTCCATGGAACAGCTATCTAATAAAAAAGCATACACTGTGTTCTCAGCAATGCCTTTGAGCACCAATGTACCTTATACTATCATAGATTGCTTATTTGAAGGCAACTGTACTTGCTGTCCATAAAAAAATCTTTGAAAGCAGAGTATATATACTAGTAATTCAAGCCAGACATACCATAAGGCAATTAAATTGGTTTTAAAACATTTTTACAATTTTAAAGCAAGAAAAATAGTATAACCTTCATAGAATGTTTAATAACAATAAAAAAATATCTAATATGTAATATAGCACATTAACAAATACCATTTCACTTATTTTAGCAATTATGACACAGTTTTGCGAGGGGATGATTTCCAAGGAGCATCAGGAGTAAAAAGACACACTACTGAGTATAACTTAAATATTTTTATATCATGTTACCGATCATTTAATCAATCTGTAAATAACGTTGCATTTTCTTTCTTTTTTTTCTGGTGTATTTGACCAAACTAATTCACTTGTCTTAATTAATTCTAAGATAAAACTACCTACAAAATGTTATTCCACTGCTGTTATTATAAATATAACTTCTTGTTTAACTGTTAGTAATTATACCCCATGATACAAGGAAGCGAAGGGGTATAAAGTTTGTAACCTGTCTGTCAGTCATTTTCGTTTCACTGTAAGCTTTTCTCTATAATACGGGGACATGGGGTACAAAGGGTTTTTTTACTGTTTAATCAAATAGTATATTGATCTTTTAATGATACCAATACAAATTATCTCTTGTTGAAACAAGTACAGTCTCTGCTCTTTAGATAGTAAAATTTTATGCTATTCTTCTTTTCCAGTAATCTTTCACTTGCACACAATATAATATAAATACTGTTACTTATTTTTTAAGTGATCATTCATATTACCACCAGAATGGCATTGTTCCAAATGACCATGAGTATTCTTGCAAACTGTATACTGAAGAGGAAGAAGAAGATGATGAACAGGAATTAAATTATAGTGATAGGACAAAAAATATCATAGACATGTTAAATGTTAAAAATAACAAAGAATATGACTATGCCAGCATATTAAGAACGAGCAGTCAAACAAACATGAGTGAAGACGATATCATCATGGCCATTATTCAAGAAATGAAAATGCGGTATTATATATTAACACTCTCATTAATTAAGGCATAGAATATACATTAAATGAATGAATTAAAAGATGTTGCATATGTGTCAATGAAACAACTGTCAATATACTAAATGGAATAATATGTGAACAGATACAGGTAAATGTACAGCTTTTAAAAATGAACAATACTCATACTGCATAATAGGCAAAATGTGATACAATTCAAGATAGACATTAAATACCCTGATTTACACTATATCTCTGATTGGAATACATGTATTGAGGATAGTAACAATGTTAAAGGATCATGACTGGAACTGGCACATAAATATTATTTCAGGGATATATAGTTTTAACAAGTTCATAAGCTGGAATTACCTTCTCTATGCTTTACACCTAAAACTACCCGTATTTTGCAAACAATTTTGTCAGATATTATTTTAAAGGTACTATTTTTTCTAATAAATGAATTAATGGTAAATGTTTTTGATGACAAAAAAAAAAACTTGAAACAGTAGCACAGAAAAAACTGACTGAAAATTTATACATTAAATGAACAAAATATTCTTTACAGTAAATTTTGTGCATAAAGCTCATATTATTACTTTACAGTAAACTTCTAGTTAAAGAATACTTTACTGCTGTTTGAAATTCATTTACAGAACTTGTCTCGTATGAATTTACTTGTTTTCTTTAATACCTTCAGACCAAAGCAATTAATTTATTTAAACATTTAAAGATTACAATTTAATTGCAGGATGAACTAGTATTCTATTAAGTTTAAATCTCTCGAATCATGTAATTTATTTATGTATATGCTGAAAGAAATGATACCAATCAGTACAAACACATTTTATGTCCATTCCTCTTTTTTTTTTGGCTTGAAGCTTGAAGTATTGCTTTTCTATACTAACAAAATACATTACAAATAAGTCTGTATCTAAGGGAAGTACACTTGCTGTATGTTGGTTCGAATCCAACTACAGACAAACAAATGTATATTAGTCCTGCTATTAACATTTCAACTGTGAAAGCATTTTTTATTATTTACAAATTGTGTATTACTTTGTGGGAAAAAAAAACTTTTAATTTTTTTTTAAACAAGTTTTTAGTTCCTTATTATAAATTTTGGATGAAGAACTAATAAATAAAGAAAAAATTTATTTAATGGCATTTCATGAAAAAAAGGAAAATGAAATATAAACAATTTTTCATGGATAAAGAATGATTTCACAATTGCTTATCTCCCCTTTTTCTGGTGTTGAATTCACAATGCTTATCTCCCCTTTTGGTGTTGGTGTTTAAACAGCAATAAAACTACTGTTCCTTTGCTTTCTTACTTTTTCTGTGCATGTATAATTTATATTGTGTCATGGATTAATAACCCATAATCTTTCTTATCAGTTATACATACAAGTGAATATTACTAATTCTACTTAAACCTTTGAAATACATTTATAGAACTTGTTTCATATGAATTTACTTGTTTTATTTAATACCTTTAGTTGTCCAAATTTACTTCATACACTGATATCAGTATGTGTGAAAGATAGAGACAAAATTACAGTCAGACATTTAACCAGTGCTGCAGTTGCATACTCCTGCCTGATGTTTTCTAGAAACAACAAGAACTCTGTTATTCAGAGATGTTTAACTCTGTTAGCTGTAAAAGGAGATGCAAATGATGAGGTATGAACAATCACATTTTTTTTCATTCTCTAGGTTCAACAATCTTGTATTTATTAAGTTAGAGAGAAGAAATCAAATCAAATTATACTATCAACATAAGTGACTTTTCTTTTGCAGGAAACCAAGTATGTAATGGCTGGGGTAGGGCTTCAGTAATTTACTGCATATTACAGTATTCATCAATTATACAGTCTTGGTATTGCAAATTATATGAACAGCTTATTATGCACAAGCCTTCATAAAAAGGAAAATAAGGCAATATGATTTTTGCAACTCGATTTGCTTCAGCTGTGCTTTTTTGCTTAAATTTATTTTGCATTGTCTTGTTTTTTAGCTTACATGGCCTAAAATAACAAGTGAGCTATTGCCATCACTTTGTGTCTGCCATCCGTGTCCATCATTGATTTAAGGTCAACAAAATAATTCCAGGCTCTTAAGAGACTCTTAATTCTCTAATTTTTTGGCAAGTGAAGTTGATAAAATATTATTTTCATCTTGCAGTCAGCTGTTTTAGTATTCAAATAAACTTATGCACGTTTCCAACAGAGAAATATTTATCTGTTCTTATTTATATTTCCTTGCCTTAGAGTCTTCCTGATGAAGGTAAATCCAGAAAAGTGCTTTGAGCATATACAATTTATTAACAGTCATTTTCATTCTATTACCTACCAAAAACAACATTTGATTTTTATGCAACAGCCTATTTTTGGTAATTCAACCATTTTCAGACCAAAGCAATTAATTTATTTAAACATTTAAAGATCAAAATTTAATTGCAGGATGAAATATTATTCTAATTAGTTTAAATATCTTGAATCATATAATTTATTTATGTATATGCTGAAATAAATGATACTAATCAGTACAAACACATTTTATATGTCTATCCCTTTTTTTTTGGCTTGAAGCTTGAAGTATTGCTTTTCTATACTAACAAAATACATTATAAATAAGTCTGTATCTAAGGGAAATACACTTGCTGTATGTTGGTTCGAATCCAACTACAGACAAACAAATGTATATTAGTCCTGCTATTAACATTTCAACTGTGAAAGCATTTTTTATTATTTACAAATTGTGCGAAAACCAGCTTTTGATGTTTTTTTAAAACAAGTTTTTAGTTCCTTATCAATTTTGGGTGAAGAACTGAATAAATAAAGAAACATAATTTATGTAATGGCATTTCATGAAAATAAAATGGAAAATGAAATATAAACTATTTATCATTAAAGAATGATTTCACAATTGCTTATCTCCCCTTTTTTGGTGTTGAATTAACAATGCTTATCCCCCCTTTTGGTGTTGGTGTTTAAACAGCAATAAAACTACTGTTCCTTTGCTTTCTTTCTTTTTCTGTGCATGTATAATTTATATTATGTCATGGATTAATAACCCACAATCTTTCTTATCAGTTATACATACAAGTGAATATTACTAATTCTATTAAAACCTTTGAATGAAAAATAATTTGGCTAATTATGATAGTACATTTTCATACATGTTTCTTTTGATATTTTATTTGACAGTTCATCAGAAGATTGAACAGAATGTCTTTAAGCCTTTCCTGTTCTGGAAAACTAAAGATTCTTGATAAGGCTGTTAGTGCTTCACACAATATGTTGATTGAAGCAATTCGCACAAACCCTTTAATGAAAATCACTGGTGATAACCTAGATATGTATATCAGAACAAACCACCAAAGTACAGACAATAGCAACCAGGATATTCACTGGTTTGCATCCAATGCAGTTTTTGCTAGACTTAACTACAAAGGTCTTTCTGAGAATACCCCAGAAGTTAGTCCTGTTTTTTGTTGGTGCTTATTTGCCATGGTTACTCGTTTGCTTACAGTGTTTTTAGCTCACCTGGCTGAAGCCAGCGTGAGCTTCGTAATCACTTTGTGTCTGTCATCCGTCTCTTAACTTTTCACATTTCAATCTTCTTCTCCAAAACCCATGGCCAATTGAAACCAAACCTGGTTGGGATGTTAATTGGATGGTCCTCTACAAATTTAATTTTTTTTGTTGCAATCCAAAATTAAACATGGCTGCCAGGGCCACTTAAGCACTCTGATTTAAAAAATCTTCTCTGAATGTACAAAAACAATTGAATTGTTATATTACAGTGTTTATTCTTACATGGTCCGCTACAAAGTTTCTGTTTTATGTGCCGATCTGAAATCCAAGATGGCCACCCAGGTCAATTATGCACTCTAATTGGCTGAACTTTCAAAAACATTTTTCTCTTAAACTACAAAAGCAATTGAATCATTACATTGCAGGAATGATCCTTACATGGTCCTCTATCAAGTTTATGTTTTCATGCCAATATAAAATACAAGATGTCTGAAACTACAGAGCCAGTTGGAACCAAACTTAGCAGAAATTGTCCTTTCTGAATTGTGTCAGATGACCCAGAATGTCAACCAAGATGGCCACCACAGCCAAACTTAGTTAAACATAGGGCCCTATGGGAAAATTTATTAAAAAATCTTCTTGTCTGAAACCACTAAGCCAATTGGAACCAAAGCTGGCAGCAATGGTCCTTAGATGGTCCTCTTACAGAATTGTGTTTGATAACCTTGAATGTCAACTAAGATGGCCAACACACCCCAACATTGTTTAACATTGTACTTATGGGAAAACCAGCCAAGATAAATTCTCAGTCCTGATGAAGGTGGACAAGTTAGGTCCAGATGAGCAATACAGGCTCTTGAGAGTCTATAGTTCTTTTTTCAATTTGTGGAGTATTATTTTTTCATAGCTTGTACATTTGATTAAGTTTAATTCCAATGAACTTCAAATGAAACATTTATAAAAGTTTTCATTCAATCACATATTCTTTCTTAAGCTGGAGACAGTCATTCTTTTGCTAAATAAAAAAAAATGAGCATATGTGTGTTTTATTTGTTGTTCTCCGGAGTTTGTCAGTTGTTACGATTTTTCTCTCCTTCGAATATCCCTTTGGTATTTCTTGACTTTACTTATTAGACTCTTATTTTTAACTTGTATCACAATCATCAATTTTTTCAAAATCCCAGTCTGTACTGGAAATTTTCTAGTTTTAAGGCCAAATATGCACATTTGTATTTAAAACACTTCACACAGATTGTATAAGCCTATTTTTTTGTCTTATTATAGAGGAACATAGAATTACTCTCCATGAAAAATGCTACCACAAATTTTCAATTTTCTTTCTAATCTATTTTATTCTAATATTACAATTTTAAATTAAAGTTATGAAATGTCAAACTTACGAAATATTAAAGTAGTTAAAATGTTGAAAGCAAGTTTAATGAACCTAGCATTTTAAATGTGTTATATCTGTGATAATCCTCGTTTAGGGTGACATTCTATGTGTGTATATATTTATGGCACAGCATGAAATGTTACAACTTTCTAACTAATCTTTTCGTGATATTGGTTACCAGTATTTTGACAAAAATGTTAATGCTATTTTGCATCATGTTTCCTTGTAATGTATTTAGCATCTGGACTTATGCAGAAACAAATACCTTCAAATGGATATTAATGTGGGAATATTTTGACTATTTATGTAAAATTGATTTTTCAGGTTAAATTAGAAGACATAGATGCAGAAATGTTTGTTTTGAATGAGAGTGAAACCATCAAGATGAATGATGTAAAGAAGGTCTTGATAGGTCGTCTTCTTTGTGACAGTGATGAATTTCAGTGGCTGAAAAATAAAATACCACAACACATACCACATCGGTACCAATATTAACTTTGAAATATGACAAAAAGTTGTCATATTTATTTTTAACAATTCATTGATACATGCTTTGCTGTTTCTTTATGTTTATAACATCTATCATTGACCAAAAAACTCCTACAAAGGTTCTAAATGAAATATTTTGGGTAAGTAAACATTACATACATTATGTGTTGGTACAACTATTGGTATCAGCCCGAGAAAGTGATTTGGTTTTATATAACTGTCGAGATGTGATACAAATAGTTGAAACAACACATAAATGTAGATATGTAATTGGTTTATCTGAAATTTGGCAGTCATATATATACAATACATAGTCATTGTTGGAAAATATAAAATTTATTTGGGTGATTGCAGGATGAAAAACTGTTATACCGTGACATTTCACTGATTTATTATTTGAACAAAAAGACTTTTACACAATTCAAATAGTTCTAGACGTCAAATGTATTTTCCCGCATTCCTTACATTGTGACGTCACGTCATTAGTTCTGACAAAAGTACAATTTGTATCACACATATTTACAATACAAAGTTTTGTATCGTACAGTTTGTATCGTCTGGTTAAATTTACATATTTATCAGTATTTCTAACAAATACACACTAAATTTACCAATATCTTCACCATACAGTCTTGTTTATTTTAAATGTATACATATGTAATATTGTTGCACTTTTGAAGTCGGTGCTATTCTTTCACTTTAAGTTATAGTGACAGTATGTCAAAGAAACAACAGGTCTTCACATTAAAAATTATGTTCAAGGATGAATCAAAAAATGAAGATTGTCTGAATATAATGAGTGATTATGAGGATCAAATTATTGAACTACACACAAAGGCATATGGTAATTATGTAATCAGCAGACATTGTATATGGTTTATAAACATGTTTTCATGTATTTGGAAGGACTTTTAGTAAAATGTCTACTGTTAATTGCATTTAGGGACCAACCATTTTTTTACCGAGGGGGGGCCTGGGATTTTTATGCCTGATAGAATTTTTTTTTCAGGTCAGTCGAAAATCAAAATTTTTTTTTCTCACATCAAGCAAAACAGAATTTTTTTTTTTATTATATACATGAGAAAAATTTTTTTTCTTCCGAAAAAAGTTCAAATACATTGTGTTCATATATCAGCAGTATTATGTTCATATTTTAGTTTTAAAGTATGTTGAATGTTGATGTACATGTTCTTGTTATTTTTTTCTTTGACATAAAATTTAGAATAGCTATAAATTTTGTCATGATGTGATGCATTATGGAACTATCAACTAAAATTTAAAACACAGAAATACAGTGCTGTACATAGTAGCAACCAAAAACGTGAAAAATTTTATTTACCTCTTATAAAGTTGTGATGGTCCTTTCCAGTCTTCTGAATCTGCACAGCATACACTTTTTGAAGATTCCACTGTCAGTGTTATTTTAATATATACATTTTTTTTTTTGAAATTATTTGATTTGGAACAAAAAAAATTTTTCGGGAATATTCAGACTTAAAAATTTTTTTCTGGACATAGTGAGAATGAAAATATTTTTTTCAGACTAATCTGGACATAAAATATTTTTTTCGAAAAAATCCCAGGCCCCCCCTCGGTAATAAAATGGTTGGTGCCTTATGGTAGGTAGTTTTTCTTATGTTAATTAGTGTTTCATCTTTTAATTATTAGCATCAATATTTCATATAAATCAAAATGGTGTTAATGTGTTTGAAATTCCTGTTACATATGTGTTGGGTATGTACTGAAATATGCATTGAAATTTAAAAAAAAAATAATGTTCTTTCTGAATTTATAGATCAACTACATCTGTAAGGAGTTGATACAGTGAAAAAGTTATATAGGCCTTTTCATTTATTCATACACATTGTACATTACAGTCAAATTTAAGTAATGCTCTCTTGATCTTCCTTGTCGCCTTTTTTTTTACAACACAGCTCTATATTTCCTTAACAACATTAAGTAGGGTTATAATGATGAACATCAAATCAGAATTATTATCTATTAATAGATTTTAATTAGGTTTGCATGACATAATACAATAGGTAACCTTCATCACTGAAAAAAGAAAAAAGACATATTGTTTTTAACAGGTAATACAGATATGTTAGATAGGTATGGGGTTATTTTGGGAGGAGATATGCTGACCAGAGAGAGGCTTCAGAATGCCAAAAATATAAGACATTTAGCTTTGACACCAAAGGGTCGTTTTGAACATTTGTCCCCAGTCACATGTGAACTTTGGCATATCAAGCAAGATCTTTTATCTGTAAGTTTTATTATATTTATATTTTGTTCTTATCTTCATTCTCATAAAATTCATTTATAATGGCATTTTTGCAAGATTTGATGATGTCCAAATCCAGCATATATAGTACTCACAGTTGTATAGTTTCTCATTTTTTTCAGACTTGTGCACCTTCTTTTATGGAAGTGTATGAGGATTTTTTTCTTATTTTTTAGACTTAGGAACTAATAGTCATTTTCAGCCAATTTTATGAAAGAGTATACAAGTGTTATCAATTACTCTTACAGTTTCCAATCCAGATCCCAGAGACTTTGCAGAAAGATTGTACACATCTTGAAGTTGTGCACCTGCTGTTATGAAACTGTTTGAAGATGTTTATTTATATTTATCAGGACTTTGGAACTAATAATTATTTTCTAGCAAGATTTACAAAACAGGGACACAATGAGTACTGAAAATAGCTGTATATCAAAGTCATGACACTCTTCCTGCTGTCTTAATCTTGATAGATATTTCAGAAAAAAATCTTCTTCCCCTTCATGTATTTCCAACTTACAACAAACATTCTACATTGATTAGTCACAAATATTGCAATCTGGCCATTTGAGACTTTGACCTATTTCATATTACATTTATCACTAAATTTTAAAGTATCACCATTCACCATTCACCCAATATACACACTAGTAAACATGTACAGACACTCAACAAAAATTATGTTGAAGTTAAAAAATAAATCACCACGAACTTGATCTATTATGCAGGTTATTTGAAAGTGTGCACTATGTGCATTGAAGTTATTTCGAATAGACTGAAACAAAATTACTGTCAATCCTTATAATTTAATTACACCGGTTGTATTGATGTCTAAAATGTCAGGATTCCCTTTAATGAAGTCATAGTAGAAAAGGTATTTTTTTACACTGTGTATATATTGTTTTTCAGAAAGCTTATAAAGCATTATATAAGTCTGCATCATTGGGACAGTGTGGAACTTTGTTCCACTTAAAGACAGTTCTAAGAAGAACAAATGTAAATGGGAATGTAAAGTCAAATTATAAAGCTCATGAAGAGTTGTTTTTGCTAGTTGTTAAAGCATTGATACACTTAGCTGCAGATGAGATTAGGAACAGCACAGAACAAAGTAGAGACAGCGTGCTGAGTCATATTTTCTCCAAGATTTATGGTTAATTTTAGAATTTAATAAATATAATATAATAATTATCAATTTTAAAGAGACATTAAAGTTTTCATGTTGTAAGAATACCGGTAGTATCCACATGCATGCCATATCTCACCGAAAATGGTGTTAGATCAACAAATTAACAAAAATAAAGTAACACAATTTACATAATGTAATGAAATGGTGTATCAATCAAAATTCATTTATAAATTCTTTGTTTCATGAATCTTCAATAACTTTGTGTAAGATGAATTGATAATATGTAAAATGCTACTTTCTTATGGACAATGACAAGGTTAAAGACAATCACTTATCACATCACACATTCTTTTTCTTTTCGGCTAAGAAAAATAAATAACACTGAAGTTAATTATACAGAAGAATCAAAATTTAAGAAAAAAATAGCAATAAAATGTGTATAATAGTTATAAACTTATTTTTTTCTAGGTCTAAGTTGCAGTAATGAGGACTATGTAAGAAATTATTACAGCAATCTTATAACATGGGGCATTCAAATTATAAATATGAACGATACAGCCAAGGAGGGAGATATGGAGAGAATGATCCTTAACATGAAGGAAAATGCTGCATTTTTTTATAGTAATTCAGTTATGAGCAAATACTTTACAGAATGTATTAATACTATCCTACAGGTAGACTTCCTTTCATCCCCACATAAGAAAATAAGATTGCTGGAAGGGGCATTCATCAATACAAAAGGTGGAATTGGAAAGAATAAAGAGGCTGATCTGGTGCAGGAGCATGCTATAAGGAATCAAAAAGACATAATAAGAGGTCTGGGTAAGAACAGTTGATTTAATATATACCAATTGAAAGCCATGAATTGGTTATGCATAATGTAAAGAATACATTTCTGCAGTTGAAACTTTGATATAGAACACAGGGAAGCACCATTAAATTTGGCTGGAAGCAGCTATGTAAGGTTCTTTATAAAGTTTGCTCATTTTGTCATGATCGAAAAAAAAAAGATGGTCGCCATAGGCAATTCTTGTTTCTCTTTGTTGATTAAAAAAAAAAACTGCTGGGCCAAATGGAACGAAACTTGACAGGAAACATCTATGGGAGGTTCTATACAAAATTCCTCATTTCATCCTGATCAGGCAACAAACATGGTCATCATGCGCAGTTCTTGTCTTTCATTGGTTGATAATCTTCTATGAAACCACTTTGCGAAATGGAACGAGATTTGGCAGGATGCATCTGTTGTTGGTGATTTACATAAATTTCCTCATTTTGTCCAGATCAGGCAACAAATATGGCGGTCATGGGCAAATCTTGTTTCTCATTGGTTGATTTACAAAAAAAAATTTCTCTTAAACTGCTTGGCCAAATGGAAACAAACTTTGACAGAAAGTGTCTATGGCATATAACAAAAATCTACAGAACCGCAGAATTACTTGAAACCAAACATGGCCTGAATGCAAGATCCTAATAAGGTTCTGACTTATAAGTTGAAGGACCTTGAAGAAGAAAAATTAGGCTCTTACAAGGCTTAGCAGTAAAAAGTCACTTCATAATGTTAGGGAGAAGTGACTTCTCTGTTTGAGGTACATGAATTATGAATAAAAATTGTTTTCATGCCAGGTGAGCGATACAGGCTCAGCCCTCTGAGCCTTTAGTTTGATATTATTAAGACAATGTAAAGTAAAATATCACAAGGCACATTCCGATAATGATTGAAAGCAAGATGTCCAAGAGGACTTTCAGTTCCTACTCTACTGTTCAAATCTTTCATATTGCTCAACATAAACTAAATTTATTTATTGAAGAAAATGGCATCAAAAACAGTGTGTAAAAATTTTGTAATGTAAGAATTGCTTCCAGACCAAGGATACTTGTATAGCAGTGCATGTAGACATATACTTAGACCTTTTCATTACATAAAGATATACCAGTATAAAAAAAAATGTCCCTATCTCCGTGATTAATTCATTCTTATTCTTCAACTACAATACAATTTTCTTGTTTTCTTCGAAGTTTAATTCATATTTAAATGTCTTTTTTATATATAGGTGCAAATAAAACCGAGAATGCAACAAGGAGGGCAAGCAGCTCAGCAAACTTTATTTATAAAGTAGGAGAAAATTTTGACAAGCTATTAAACATTCCAAAATTAACAACTAGCCACACAAAGAAGACATCTTCTAAAGATCTTGAAATTGCCATTAACATTCTGCGGAAAGTTGAACCTTTTATCTATGTTAAGGGAAGGAAATTTGACAGTTTTGTGGACATACAAAAAGATCCCAAAACATTTGTGAAAAGGAAAGATCTTGTCTATGGGATCCATAAAAAAATTCAAAGGTTGTTCTTGAATTCCTAAATTGTTAGCTCACCTATAGTTTTTGTTATCACTTTGCATCCGTCGTCTGTAAACTTTTCACATTTGGATATTCTCTGGAACAAGTATGTAGATTTTAATCAAACTTGATAGAAATGATGTTTGGAAGGACCTTTACAAACGATCCACCATTTGTTCCAGTTGTCCATCTTTGACTTTTATTGGCCATTGTTAAAAAATCTCCTCTGAAACTACATTATGAAATGTTTTAAAGCTTTGCAGGATTGATGACAACAATACCCTCTATAAATGATCCACTTTTGGTTGAGATTCATCTGCTCAACCAATGGCTACGGCTGTTCAATGTTTCCATTGAAACCATATGGAAAAAGACTTTTGTTAATTGCTCAGGAACAAATGATGTATTATAAAACCTCTGTTAAATTTCTGTCTTTGATTCCAGATGGAAGAACAACATGGCGGTCAGAAGCCTTTTTTGATTTTCATTGGCCAATTTTAAAAAATATTCTCCTCTGAAACTATGTGATGAAATGTTTTGAAACTTTGGAGGATTGGTGACAACAAAAGTACACTTTTGGTTTAGATTCATCTGCTGAACCGATGGTTGCGACTGTTAAAAGTTTCCATTGAAACCTTATGTGAAAAGTCGTTTTTGTGTATTGCTAAGGAACTTATGGGAATTGTAACCAAAGTTGGTAGGAATGATGTATGGAAGGACCTCTATTTAATTTCTAATTTTGGTTCAATGGATGAACAACATGGCCGTCAAAATAACAATAAATAGTCTTGTGCTATACAAAACAAATTGAATGTATGATTAAATAAGATATGGTTTGATGATGGAATGGGGAAGCTGCAGCACATACTCTGAGTCTCTGTTGCTGCAGCTCCCCCTTTTCATTGGTCCTAATTTGATTCTAACCAGATGTTTATGAGGAAGGTGCAACACATACTCCTGAGTCCCTGTTGCTACATCTCCCCCATTCATTGTTTAAAATCGTTTATAATTTAACATATATGACATTTATATTTAGTCTAATAGATACTCCTTTATATTAAATTGAAATTTGATGGAGCCATGGGTCCAAGGTTTGATTGAATGTATATTAATACATGTTTGTTTCTTTAATCAATTTTATGTTATTGTTTTTTATATTTTGGTGACAATCCTTGTGTTTTGGATTTTGGACCAATGAATATTCTGATTCTGATTCTATATCATTGTGTATCTGCCTTTGATTAGTTTGTCACTGTGATATATTCATGTGTAAAGAATGAAATTTTTACTTTGCTTGTCAGAACAACTATTGTTATTGTGCTTGAATATGAATTTAATAATAATAATATAGCATGTGTGTATTTCAACAATGGAATTAACATTAATACTATTATAGCATGTTTACCTCAAGTGTTTCTAGTCTTATTAATCTTACAAGAAATGATTACATTGATATAAATGAAAACTAGATCATCTTTGAACCCTCACTTCTTCTAATTTATAATCAAATTTAATGAGATGAATTTAAGATCCCATGCCTCATCTGCAATAAGTAATGAAACCAAATATGTAGTCAATTGTATGGAAGTAAGAATGTATAATTGGAAGACTACAAATAATTGTCTTTTTGTTTTACAAATTATTTTTTCATACATGTACCATTGATGTAGTTTACAATTGAAAGAAAATACATTTCTTGTACATCTTAACAGCTTTAGATAAAGTTATTTAACCTATTTATACTTTTTTAATAAGTGCTGTCAATTGAAAAATATAAATCATACAGTTGTGTAAATTTTTGACATATTTTTTAATTTATTATAGTCTGGAACTATTCTGTTGCTTGTCGTTAAGTTATCATGTTATTTAAAGCAAAAATTAAGCATTGACTGTGATATTTTTTTTTAATTTCATTAATATGCAATATATATATTGTTGTTAAATTGTTTCTTTTTATATAAAATTGACTGATTCAACATATATTGCAAAATGTGTACTGGCTCCCAAAACAAATGAGTAATTAGATATTTTTGCATCTGTTTGCCAATGTGTTTGTAAGCACAACAATCTCATGTAGTAAAGTCAGTGAAAATTGCTACAACCAATTCAAATATCTGTAAGCATTAAGTATTCATATCTGTTAGGGAAAGCTTTTTTTCCTTAAAAATTAAAAAATTGTTACTTTTTACCAAAAAATTTATTTTTTGATAATTTGACTACAAAAAGTTCCTTCCCTTAAATATTCAATTAAAAAAAATTGTGCCATTAAAAATTATTAGGATTGAAATATAAAAATACAGACAAAATTTCCATATAGATTCAAATTTTCAAAGAGGTCTAATTAAAAATTTTAAAGAAATTTAAAGAGTAGAAAATAATGATTTGTTTCTCAGATAAAAGATTTTGAAAAAAAATAATACCATATGACATTATAGCTATGTTGTTTTCAATATAATTTTTTTCACAATTTTATGCAAGCATGGTAACTGCTGGCCTGTCCTTCAAAATTAATGAAAAAAGCGGGGTATATAGTATTCGTTGTGTCCGTCGCGCCGTCCATCCGTCCGTCCGACCTTTGTATCCGCAACTCCTCCTAAACTACTGAATGGAATTTGATGAAACTTTCAGAGAATCTTCATCCCATGATGGCATTGTGCACCTCCTATTTTAGAATTTGATCGGACCAATTTTTGGGGTTTTCCATAGAAAAACATGGACTTTGACTTTCAATGTGATAGTAGGGTACCATGATGCCATCTGCAACTCCTCCTAAACCACTGTATGGAATTTGATGAAACTTTCAGAGGATCTTTATTACATGATGCCATAGTGCACCTCCTATTTTAGATTTTGATCTGATGAATATTTGGGGTTACCCATAGAAAAACATGGACTTTGACATTCAATGTGATAGGGGGTACCATAATGCCATCCGCAACTCCTCCTAAACCACTGAATGGAATTTGATGAAACTTTCAGAGGATCTTTATTACATGATGCCATAGTGCACCTCCAATTTTAGATTTTGATCTGATGAATATTTGGGGTTACCCATACCAAAACATGGACTTTGACATTCATTGTGATAGGGGTACCATGATGCCATCCGCAACTCCTCCTAAACCACTGAATGGAATTTGATGAAACTTTCAGAGGATCTTTATTACATGATGCCATAGTGCACCTCCAATTTTAGATTTTGATCTGATGAATATTTGGGGTTACCCATACCAAAACATGGACTTTGACATTCATTGTGATAGGGGTACCATGATGCCATCCGCAACTCCTCCTAAACCACTTAAGGGAATTCCATGAGAATTTCAGAGAATCTTTATCTCTTTATCACATGATGCCATAGTGCACCTCCTATTTTAGATTTTGATCTGACCAACTTTTTATGTTTTCCATAGCAAAACATTGACTTTGCCATTCCTTGTGATAGGGGGTGCGGGGGTATCAATTAGTGAGCTTTGCTCACAGTATTTCTAGTTTCTCAGGGCAGTTGGTATTGTATATAAAGAACCTTTTGTAGGAAGCAAAATGATGATAAGATTAGATGAAAAAGTTAAATAATGTTAGTGTATTGAATAGAAAATATTTAAGCTATGTACATTGTAACGTTCATTCATTCCATTTATTGTTTGTGAGCTTTTTAACTACTCAAATGTAAGTTGTTTAGATATAAGGAAATTATGTTTGAAGTTATCTTAATGTATGTTTAGAACAAACTTTATGTTGCATTTTACCTATTTCATGCTATATGAAAATAAACCAGAGGCTGCTCATAGCCTTAGTTTTACACATCTATCCTGAGCATCTGACATTCAATGCACAAACACTGTGGTCTACAATTGCAACAACATTGATGAAGCTCTATTTCTGATTTTTGAAAACCATATTGTTTCAGAATATACTCTCTGAGACAACCTTTTTCCTTACAAAAACCAATGATGTCATCATTAATATCTTTAACATTAGCAGCAATATCTCTATTGCAGTAATGTAAAAGTGCTGTTGAAGATTTCCCAGTGCGACCAGCACGACCTATCTCCTGAACATAGTCTGATATTGATCTCGGAGGTCGAGCATGAATGACTCTCTCAATGGAAGGGGAATTAAAGCCCATCCCTACAACTGATGTGCAAAACACAAGTTTAATTTTTGGCTTCTCACCTGATAATTCTTTAATGACATGATTTTTCACTCCTTCATCTTGCCCACTACATAAAATACCATATATGCAAGAATCCAGGGTTGGTCTTTTAAATATGTAATTGCAGTAACCAGCTGCATTCCCTATATACTGCAAGGGCATAAAAAAAAGGGTTACAGGGAAAATTTCAGGGTTTTTCAACAAATCATCACAAATGGGCTTGTATAGATTTTCATACGACTCATAGACGTCCAGTGATGGCTCTTTCATTTGGATATCAAGAAAAATGTTCTTCCTATCTGGACTCTCCCTAACCACTGTTGGATTCATCATCCCAATTGATGCTATTACAACCTTCTCATTCTTGATAGTGATGGACGCACTTAACCCTAGTCTTGGTACTCCTGGAAAAAATCCCGGAAGCTCCTTCAAATGCTGAAAAACCTTACGAAAGGACTTTCCCCTGTTAAAAGAAATGAAAAATAAAATTATTACATGTACACGTACTACCATTTCAATGTTGAAGTCAAAAACACCACCACCAAAATACAGGGAAGCAAAGCACTGTGAAATAATTTTTTTCTACATTGTAGCATGAATGGTTCTTACATTTTAATTATAAGCATTTAATTGTTTGCCACCATTTGCCATACTTATACATTGTAATGCAATACTGATTGTAACACTGATTCGTATTGGACAATATTGAAAATCTCATGGCATCAAATGCACAATTGATGCCATGAAATTATTTTGCAAGCCCAGACGTTCTGAAAATTTCCGTTTTAAAGCGATATATTTTAACATCTGCATTACAATGAAGATAAAAGTATTGTATTTTATTATTTGACGGCATCAATTGATGATTTGATGGTCGGATATATCCGTTTACTGGCTCCGCTAACACATCGCCATTAAATTCAATTTCCGACCATCAAATCATTCAAGTAAATGATGCCGTCAAATAATAAAATACAATACAGTTATCTCCTAATTGTAGTAATTTGCATACGGTAAATATATTTTCCTTACAATAGTGGAAAACATATGGAAAAAAATGCTTTCACAGTTGAAATGTTAAAAGCAGGACTAATATACATTTGTTTGTCTGTAGTTGGATTCGAACCAACATACAGCAAGTGTATTTCCCACAGATACAGACTTATTTAAAATGTATTTTGTTAGTGATTTACAGGAAACATAAATGAAAAAAAAAGTTAAAGCAAACACAGTAAAAATAATATATTTAAACTACAAATATCTTATGCTGAATTTTTTTAACTATTAACTTTGAATGCAAACTGTTTTATAATCCATCAGCATAAAAACACTATATGTGCCGGTCCCAAGTCAGGGGGCTGTAATTCAGTGGTTGTTATTTGTTGCTGTATTTCATATTTGTTTTTTGTTTATTTTTTTGTATACAAATCAGGCCATTGGTTTTCTCGTTTAAATTGTTTTACACTGGTCATTTTGGGGCCCTTTATAGCTTGCTATGCAGTGTGGGGAAAGGCTCCGTGTTGTTGGCCACGTGTAATTGCTTTCATCAACAACATTTGGTCTTGGTTTTGAGAGGTTTCTCATTGGCAATCATACCACATCTTATTTCATATAGGAATTACACAATCTACATATATTATATAAGTGCAATACATTTCTTGCTATTGCTCAACATAGATTTATACCAATTTCACACATTTAAATGAAAATGCTGCTATATAAAAATAACTTCCATCTTACATGAAAGATACATTTTTGACTTGGTAATAGTAATTAATTTTAATACAATGGATGGTGTCTTCTAAACATTATTTAGAAAATGCAAAACTAATTTATTATCCAAATTCACAGACAGATACATTAAATATAACAATCCAATCAGTATGAAATGCTGTTATGGGCACTTTTATTACCAAATATGTTATAGATCATATACACACCATGCATAGTTCTGAAAACCGCGGATAAATCTGGCTCCTCGATAATAAATATCCACGTTTTCCATTAGAATATGATCTGAAATCTGCAGATTTCATATCAGTTTGTAATGGTTTGCAGAACTGTCTGCAGAGTGTGATATATATCAGTCCCAAAGCACTGACTTATGAGCCTTAGTTAAAGCAGTCAAACAGCAGTAGTACGTACTGCTAGAAAAAAATTAAGACTTTATGAAGTTGGTACTCACCTTTTGCCTTTCTTATACTTAACACTTTCTTTTACAGGTATCAACACATTTAAAATGGTATCAGAAAATTCTAATTAAAATATTGATAACTCCAACATACATCATGCCAAGCTGAGAAAATGTAAAGACAACAACAAAATATCAATGAGATACAATTTAGTCTTTACCAAAAATGTATTGTTATTGGAAACTAGAGCTGTACGCATAGTGGGACTAATACCCCCTGCATATGCATGTTAATGCAAGTTGTTAATATAACAGAATTCATTATTGCAAATCCCTGATGACTCTCAAAATGCGAGTTTTAATTCATGTTAAAAAAATAAAAATCGAAGTTTACAATTACAGGGGTCAAAATCAGATTATGGTGAAGTGATGTTGGCATGTGACACACACACATTCAATTACCGCCACAGGTGAGATTCGAACTCACAACCTCAGTGTTGACAGGCTAGTGATCATGATGAACTACCTAGACCACTCGGCCACAGAGGCCCTGTTTGGGTTTATGACACACCCTCATTCCATGATGAATCTGTATACCAAGTTTGGTCGACCTAAGTTCTACAGTTCAGAATTATGGGTCGGACAAGAAACGGATAGACAGACCAGAAAACATAATGCCTCCTTATAGTAGGTGGGGCATAAAAACTACATTGTACACATACTTTGCAAAATTATAATAGCATACATGTACATTTTAAAGCATGAAATGATAATGTTGATCACACGTATGATCAAATAAGCATAGAAGCCTCACAGTGACTTTCAGTTGAAGAACAAAAATGAAAGACTTGTTCCTTTCCTTTTTTGAGATTTTTACTGATTTTGTGTCATGGAAAGATACCCTGTATCCTTTCTTTTCCAATTTTGAATTTGAATTTAAAATGATATTTCTTAGAAAGTTTCCAGGCATTCAAAAATTCAATTAAAAGATAAGGATGAGTATTTATTTATATCTAAAGGACATTTTGCTATTGTCAAACAGTCAAAAACTGTCAAAATCAATCTGAAAATAATACACAGAGATAGATATTACATACCAATCAGCAACTTTATGACATTCATCAATTACAATTGCCTTTACTGAAGATGTAAAACTACAATAAATCAGTTAAAATTAATAGGAATTAGTTTACTTACTGTTTGTCCATTTGGAAGTACATTAACTTGTACTTCAATAATTGAAATTAAACCCTGAATTTTTTTTATCATAATCTGTGTTTATAGGTAATTAGCACCATACTCACACCTGTAAAAGGCAGCAAGCGATTAATTAATAGAGCAAACTACTTGAATACAGAAAATAATTGATTTGAAGAGTCATTCAACATAATGGGAAAAAACAAATTTATAAACCGTATTGGAAAATTTTCTGAAAATAGTTATATACCTAGAAGAATGCAAAAGATCATTTCCTTCTGATGTACAAAAGAAGGCTTCAGGATGAGCAAAAATTAAATTGCAATTTGATATTTCTGCAGTATCAATGTCACATTTAAGATCTTTAACATCTTCATCAGTTTCTGCAGTCAATATCCTTCCCTGTTGATTAGAAGATGACAATATAAGTCTATTTATATATATAAAAAAATGTGTTCATAAAACACTGGAGTTCTAAATCAGGAAGCCATGAATTATAACATATGATGGATGGATGAATTATTGTTTAACGTCCAGTGGCAACCAGGTGCATATCAGGACGAGAACATGTTGATATGATAATATGAATATGATTCCTGCTTTGTACTAGACCGACACTCTAAGTCGGATTTTTAATGTGCTAGCTCACGAGGTAACTGTCCGCAGGAAGACATATAACCTCACTCGGACACATTATACTGACTCCGAGCCGACCAGTCTTTGCTCTTACTCCTAGATGCCGCGTGCTTGGCGGAGAAGCAGCAAATACCAATTTTAATGTCTTTGGTTTGACCCGGCCGGGGATTGAACCCGCGACCTTCCGCACTCGGGGCGAGCACGCTACCACGAGACCACCGAGGCGGTTTTATAACATATGAAAGAATAAAGCTATAATTTTAGCTTCCAGCCAAAAATGGTTGAAATATAAACTATGACTTTCGTATCAAACTCAATGCATAAGAAGTTTCTTCATAAGGTTCTAGGACTCAAGATACAAGCAGCATCATGATATTATTACAATAGGTATTTAAACCAAGAACTAAGAGCAATCATTTTGACAATACTGAGAATTATTTGATTGATAATATATAAATGTAACATTTCCTAAGGTAAACTGTTTCGTCCCTGCCAAGGGTACTCATCAGGTGGCTTAAGGCTACCACTACAGTTATTGTTTACATTGGGCATATCTGCATATGATGGTGGGGGTCTGTTCCCAAATCTTAATTTTTATATACATGTTTTGAGTCATTTGTTGTTAGTTTTCAACTTTTGAATGACTGGAATATTTTTGTTATAAGCAAGCTACATGGATTGTACCAAGATAAAAGTTAACATTAGCTTTATCCTGGCACTCATGTTTCTTCATTCAACAAAAACTAGCTCTTAGGAATTTTGATATTTCCAATGGTTCTTTAAGTGAGATTGAGTCAACTAATTAAGAAATTGTTCATGACACTGAGGGCCATATGGCAATATATGAACAGGCAGGTCAATCCAAAAACAGTATATGGACCAAAGTGTATCGTATGTAATCATTTGCACTTTGTAATATTTTCGCTTAAATCCAAAAATTCATTTTTTTGCACAGTAAATTTTCATAAATTCCTATACCATTTGGGGTAATATATCCAAAATGTGATATTATAACCGATTTGGGTGATTGATCCCAACCTGGTAAACTGTTCCAACTGCACAGGTTTGTCTGTACTAGGGGAAAATTTTCAAGGTATACACACCCATACAATGTATTTGTCCATTTATTATAGTAATAAAGGTTATTTTTACGTAATTTATCAATGTGTAAACTCAGGCGATTCACTCACAAACTAAATAAAGTCCAATTTAGTTTGTGAGTGAATCGCCCAAGTTTACACATTGATAAATTACATAAAAATAACCTTTATTACTTATAATTCAAAAGTAATGCAGAAAATATGAGGTTTTCCATTTGAAATTAACCATCATGGGCTATACTGCATTCGTACGTATTCATACGCACGATGTCATGAAAGAAATTTATCAAGTTATAAACTTTTTACCAGAAGTTGATGTTAGCCAATGAAATTACTGCATTTGATGTTTTGAAAACAACATTGGAATTATGATATAAATTACTGTAAAAGTAAGTACACAAAAATTACTCGCCCGTGGAGTTGAAAACATTTCAAGGCCTAAAATCCCCTAAGATATATTAAAGTTAAAAACATTTTATGTTGTAGAAAGATAAAATCTTTTTGAGATTTTTTCGTAAATGCAGATGTAAAAATAAACTAAGCTGCATAATATCTGCCAGGATTCCCCTCTCAGGTTACAATTGAATTGTATTGATATGGATAATAGAAAGGGAATTAAAAATTATAGATTAACTGAGTGGACAGTGTCAAAAATAAATTGGGTGTTGTTTATATTATCCTCTTCGGAAAATTATGTTGAATAAAATGCGAAATAAAAATATAACAATTATTTTCTCTGTCAAACACAATATTCATTTAACTTTTATATATCTGGTGGATGCCAGGCCTTAAAATGTTTTCAACTGTACAGGTAAGTCTGTTCTTAGTGATTTCTTAGCCTAAACACAGCCATATAATTTTGTCCATTTCGGCATTTGTTAAGATGAACCTGGCTTAGTCCTTAATTTACAGATAAAATGATGTTGGAGGGTGACCCGTTTCAATTTGTTAAAATTTGAAAAAAAACTTGTATATTTTTACCCTGGTGTTCAATATACAACTTTTGATTCCGGAGGTCTTTAATTGGTTGATTTGTTCTTCCTGGATGACACTGAGTGGTGAGAACACAACCACAGTGCCATCCAGGATTAAAGGTGCAAGCTGGTATATTATGCTCTTGCCGTATCCTGTCGGCAAAATTGCAAGAATTTCTTGCAATCCCTTTTCAATATTTTTTAAAATTTCAATTTGTTTTGGTTTTAGTCTGAAAGAGTATCCTAAACGTCTGAGATGAGACTCATAGTCATACTCCGCCATCACCAACTACTTCCACTCAGCAATTTCGGTGCACCTCGGAAGGTCAGATATAGTGTTGTGGAATTTGCCGAGGTTTACTGAATGCTTGACGGCCATGAGGAAATTTCCTCATGGAGTCAGCCAATCGTATTGCAGAGGTCATACAAGTTGCTTTTCTTCAAAAAGCAATACCTGAACTGGCTTAATTTCTGACATATGTCAAATTAAAAGTAGAAATAAAACAAAATACCGACTTGATTGGATATAAGAAGGTAGGTAGAAAAAAACATAAATTGTTAAATTGATGAAACCTTCCTTGAAAAGGGACAATAGGGGTTCTGATAACAGCATAACAGTTATTTCATCTTACAACATTTACTGTTGTTACATATGCCCTGTATTTTGGATTTCAAATTTAAGCTTCTCTTTCTAATGTCCTAATCGTAATTATCATAGCAATAATAATTTAATTTTGTCAGATACATTGCAGGTTTTCTTTTATTATTTGTCATGGTCACAACTAACTGACCATATTCATTGATAAAGTTTACAGAAACCAAGGAAGTTCCTTTGATGTTAAGATTCTTGTATATTCAACTCGCCCGTATATACAGAACAATATAAGTCCAACTCATTTACTACACAACCACAATTACCTTTCCCAATTTTACAACATAGTTCTAAGGGGAATTTAACAACATTCATTGATGAATTGCTTCACTGATTTCAACAATTACCTAATGCTTTTCAAGCAATTATTGATTGATATTCTATATATCAGTGAAGCAATTCATCAAGGAATGTTGTTAACTTCCCTAAAGAACTATGTGGTAAAATTGGGAAAGGTAATTGTGGTTGCGTAGTAACATCAAGCGGAAAATGTAGGTTAATATGACCTAATAATATGTTTGTTGCTCATGATCCAATATGTCTCCATTCACAAAATATCATTTCTCTTCCACTTATAATAGACCTACCCGAACTCTTAGCCAAGTCGCTCAAGTGTTAAATGTTCTTCAATGTGACATAATTAGGTACTAATGATCCAAGATGTATCTACTGACCACATATTATTCTACTGCTTATAGTTGCTAAGATATGTACCTAAACAGAAACTATAACCTGATCATTTCGTAAGAATGAACGAAATTACATTTTGTTTTGTTAAAATACAATAAAACTAATGCAGCACGAACTGTGTGTTTTTTCAATTCCCATTGTTATAAATCGCTTGATGTCAGTTATCACTGAAGTTCTCGATATCCCTTCTCTTTCTATATGCAGTTGCAACATACTATTTTTTGTCAATTATCCATTGAAGCAATTAGTTTCTTAAGGGTTAATTAGTAGCATGAACAGATTTGGTCAAATTCAGTAAAGCATGTTGATTCTACAGAATCCATAAGAAATACTTTAAACAAAGGGTAGTATTCCAATATCCTATTACAGCTCTGTGGCCATATAATATGCAATATATTCAGGGTACATGTTCAAGGTTTAAGATTTTTGTTGCAAGTGTTTTTGATAGTGATGTAATTGTGCATGTGTGTTTTTTTATGGGTTTTGATGTATGCTTGTGAATACTTTTACAACTAGAAAAATAACCACGTCATAAAGGGCTCCTCCGGCATAAGTCCAAATTTGTTTTGTTCCTTATCAATGAAATTACAAAATTTAATTGAGTTATCACCCTTTTATAATATTTTCAAAAATTGAAATTGAATTATCTCCCTTTGACCATATTTTCTAAAAAAAAAATAAGGATATTGTCAAAAACGGTACAAGTCCAATAATTTGAAAAGGAAAAATCGAAAATGCTCCAAAATCGAAAGGCTTCTTCCTGTAATGATGCTAATGAATGTGTGCAAAAATCATTTGAATCGGTCAAGGCTTTCTTGAGTTATCGTACGACATAGAAAAGTGTAACGGACAGACAGACAAACAGACGGACGGACAGAGTGATTACTATAGGGCACGCCACTTTTCGTGGCGGGGCCCTAATTATGCATTCTAATGCATTTTTAGACTAAATTGTAATGTATCAAAACTTTTCAAAACATCAAGTGTAGTTCAGATTGAAGGAAGGATTTTATATGACAGCTGTGATCCTTTTACATATTTTAAAACTGCAGAGCAAAGTAGCAGTATGCAAAGATATTTTGTGTATGTAAAATCACAAGTGCATTTACTCCAAGACCTTTCATTGTTCATAAATGACCACATCTTTTAAAACAATTACAACAAAAAAACAAATTCAAGTGTACAGATCTTTTTAATTATATTTAATGACTGATTATTTGAAAACAGATTCAATAGATATTGCATAGAAAAACATAGTTCTTTCAAATAAGAAATGTACAACATTTTGAATCAAAATTGTATAATATGCATAAAATGTAATTCACTAATTGTTTGAAACAGGAAATAGAAGTTAAAATGAGATTTTACCATTTAGATTTTTTTTAAATTGTAAAACAGACTTAAAAAAGGAAATAAATGATTGATTACAATGTTAAGCCTAAAACATTCTTGAAATTAAAATTTAACTACACAATTTACTTTTCTAAATTTCTAATCTAATTTTCTATGTATTCTAAATGTCTAATCTAAAATTTTCTATGTAAACTATAAAAGGGTTTCTACTCGTACCCAATACTGAAATAAAAATAAAAACAAAGGGTTTCCACAAAATACCCAATACTAAAATTACAACAAAAACATCATTAAGCAAAATTAAAGGTACAACATACACATCATTACAACATATAAAAAGTAAAGGGGTTCTACTAGTACCCAATATTGAAATAAAAAAAAACAAAGGGATTCCACCAATACCCAATACTAAAATTACAACAAAACATCATTTTAGCAAAACTAAAGGCACAACATACACATCATTATAACATACAAAAAAGTAAAGGGGTTCTACTAGTAACCAATATTGAAATAAAAAAAAACAAAGGGATTCCACCAATACCCAATACTAAAATTACAACAAAAACATCATTAAGCAAAACTAAAGACACAATTCACATCATTATAACACACACAATATAAGTGTTTATGTACTAAAGTGAAATACAAAAAAAGTATTGATGTACATGCTACTTGAATGACTATAGCTAACAGCATGGAAAATATATAATTGTTCGCACAATTGTAGCAACATAAAATTTGGAGAAAAAAACAACATTATAACTGACCATTTAACTTCTATAAAAGTACATGTAGAGGTCATGTTTTCTTGAAATTTATTTTGTAAACTTTTTGTTTTGCTTCAAATAAATAAACACTTTAATTTAAGTATATTTTAATCGTTTTCTTTCCCATAAAATCAAGCAAGCTTCCCTAAACACATGGAGCACAAGTTAAATGGTCGATCCCATTTTATTCTTGCATTACAATACTTGAAATGACAAAGTTGTTTTTTTTCAAATGTACAGAGTTTAATGTCTAATTCAATGGCTCTGCATCTCTTTTCAATCACATAGATCTAATAGTGTTATTTACTATTTTGCATTTCACATTAACAGGCAACAGTTCATACGTTTGTACCAATAGCTACATTTTGTCATAAGACATAGTGAAATGAATGCCCCTGCTTTTAAAAAGTTCCAAAATTTGAGGTTGGAAGATTGCAACCTTTTTCGTAATATTGCTGCTTTAAAAACAAATACAGTTTTGTTTGGTGTAAAATAAACTAAACATTTAAAGTATATTTTAATCATTTTCTTTCCCATAAAATCAAGCAAGCTTCCCTAAACACATGGAGCACAAGTTAAATGGTAGATCTCATTTTAATCTTGCA